>CM063244.1:17741846-18268889 GCA_032158295.1 Pycnopodia helianthoides | reverse complement strand
ATTATAAAAAAGGGGGGCCCTTCGGGGGCTAGATGAAGGAAAGCCCAACATTATAGGGTTTTGGGGGGTTGATCTTTTTGGGCGAGCTGCGAAGCAAGTCGAGCCTATGTAATCCCAATTTTCCCGCCCGGGTCCGTCCGTTCCGTCCGCCCGGGCCCGCCCGCATTCAATGGAAATGTTAAAGTTTTTACTTTAAGCTCCAACCTTTAAGTGTTAAGTTGTGTTGTGGAATGTACCACCCCAAGTGAGATTGTTTACAGTGTCATCATGTTTTGTTACCCCCAACCACGTTTTTCGGGAAATGTTAATGTTTTTGAATAAAAAGGTAAGTGCATACCTGTTAATGCCCCCACCCCTAACTCAGGTGTCAAATGATTGATTTTTTTTTTATCTTTGTTTTTCTATCGGCGATCGGCAGTCGCCTGGAGCTTTGCTGTACTAGTTTTGTTTATTTTTATTTTGTGGGGGCGGGGTTTTAGGGCTAGTTGTAAGATGTTCAATCCAGAGGTCCTGGGCTAATTCCCGTCTTGTTTCTTTCGTTGTTTTTCATATAAAAAAAAAAGGGGATCGAAATCACGTGATGCCATGTAATAATAAGGGCCGCTTGAAAACTCCCTTCCTTCGTAAAACAATCCCGAAAAACAAACAACATATAAATAAATATCATAAGATCAGTATAAAATTGTGGCGCCAAATGTCAGGCCCGTCAGTGTGCTTTCGCCAATGTAAAGGACTGTCTTTAAAAAAATCCCCCTGTTTAAAACTTTAGAACTTAAGAACTTTGTTTTTTAGGGAGGGAGCAGCCAAATGTAGTTCCCATGTGTGTGTTTTGCCAAGTAAAGGACGTCTTAAAAAAACGTCATGCTTCAGAACTTTAAAACTGTTTCCCTTTCAAGAGGGTTTGATGCAGACTTGCAATCTGAAGGTAAAAGGGGTTTGAACCCCGGAAAAGCTAATCGTGTTTTCACAATTACTAAAATAAGTATTGCCGTCTTTTTTGTTACAAATCACAATTTATTTATTTGTGCAAATCATATACATAAAATCTCCAAAACTAAGACAACGTACGCATAATACCAAACCTGTTAGCAGCCCACTTCCCATCCCACAAAATCCACTATGGCGCCTGACCCCCACAGCTACGATCCGGTCAACGGACGTCAGAAACCGACGGGAGTCATGTGATGGAACAATCCGTACCCCAGTCCCCTGAACCCCCTGCGTATTTACGGGAAAAAGTTAATAAAAGTTCGGTGAGGAATGGGGCAAACATGACGAGCAGCCAAATAAACCCCGGTGATGTAGCTAGCTTGCCCGGGGGGGTCCAACAAGGGGGGCATGGACGTCCCGAGGATGATTCCAATCCCGTAGGTTGTTGGTAACAGTGAAGCTTGGTGATTGCTCAGCCCCTGGAACATACCATGTGTTACCATGTAGACTACCCACCCACTGAAGCAAAAATCACCGCAGCTCCTTGCTGCGGTCAGACATATGAACCTTTTGTTTGCCAGTATTTTAAAGTCCATAGATGTAAAGATACGCTGGATGTTCCCCTTTGGCGTGAAGCACTTTCCCTGCTGAGATTTGGAAGAAGAAATGTCGTCTCCCTCCGTTGTATCGAGTGGTACCTGTTGGTACTGTCCTGCATCTGTTGGTGATGCTACTACAGGAGCTCTTAGCAATGCACCGCATGCTACGATGTTGAAAGTAATACCACCCAATATCAGCATGGTTCCACGCCAGCCGTATGTATCCAGAAGTACCTGTGTCATGGGACCATACACGATCATCGAGATCGGTATACTTGATACTGCTATTGCAATAGCTACGGAATATTTTTCACTGAAGCAGAGCGCCAGGGCACCATTGCAAGGGAAAATACCCAAAGCTTTACCAAGACCTATAAAAAAAGACAACAGACATAGCTAATCGTGTCATTGAACAAAACAATGATTTGTAGAGGAGGAAATCAGACCACCGACCACAACGAACTAATTCGTTGCGGTGGGATTGCGCTGGAAGTTGGCCTTCTCTACTTGCTGCTGCTGCTGCTGCATGCTTCTGCTGCTGCTGCTGCTGCATGCTTCTGCTGTTGCTGCTTCATGCTGCTGCTGTTTCTGCTGATGCTATTGCTATTGCTATTGCTTCTACTGCTCCTTTTTGCTGCTGCTGTTCCTGCTGCGACTACTGCTTTTTCTGCTGCTACTGCTTCTGCTGCTGCTGATGATGATGATGATGCTGCCGCTGTTGCTGCTGTTGTGGCTCTTTTCAAACAAACAAAACCCGAAGCGGCAGCACTTTCGAACCGTTTTGTTTGTTTTTGGGGTTGTTTATCCCAAGGGATACTCATTTATTGATCTCTTGATTCACACAAGAGCAAATCAAACTACCGACCAGGTAACTAATTCATCGCGATGGGATTGCATGGGATAATTGCTGTTCTCTTAGCTGATGTCGGTGTCGTCGTTGTTGTTGTTGAAAACAAACAAAAAGATGATGATGTTGCTGCTGTTGTTGCTTTTTTCAAACAAACAAAAACCCGAAACGGCAGCACTTTCGAACCGTTTTTTTTTTTTTTTTTTTTTTTTTTTTGCTTTAGGGGTTGTTTATTCCAAGGGATACTCATTCATTGATCTCTTGATTCACACCAGAAAATAAAATAGCTAAACAGTAATAATCATCAAATCACAAATTGATTTTAAAATGTTATGTTACAAATAACTAAAAGACATCGTGGCACAGTGCAGAGAGAGCACCCCATTTACTATAGAATTGAGTGAAATTGCCGTTTATTGCATACATACATTTCTCCGCAATGAAGTATTTTCCAAAATCGTTCTTCAGGAGCGGTAAAGACGGACATTTCTTGTTCATTTTCATTTTATAAAATATGAAACCGGCAAATCAAGGGATTCAGGTGCTTCCACTGAGTTTCTGTTTTACCGGAAAGTAATATCTCATTGTTTACAGAAAATCTTGAACCAGTTTTCCCCTCGACCAATATAAATACGGTATTCCATAAGGATACAGTGATGGAACAACCACATAATAAATGGAACAATCAGAAGAAAGATCAACGCCCATGACGAACAGTTTGTACTGCCTGTGGACATGAAGAGATTGTTGACATCCTCAAATCTTCACCTCGGCCCTGTGAGATTCGAATGAAGCCTTGAAACAAATGAAGATGGTGGTCATCAGTATTAAATAAGTCACTTATATTCTTACCTGAAAGAATGGTAATAGAAAGTGCTAACTGCAACACTGTGGATGACTGCGAGCTGATGATGAAGCCAGCGGACCCCAGTACTCCACCGATGATAACAACGCTGCGTCTGCTGCTAACCAGACGATCGATGCTGGCAACAAAAGGACCTGAATCCAAACAGTTATGTGTTCATTTAAAACATGGAAGATTCACATTTAGACAAAGAAGAGGAATTGTAACTCCCCAACCCCCCCCCCCCCCATTCACCTTTGCTTGTTACGACCACCACAACTAAAATAATCACATAGGCCTCTATAATATTTTCCCTAAATATTGGCGAGAGTCTTAATGACAATTGACATGTAGACACACAACAGTTGTAATCATTTTAAAGCACATCAAAATATGATGAGTCTGTATTCGGGTCTGTGCTTATTAATATGCATAAAAAGAAAAACAAAGAACATAAACATTATAGAACACTCATCACTGCACTCATCTTTGATACTCGACATTTCTCGAGCATATTTTGTGACCACATTTTAACTGGTCTTTGCATCCCTGCCCAGGGGTATGTTTTACGTGGACAATATAATAATGTAATTTAACATTGAAATCAAAGTGCAAAACGGGCGAGCTCTGCTGACAAGTTCATTTTCCTAACCGTTTTAGAATGTTAACTTTGGACAATACAAGGTAATACTGTACTTGTTCAACCCAGGTACAGTTATTGATAAAGGTCTGAAAGTTTAAAACCATACCGGAGATGAAACCCATTGAGTTATATAGAACGGCCATCCAACCAATTATCCACACGTCACTATTGAAGTCATTCTGCATGGCTAGGAGGAGGACACCCAGAGCCTTCAGATTTCCGTAGGTGATGAATAAGACGACAAATGTTGCGCCCACAACGGCCACACCCCGAGGGTTCCATTCCTGATGGACTGGTCTTCGTTGAGAGGCCATAAAGCACAGCCAGAGTTGCTCATTTACAAATGACACCTGCTCAAAAAGGTCAAATGTTATAGACCGATTGCGCTACCAATGTTAACATGTCATCTCGTCACTTATAGTTGGTACCACACCATCTCAGCGGATGGCCAAGACGTGCAAAGACTTTGTTGCGACAGAGCGAGTACACCGACAGTCGGTTCTATTTTTGTGAATAATTACACAGTTACTGTCCGTGCTGGCTTTATTCAGCCACTCCGGTAAGGTCTCTGGTACAAACTCTGGGATATTTTTCACATATTTCGAGAAAGAAAACCTTCGATCGAATGAAAAAATGCAAAAATCATTATGTACTTTACAACAACGGCACTTTCCTGTGGAGGACGCCTTGTTTGTTGATGTTTAGTACACGTAAATTGGATAGCGCAATCGGTCTAGTGCAGCACCTTGCTAGTACATGAACTAGCTAAACACAAAACAAAAATGTGCTTGCCAAAAAAGGGGTACTAGTCAAAATGCGTTGTCATGTACCATTTCTGACTGATATTCTGCTTATTTTTGCTTAACAGTGTTGTAAGGACTTACGCGTCGGCTTTACCAGCTCTGTGAAATTTGTAGACCTAACAAACCGATGTTGCTTGATGCACTTACCACAATCGAAACAAGCCCGTGATGAAGGTGTACAAAATGGCTGCCCGTTTGTCGTGTGTTTTATACATTAAAATGTGACCCCAATGCATTAAACTCAACCGGTATGGTAACAGTAGATGAGGACTAAAGGTCGAGAGATTTGGTTACAGTCAACCACCTATCTACCTGCTGGAATATACAGGAAAGATTCCAGATCAAAGCTATAGGTTTTGGCGTAACAAACTTCTTCAACACTCAAATGTTTTGGGGCCAAGCATTCAGTCAGTCATGTTAATTTGTCACATCCATATTGTATGGTGGCCCTGAAGGGACATCGCATATCGCAAACGTGTGCGCATACGTATGCAATGTCGTGAAACAATTCTCGAGTATGTGCGCACACGTATGCAATGTCGTGAAACAAATCGTGAATGTGTGCGCACACGTATGCAATGTCGTGAAACAATTCGCGAATAATATGTGCACACACGTCTGCGATATGCGATGTCCCTTCAGGGCCACCATAATATTGTGTGGGTCGGTGATTCATGCATGGGTGCGCCCCACGAAATAAACTCCCATCGCATACAGTGCAAAATGATAATATTCCACAATACTTTTAACATACTTCACAAATTTCCACAGCTTTTTACAGTAGTGTAACGAAATGGTACCCCATGGTTGGCGCTCCTTGGCGCGCGATTAGGCGCAATTGGCGGGGGAGCATGCGCAGTAGCAGCCGCTGGGCATTGCGTGTGCGAGTGCTAGTTGGCAGTTGATGTTGAGCGACGCTGGTGGATTTTAGCAGTTAAAAGTGTGGATCCGCTCATAGGATAGTAGCGTCCGTGCAGCAGGGCTATCAGAGTACTAGCGTCCGTGGCAGCAGGGCTGTCAGAGTACTAGCGTCCGTGGCAGCAGGGCTGTCAGAGTACTAGCGTCCGTTGCAGCAGGGCTGTCTGAGTACTAGCGTCTGTGGCAGCAGGGCTGTCAGAGTACTAGCGTCTGTGGCAGCAGGGCTGTTAGAGTACTAGCGTCGTGGCAGCAGGGCTGTCAGAGTACTAGCGTCCGTGGCAGCAGGGCTGTCAGAGTACTAGCGTCCGTGGCAGCAGGGCTGTCAGAGTACTAGCGTCCGTGGCAGCAGGGCTGTCAGAGTACTAGCGTCCGTGGCAGCAGGGCTGTTAGAGTACTAGCGTCCGTGGCAGCAGGGCTGTCAGAGTACTAGCGTCCGTGGCAGCAGGGCTGTCAGAGTACTAGCGTCCGTGGCAGCAGGGCTGTCAGAGTACTAGCGTCCGTGGCAGCAGGGCTGTCAGAGTAGTAGCGTCCGTGGCGGCAGGGCTGTTAGAGTACTAGCGTCCGTGGCAGCAGGGCTGTCAGAGTACTAGCGTCCGTGCCAGCAGGCTGTTAGAGTACTAGCGTCCGTGGCAGCAGGGCTGTCAGAGTAGTAGCGTCCGTGGCAGCAGGGCTGTCAGAGTACTAGCGTCCGTGGCAGCAGGGCTGTCAGAGTAGTAGCGTCCGTGGCAGCAGGGCTGTTAGAGTACTAGCGTCCGTGGCAGCAGGGCTGTCAGAGTACTAGCGTCCGTGCCAGCAGGGCTGTCAGAGTACTAGCGTCCGTGGCAGCAGGGCTGTCAGAGTACTAGC
This sequence comes from Pycnopodia helianthoides, assembly GCA_032158295.1. Lineage (NCBI taxonomy): Eukaryota > Metazoa > Echinodermata > Asteroidea > Forcipulatida > Asteriidae > Pycnopodia > Pycnopodia helianthoides. Next base: position 18,262,459 of record CM063244.1, on the reverse strand, counting down.
GTCCGTGGCAGCAGGCTGTCAGAGTACTAGCGTCCGTGGCAGCAGGGCTGTTAGAGTACTAGCGTCCGTGGCAGCAGGGCTGTCAGAGTACTAGCGTCCGTGGCAGCAGGCTGTCAGAGTACTAGCGTCCGTGGCAGCAGGGCTGTCAGAGTACTAGCGTCCGTGGCAGCAGGCTGTCAGAGTTCTAGCGTCCGTGGCAGCAGGCTGTCAGAGTACTAGCGTCCGTGGCAGCAGGCTGTTAGAGTTCTAGCGTCCCTGGCAGCAGGCTGTCAGAGTACTAGCGTCCGTGGCAGCAGGGCTGTCAGAGTACTAGCGTCCGTGGCAGCAGGGCTGTCAGAGTTCTAGCGTCCGTGGCAGCAGGGCTGTCAGAGTTCTAGCGTCCGTGGCAGCAGGGCTGTCAGAGTACTAGCGTATGTGATAGTGACTAGCCTTGTAACCGTTGGGGTAGGTTATATTGCATTTATCTCGCATTAAGTATTTATAACGAGTACCGAGACGTTCACCAATCAACTTCCTTAAGGATCTTGTACGTTGTTAATGAATCTCTTGTAAGGATAAAAGAAATTCCCTTCCGAGATACCATTAGGCCCTTAAGGCATCAAATAATTACCTCCAGTGATCTGTATTAGCCTTAAGTAATATTACTTGCCTCCAGTGATCTGTAATTGCCTTAAGTGACCATCTTTTACCTTAAGGACTTTGCACTGCCTTAAATCACTAAACTGTATTAAATCACTATAAACCAATAAAAGGGTCTGCCTGGTACCAGTAACTAGGTTTCAGGCCTTAACTCTTTTGAGTCAGTGAGTCTAATTATGGTTCTAGACCACCCCCACCCCCACATTTATCACATGCGGCGATAGACGGTCTCCAAACGACCCCACCCCTAGTACCAGCTGGACTGCCGCTCGCCTGCGCTGGTGCAGACCGGACGGGATTCGCCACAGTAGTGAGAAAAATCACCAATTGACTCCTAAACTGTTACCTTCGGGTCAATTTGACGTGAGTTGTCCCACGGCACGTCGAGTTTTTTTTTTTCACCAAATAAAACCACCCCTTCACTTGTGTAAAGGTTTCCAAACGTTCGAGCATCAATCTTTAAGAAATTGCACGACACCTCTCAGCAATAATGACCATTTATTTGGAGGGAGAATGTCTCAACGGGCCGTGGGACAACCCACGTCAAATAGAGCAGTGTTTAAAAGTTTAGGAGTCAATGTCAATGGATAAGTATTCTCTGAGAAAAGCTGTGAAACTTGTTGAAACAGTATTTTACAAGTATTTTGGCACCATATAGTGTTTTCATTTTGCACTGTATTCTACGGAGCCCCTAAAGGGACAGGTAAACAAAAAATTGAAAAGGTAAAATAATATTTCGAGGGGACGAAATAATTTCGAGGGAACGAAATAATATTTCGAGGGAACAAAATAAAAATTAAAAAAATGTTTTACCTTTTTTCCTGTCCCTTTTAGGGGCTCTGTAAGTATGCGATTGGAGTTTTTTTTGTGGAGCGCATCCATGCATAAAGGACGTGACTTTCACACAACTCGTGAGTAGGAGAATGAAACGGCTGACTGCATCCACCAATAAACGGAACGGTATTCAGCGTTCCGTGTGAAACTTAAACATTTGAGAGTTGAAGCACAACAAAATACTTGTGCACATAAATGGCGTTTTGACCCTGATGGGGCATACAAACTTGTAGCTTTGATCTGAAATACTTCATGAATATTCCAGCAGGCAGGTAAGTCGGTTGACGTTAACCAAAGATCTCGGCCTTTAGTCTTCATCTACTGTTATCATACTGGTTGAATTCAAGGCAATGGGATCACATTTTAGTGAATAAAACACACGACGAACGGGCAGCAGCCATTTTGTGCACCTTCACCACGGGCTTGTTCGATTGTGGTAAGTGCAACAAGCAACAGCGGTTTGTCATGTCTTCAGGATTCCACAAAACTGGTCAAGAAGCCGACGTAAGTGCTTACACGCCGTTAGAGGGACACACCGGCTTACCGTTTACGACTAAATTAGAAATGTAGAATCACAGACAATAATGTTTAGATTGTTGTCAAATAGTATCATCAAAATATTACGCAATTAACGAAAAATGTTTTAACCCCCAAAAGCAGTCAAAGGTCAGCGGATACTGTTTTTCCAGCCGTTGCAGCTCTAAAGTATACGTGACATTGTTGCAACATAGACTAGTGCTCTGTTTATGTATAAAGTGTAACTATAAATAATAATGACTTCTTATATAGCGCTCATATCCGTCACTCAGTGACGCTCAAGGCGCTTCAACAGTCAGTATTTTCCTGCAAAGGTATATAATGTGGAGCTACTTTTTGAAGTTTGAGACCTATTCCTTTACATAGCACAATGTAATGGTTTACAAGGTGCTGTGTCGCAATATGCTGCCAATCAAACCAGGAACACCGGGGCGAGCCCCTTCTCTTTTCGATAAGTGCACTGGGTTCTTTTACGTGCATTACACAACACACGGGACCAACGGCTTTACGTCCCATCCGAAGGACGAAGCAATAATGGTTAAGTGTCTTGCTTAAGGACACAAGTGTCACACTGGGACTCGAACCCACACTCTGCTGAACAGAAACACCAGAGCTTGAGTCCGGTGCTCTTATCCGCTCGGCCACAACACGCCACTATGGCGAGGCATGAGGAGTAAGTCTTCATATTCACCCAGCACAAATTAATGTGTAAACAACCGACAAACACACATGTGAGTCCGGTCCGATCCACACCAACCTGTATTTGTTGGGATTGCTGGTTGTACCCTTGCTCTACGTTGTGCACATGACAGTCTGTCGCGCGTGTAGCGCAGGTATCCTATAGGGAAAATCCGCCGCTGGTTCCTTAGCTGTTTCTCAGCTGGTAACCGTAACTTTGTTTTCTTCTTTTTTTTAAACCCTACCCCTAACCCTATAATCCTTTCCCTAACCCTAACCCTAACCACCTCACCCTAACCCTAACCCTACCCCTACCCCCTACCCCTTCCCCTACCCCTACCTACCACACCCTACCCCTACCCCTACAGCTACCATAGAAGGTGCACAATGGTTGTGATTCGTGGTTTAGCTTCATAATATGTCTGTTTGGTTATCTCATAGTATGGGCTGAGGGAGGTTGATTCAAAAGAGGGCGCTATCAGAAAGAATTCTGTTAACAGTTCGCTGTATGGGTGCACACCACTAAATCAACTCCCGTAGCATACAGTAAAAATGCTAAATATTCAAAAAGACACGAAAAATACTTAGAAGTCTCACAGCTTTTTACAGTAGAGGGAAAAATATTAATTGACTCTTGAACTTTTATTCTCTGCTCAATTTTATATGGAAAGTCCCTGGGCCCGTCGAGTTATTTTCCCTCGAAATAAAAACACCCCTACGCAGGTGTAATTTTCAAAACGTCCGAGCATCAGCCTTGAAAAATTAATTTCCCTACACCTCTCAGCAAATAGGACCATTTATTTAGGGCCTATGTCACTGTCCAATGTACCTCAAGCTGGAAGTAAACAACCCCAGGTCAATTGGGCAACATTTTTACACTGAAACACTTACTGGGGGGCTCTCAAATCTGTCTACTATATAGAATATTTTGAGGGCCTACAAAAAATGAATGAGCTCGACGCTCTGTTTTCTCCCTATTTAGTGGGGTGCACCCGTATGGGACAGAATCTCCTGGCACACAAGCACTACGTAACGTGGTATGGCTATAGGGGTACAGACTAAAAACTCTAAAGAACAAGCATACTCAGTGGTCTGGCTCCCTACCCCTCCCACAAGCTCCCTACCCATCCCACTAGCTTCCTACCCCTCCCATAAGCTCCCAGCAAGCTACCACCAGCAGGCTGTGGAGTTCCTGTCATGGTTTGTCTCGCTGGCCCAACGAGACAAGGCACCGGCTGTATGGGATATGCCTCAATAAAGGTTTCGTCTCGCTAGCCATCACGCTGTGCACCGTGAAACACGCTTCCGTTGCACGGGACCCTCTGAATGAGAATCTTACGTTCAATTTTTCATAATATTATTTACATCTTTTGTCCAAATTCCGAATACATAATCTCTTTTGTCAAACACTCATGAATAATTGTAAAAACAGAGTTGATTTTGGTGCTGTAACGAACTTTTTTACACAGGAAGTAAACTAACTCCGTGGATCACGTGGTTTATCCGAACCAAAAATGTGGTTCAAATAATCCACGTGACCTTACTTTCTTAAAAATGCTCGAAAACGACCAAATTTGATGGTTTCTTTTAGCAACAGTTCTTTTCTATTCCTGGAAGACCTTTAGATTCAAGTTTGGGTCTATGTTGTAGCATAAATAGCCTAACCATATGGTGTGCCCATTTAAGCACAAATAAGCAGAAAATCGGTCAGAACTGGTGCATGACATGGTATTTTGTCTAATCACCTTCTGGTTATATATTGTTTTGTGTTAAGATAGTTATTGTACTCACAAGCAAGCTACAGTAATTCAAAAATTTGATTTTGTTGGAGCAGGTGTCATTTGCAATTGAGCAACTCGGGCTGTGCTCTCAACGAAGACCAGTCCGTCATCAGGAATGGAACCCTCGGGGTTGGGCCGTCGTGGGCGCACATTTTGTCGTCTTATTCATCACCTACGGAAATCTGAAGGCTCTGGGTGTCCTCCTCCTAGCCATGCAGAATGACTTCAATAGTGACGTGTGGATAATTGGTTGGATGTCCGTTCTATATAACTCAATGGGTTACATCTTCGGTAAGAAACTTACAGACCTTTATCGTTCAACAATGTACTTGGGTTGAACAAGTACAGTATATCCCTGACCCAAGTTGACAGTTAATATTCAAAACAGTTTGGAAAATGAACTTTTCAGCAGAGCTCGAACTGTTTGCATTTCGATTTCAATGTTCAATTACAGTATTATATTGTCCACGTGACCATCCTCCAGGGCAGGGTTGCAAAGAAGTATACTGTTTGGTGTTCTGCGGCTTTTATGTTCTTTGTTAGTTTTTTTTTTTTCTGTATTAATAAAGTTTGTTGTGCTTTACGTTGGCTACTATTGATATGTGTGTACATGTTAATTGTCATTAAGACTCTCGACGATATTTAGTGATAATAACTATACATTAAACGGTTTTAGGAATTGTCGTGGAATTTGTGTGCTGTTAGAGAGGCCTATATATGATTATTTTAATTGTGGCGGTCGTAACAAGCAAAGGTGATTTGGGGGTTGTTACAAATCCTCTACTTTGTCTTTTAATAAATGTGAATCTTCCACGTTTTAAATGAATACATTACTGTTTGGATGCAGGTCCTTTTGTTGCCAGCATCGATCGTCTGGTTAGCAGCAGACGCAGCGTGTTTATCGTCGGTGGAGTACTGGGGTCCGCTGGCTTCATCATCGGCTCGCAGTCATCCACAGTGTTGCCGTTAGCACTCTCTATTACCATTCTTTCAGGTAAGAATATAAGTGACTTAACTGCTACTGATGACCACCATCTTCATTTGTTTCAAGGCTTCACTCGAATTTCACAGGGCCGAGGTGAAACTTTGAGGTCCCAATCATGTTCACACTATCTTCCTCTTATATCGACGTCGATAGCAACTAAGAGAACGCCAAAAATCACATGCAATCACCGCGATGAAATAGTTACTTGGTCTGTGGTTTGATTTGCTCTTCTATAAATCATTAATTTGTTCAGTGAGACGGTTAGCTAATGTCAGTTGAATTTTTTAACAGGTCTTGGTAAAGCTTTGAGTATTTTCCCCTGCAATGGTGCTCTGGCGCTCTGCTTCAGTGAAAAACTATTCCTTAGCTGTAGCAACAGCAGTATCAAGTATACCAATCTCGATGATCGTGTATGGTCATCGTATGATCGTGAAAATGGTCCTATGACACAGGTACTTCTGGCTAAAAATAAGGCTGGCGTGGAACCATGCTGATATTGGGTGGTATTTCTTCCAACATTGTGGCATTTGGTGCATTGCTGAGAGCTCCTGCAGTAGCATCACCAACAGATGCAGGACAGTACCAACAGGTACCAATCGATACAACGGAGGGAGACGACATTTCTTCTTCCAAATAGCATCAGGGAAAGTGTTTCACGCTAAAGGGGAACATCCAGCGTATCTTTGCATCTATGGACTTTAAAAAACTGGCAAACAAAAGGTTCATATTTCTGACCGCAGCAAGGAGCTGCGGTGATTTTTGCTTCAGTGGTTGGGTTGTGTACATGGTGTCACACGGTATATTCCAGGGGCTGAGCAGTCACCAAGCTTCACTGTTACCAACAACCTACGGGATTGGAATCATCCTCGGCAAGTCCATGCCTCCTTTGTTGGACCGCACCCAGTTCAAGCTAGCTACATGCACCTGGGTTTATCTTGGCTGCATCCTCATGTTTGCCACATTTCTCACCGAAGCTTTCATGATACTGTTCCCTGTGCAGATGCTCGTCACTGGTAGTCTAGTCAATCTGTGGTTTGACCTAGACAAAATTGCAACAGAAATTATTTTTTTTGCAACAGTCTTTTCGAACCCTCCAAAACAACATATCCAAAAAGTAGAAAAAAGTAAGCAGGGGAGATATGCATAATTTGCATAAATTAAAAATTGCCGTTTTCGCCTCTATTTTCACTAATGTTTGTATGCATACGCCCTGATAGTAGTAGACTTTATCTAATTGTCACATCAAATTTGCATGCAAAAGTCTCTTGATACCCTTCAAAACAAAGTATCAAAAAAGTAGAAAAAAGGTAGTACAGGAAATATGCATAATTTGCATAAATTAAAAATTGCCATTTTCGCCTCTATTTTCACTTATGTATGTGTGCACACGCACTGATAGTTGTAGAATTAATATCATTGTCACCTAAAATGTATAGGCAAATGTCTCTTGAAACCGGAAAACCCTCCCAAACAAAGCATCAAAAATATTCAAAGTATCAAAGGTGCCAATGTATTTTAATTTAATTTGTTTAATTAAAGTTACGTGCTTATTATGCACTAACAAGAAATGCAATATTGACTTCTCCTTTAAGTTATGTTTGATGCCTTGGACCGGGCACTCCTGGGTCAGAAGACTGTTAGGGGTAATTCCAAAACTTCACAAAATTATTATCTTTAGCCCGGTCATGGGGCTTCCAGTAATTTTTTAATTAATTTTATTTAATTTGATTAACGTGCGTATTACAATGCACTATAAATTAATGAAATACTTGACTGCCCCTTTAAATTATGTTTGACGCCTTGAACCAGGCACCCCTGGGTCAGAAGATGTTAGAGAGGTTCCAAACTTAACAAAATTATTATCTCTAGCCCGGTCATGGGGTTCCAGTATTTGTTTATTAATTTTATTTAATTAGGATTACGTGCGTATTACAATGCACTCTAAATTAATGAAATATTTGACTGCCCCTTTAAATCGTGTTTGACGCCTTGGACCAGGCACCACTGGGTCAGAAGATGTTAAGGAGGTTCCAAACTTTACAAAAATTATTATCTCTAGCCCGGTGGGGGTTCCAGTAACTTTTAATTAAATACTTTTTGCGTATTACAATGCACTATAAATTAATGAAATATTTGACTGCCCCTTCAAATTATGTTTGACACCTTGGATCGACTTGGCACCACTAGGTCAGAAGATAATAATTTTGTAAAGTTTGGAACCTCCCTAATATCTTCTGACCTATTGGTGCCCAGTCAAAGGCGTCAAACATAACTTAAAGGGGCAGTCAATATTGCAATAATTTGTAGTGCATTGTAGTATACGCACGTAATCTTAATTAAACAAATTTAATTACATTATACTTGAACCCCCTTGACCGGGCTAGGCATAATAATTTTGTGAAGTTTGGAACCTCCCTGACATCTTCTGACCCAGTCGTGCCCGGTCCAAGGTGTCAAACATCATTTAAGGAGCAGTCAATATTGCATTCCTTGTTAGTGCATAATACGCACGTAACTTTAATTAAACAAACTTAATTAAAATATATTGGCACCTTTGATACTTTGAATATTTTTGAAACTTTGTTTGGGAGGGTTTCCTGGATTCAAGAGACATTTGCATGAAAGTTTGATAGGACATTGATATCAATTCTACAACCATCAGGGCGTGTGCACACATACATAAGTGAAAAAGGCGAAAACAGCATGTTTTAAGTTATGCAAATTATGTATATTTTCCGTAATTCCTGTTTTCTACTTTTTTGAAATCTTGTTTTGGAGGGTTTCAAGAGACATTTGCGTGCAATTTTGAGGTGAAAATTATATCAATTTTACTACTGTCAGGGCGTATGTATACATGCATCAGTTGTAAATAGAGGCGAAAACGGCAATTTTTAAGTTATGCAAATTATGCATATTTCCCCTGCTTACTTTTTTCTACTTTTTTGATATGTTGTTTTGGAGGGTTTTAAGAGACTGTTGCAAAAAAAATCATTTCTGTTGCAATTTTGTCTAGGTTCAAGCCATTTTTTTTGGCTTAGATTGACTAGACTATGGGTTCATGGGACTAGCGTACGGTATTGTGTCGCAGTCACATGACGTCCTCGTACGGTTTCTGACGTCCGTTGACCGGATCGTAGCTGTGATTAGCTGGCAGGCGCTCATAGGTGGATTTTGTGGGATGGGAAGTGGGCTGCTAACAGGTTGGTATTATGACGTACGTTGTACTTAGTTTTAGAGATTTTATGTGAGATGTCAAAATGTTGTTTACTATCTCCCTTCGACGACTTCTTATATTGCCTCGACGACTTCACTAACTCCCCTCAGTGACTTCGATTATAATTATGATTTGCACGAATAAATAAATTGTGATTTAGTAACAAAAATAGACGACAATACTTATTCTAGTAATTGTGAAAACAGCGATTAGCATTTCCGGGTTCGAACCCTTCACCTTCAGATTGCAAGTCCTGCAGTCTAACCACTCTCGAAAGGAACGCAGTTTTTAAAAGTTCTGAAGCATGACTGACATTTTTTAAGAAACATCACTCCTTTACAGTTGGCGAAAGCACACTGACGGGCGCTGACATTGGCTGCCACAATATTACTACTGCATCTTATGATATTTATTTAATATGTTGTTTGCTTTCAGGATTGATTTACGAATGGACAGGGAGTTTTCAGCGGCCTTATTATATACAGTGGCATCACGCTGATTTCGATCCCATTTTTTTCATATATGATAAAACAACGAAACGAGAACAATACGGGGATTAGCCGAGGACCTCTGGATTGAGCATCTTACAACTATGCCCTAACCCCCCCCCCCACACACACACACACACACACACCACACACACACACAAAAAAAAAAAACAACAACAACAGCAACAAACAAACACCCCAACAAACAAACAAACACAAAACGAAACAATAAACGGAACAATAAAAACGGAACAAATTAACAATTATAATATTGGTGCATGCTTTTATCTACCCCTTCAGGACTTGCACTTTCTTTTGAATAGTACAGTGTAGCGACTTGAACTTCAGCATACAACAAGTGCAGGGAATATCAGCTCGTCTTGTGTTTGAAGCAAAATGCTGGGAACCGCAATGCTACGCACTCTTCACCGGCTTCTGGTCCGACAACGAATACACTTCAAAATGAACTTAAATGAACTTGTTGACATAGGCAACTTTAATCCATCTTCCGGGTAAATTTAGCGGTAGTTGAAGTTGTGTTTTGATATCCAGGGTTGACTGATGAGACACTCCAAAAAAACTTTAACTTAAATAAAAAGCAAAAAAAAAAAAACTTTCATGATACTGTTCCCTGTGCAGATGATCGTCACGGGGTTCATAGATTAGCACACGGTATTGTATTGCAGTCACATAGTCTGGGATCAAGGTTATTTTCCTTGAATCGGCCACGCAAAACGCCCCACAGATTAGCTATCAAACGCCCTAACTCGCAATCTCAGATTTGACCCTCGTGTGTGAACGGGATATTCATTTATTCACAACTGAAATTTACGTTAACAACACTGATACCAGAGAGTTGACCAATCAGGAAGGCCACAAAACCCATGTTGGCCACGTCTATTACAAGTAGGATTACAATCACATCAGCATTTTCTGTAAAATCTCATTGGTCTCAACTTGGTTTTAATTTTGTAGTGCTTGGTACGTATGTTATTTATAAATTATAGCTAAAATAATACACTAAACTGTTGAAAAAAATATAATATAATACCTGATTGTTACTAGACTAAAAACTGTTAACCTATGGTTTGAATGGAATCGTCGAGTGATTTTTTATCTAACGTCTTTTTTATTTTGAATTTAAAAATTAGAATCGGTTTGTGTGTTTTATTCTAAACTCAATTTGAATTCTTAGCAGAGGCAGATAAGTCACAGTGTGCATCAATTGTTGTATATCCTGTGGTATAAACGGTAGAATTTGAATATGCATGTTATTGAAGGCTTCTGCGATTCTGACCAATCAGAGTGTTCCGTCCACTCACAAACCGATGAACAAGATTCGATTCCCAAGTTTGTGATCGTAGGCTAACGACGGAGGTTAATTCACAAGAGGGCGCTATTTCAGGCAATAATGTATTGGCTATCGGGTAGACTACAAGCCACGATCGCAGACTTGGAACCACGTCTAAAGGCCCTGTCATACATTGACGGTTAAGCCAGCGTGTGCAAAATGCAACGTTTCAAAATGTCTCTAAAACGCTGGTATACGCTGAACTATCGATGCAAAATAGGACGAACTTTAAAGCCTAAATTTATCCTATCCACTCTCCTCAAAAGTTGAAGCACGGAACCCCCAGGTTCGGACAGATTGTTATATTTTGCATGACCCCAAAAAACGTTATTATTCAAAAAATAACTGTGGGTTTCCCAAAAATGATAATTAGTTTGGCGCGTGATTTTTGGTCTGTTAAAGTGTGGTGGACCACAGCTCTGAATCAGCCATAAACATAGCGCCCTCAGTGGTCGGATGGATCCATTTCGGCTAAAGGCAAAATACGAAGGTCTTGAAACCAAGACTAGGTAAAGCATACCATAGGCCCTATAGCTTTTGCAGAGAAGAGATCAACAGGCAAAAGGATACACGATAATTGACAATTATTAAATACAAACAAAAGGTGGGTCTTAAAATTACAATGTTGTAAGACTCCGTACCTGGTAATGATTTCGTTTTGAGTTACAAAAAGAAGTTATACCGGCTTTAAAGTTCAAGCTCTATGTTAAGACTATCCCAGTTTACTGCCGCAGCTATTAAGGCGGGCACTGGGGGAGTATGGGGGATACTTGCCGCCAATTGATGTCCGTGCCCCTCTCCATTTGAAATGTTGACTATTGAGATTTTAAAATCCAGAGTAAACTTTTTCATTTTATCAGGCTTTAGGCCCTAATGTGATAGTTTTTATGTTTGTAAAACTACATTTTACACGCAGGCGATGTAATCGTTTTTGCCTTTACGTCAGACTGTCGTATAAAAAATAATAAATGGCAAAACAAGAGCGCTGAAAAGGGGCTTCTTTAAAGGAACATTACATAATTGGTTTTCGCTTTAATAAAACAGATGCTGCCAGTGTAAGCACTTTTAGTAATCCACCATATACATAGACTGACAAACCTGTAGAAGTTTGAGACCGATCGGCCATCTGGGTCACGAGAAAATAGCGAAAAACCGATTACACATTTGCATGAAATCATATAGATTCAACAAATGATTAAAACGCTCACTGAGCGATAAACTCCAATCGAAAATTAGTTTACTCATTTCTCATCAAATATTGCATTTCAGACAGAAATATTTCAAGGGATGTTTTCTACTATCATCATCATTAGACCGTGTAAGTTTTATGTAAATCTGTGATCAAAAAGTATATTTTACAAGTTTTTTTCTTACCAATTCTGTAATGTTCCTTTAAGAAAAATGCAAACGGAACGTACAATTTTATCTGGTCAGTAGTGCCCTCCTAGACAAAATGATGCACCCTCTTGTGCCCCCTTGAATTTAACCCTAGTTTCGGCACTGCTTAAAAACATCCGTTCCACTTGGTTTCACAAAAAGATGCCAAAAAGATGTGTTTTAAACAAAATATGGTATTAATGGCTGTTTGTTTACAATGATATCTTGATAGTAGGAGGTTTTATTAGGTACGAGATATCTCACCTTTGGGTTGTGATAACGAAAAGGACCACACACAAAAAGCCTTTTTTTCATTGACGTTCCATTGATTTCCGACAATGTTGTACAATCGCCATGCCAACCACACAAAAAAATCAAGTAGCCCACATTAGTCTTGTTTTTGTTTTTTAGTTTTTCAATTGGCTGCTTCGTTGGGTTGTTTTAAAGTGTTTTTATGTGTGTTTGTGTAATTTTTTTTAATCCATACGGTTTACACACAACAGTGGTGGATTGGAATACTAAAAATTTAGGAATTGCTTAAAAAATTGTATCGTTTGTTCGTTTTCCTAAAACCAGGAATATTTTTGATTTGGATGGTTTTAAGTCTCTACGTGTGAGGCTGGGGGAGAATCCTTCAGAGTCTTAGACTCTGGATTTGTTTTTTCTCTATCCCTGGGTTTGTTTTTAAGGGTGTTTTAATTGGTGTTTTGTTCTGTCAGGTTTTTGAATTTTTGTTGTAATGTTTTACTGCTGTGTGATTTTTAAAGTATTTATTTTGTGTGCAATCTCCATTTTAGGCCCTAATTATATATTTAGCGTTGGCAGGGGTCTAGTCGTACATGTATTTTGATGACAGTTGTTATGCTATTGCATGCCCTCGACAGCCCCTATTCAACTTGTATTCAAAGTCTAAATAAATATTATAATACATGTAAATGAAAACCAAGTCTAGCTCAACCGAGTAAATTGCCAGCTACAGCACATTCAACTCGTCGGGCGCCCTCTATTGTTGAAGCAGCTATTTCTAGTATCGGTAAATAACAGCGATAATTCTTTGTTTTGGGTGGTTTGTAGCGTTCTAGGGTGTTGTTTACTCCAGGGATTCTCCAGTGGGGGAAAAAGAGTCCTAACCTTTCAGCAATCTTAAATTAGCACGGAAGTAGGACAATCAAATGAATTAATCAGAAGTATTGGTCTTAATCGATGCCTCCAAAGCTTTCGATTGTTTCAACCACCCCCCCCCACCCCCCGTGAAGAACCCTAACCTAAATTGTGCTTAAATTGGGTCGTGCCTCTCTCTCTCTACCTTCTTAATTCAATTAAAATCGATGAAGTGTTTGCTTTTTATTCCACAAAATCCGTACGGGTGTAACATGATCTTTACGCCTCCCAAATAGTGTTAACCCGGGAGGTCAAGGGTTAATGGACCTTCTTTTCACTTTGTTGCCGTCCTCGTCATGATCACCGACTTTGCGATGACACTATCAGTGCTAATTCTTAGGTCATAGTAAGTAGCCAGACTGGTTCCCTTCGATTTTTGTATGGTAAAGTGCACGGTTTGAACCGTTATGAAGGTGTGTGTGAAAACGCTTTGCACGTGAAGCAAGAAGCAAACGAACATACATTTAGGAAACAGTTAACGCGCGTGCCAGCATGATACGCATCTGCATCCATATAGTGGAAGGGTTATTATGAACATTGGTCATTACATATTAAGAGTAGACTTGTGGATCTCTCGCAACTACACTCTCGCGAGGTTTCTGCTCCGTGCGAGATAAGTGCTATCGCGACTACGGCCCCATTTAACTAAATTGGGCTCTAGTCAGGAGCCAACAATATCGCGAGAGCAGTATAATCGCGTGAGAGCATGCACCGCGACAAACATTTAACGACTTGTCCACAAGTCTAGTACAAGAGTGGGCATTGGTTGAATTAATTTGCTATACGATTGGGTATTTACCTTTTCAAGAATAATTGCCACTTTCATTAATATCAATGGCAGCATCTCCTTACTGGTTTAATTCACTTCCGTGGGTGCAAAGATTTGATGCCCCCTAATACTCACCATGACCTCTGACATTGGCCTCTGACCCCCCCCCCACCCCCGTCACTAGTCTTCTTGCCCGCAATGGGCAATTTATAGCTCATGTAAAACCCGCCTCATTGAAACAAAGACGGTGACAAGATTCTTACTGCGAGATGGCAGCAAAACTGGTCTACCGCTAAACCAGCATTTCTGATCACACGGTGTGGCGCCAGCGCCTCTCAAATTGGAGTTAAAGTGAGGAAACAAAAGCATCTTCCAAGGGGGAAATGCACTTCCGAACCATCCTGTTGTATAAATACATACACAAAGTCTCCCCCCTTCTCTGCAGTTCTCACGTATTGCTATCGATTGAAGTATAAAATGAAGTCGGAAGCTTGTATTGTGTGCACTTAATGTGACCAGAATGCCACAACTGTGAGTGTGTGCTGAGAAAACATGTTGGTTGGCACTAGATTTTGTTAAATGGGAACTGCAAACAGCCGTACAGCAAAAATCAAAACGAGGACTTATTTTCTGAGGCCCCAGACTATACGTCATGGAAAGACATCGGTTTTATAGGGTTCATTTGTTGTAGTTTTATCAATAAGCAGCAATTTTGTTGTTGTTTTTTATTCAGTTACGATTTATGTATTAGGCTAAACCAAGTCGAGACCCTCAAGCAAATTTTAGACCTGTTAAATAATGGCAATCCTTGATGCACGATCGCATGTATGCAAAAAACATATATGATGGATTTAAAATTTGACAACAAACTTTAAGCAGAGAGCAAGCTCGATTGGTATGCTCCGTGCCCGCCCCGTCCCATGACCAGAAAGCCTCCCAGTCCGGTACGCTATCACTGAGAGTGCGGTGTGTGGCTAATTGAAGTCGCCTTTGGATGATGTAGATTTGGAGTAAGACCCCCCCCCCACCACCACACCACCCCCCCCCACCACCACCACCCCCCCCCCACCACCACCACCACCCCCCCCCCACCACCACCACCCCCCCCCCACCACCACCCCCCCCCCCCACCACCACCACCCCACCCCACCACCACCACACCACCACACCACCCCACCAACTGAGTCATACTTGACACTGACTGTTTCCCAATTCCTTTCTCTTCTCGTTTTGATGACTCCCGAGGATGATCTAAGTTTGAGGTGAATATCTGTTATCCGGCGAGATCTCCGGAAATAAAGACAATACTGGATTGCGATCATGTTTTCTTTAGGATCCGCCGACTTGCTTCCATTAGTGTTACGACCTAAAGGTACAACATACGCCTACCACGATGCACCTTTGACTGTGAGATTCATCGATGACATATGCACATACACAGATGGTGTAAGACGAGAATCACTGTTCGGATTAGAACAACATTTTGGGGGAAATAGTGCCCGCAGTTAGCCTCGGGCTGTTGAACTTGGGGGTTTGTGGGCCATAAATGACAAACTCGCCAGTGATGACTTATTGACCAAAGTGTTTTGTTTCTGGCCATAATTTACCACTTCCAAGAAGTTATTGGTATCAAAGCTGTGTTTTGGGTGATTAAAGAGAAGGGAAGTATCAAAATAATTTGTGTAAAGTTTTATCCTGTCTTCCATGTAATAATGTTATTTCTTTACAATTACTTGAACAAAATCGCATACTTATTATCGTGTATCGAACGCAGTGATTGTGAGTGTTGTGGTCTTCGTTTGGAGGCGTGGGTTCGAATCCCACTTCTGAAATTGTTTTCTTTTTCAAGGTCGAAGTGAACTTTCACCTTATACTGGACCAGTTTACGTATCTTACGTCGTGTCAGAATGGCCGAGCGGTCTAAGGCGCCAGACTCAAGGTGGTAAGCCTTCACTGAATACAGTGATTGTGGGTGTTCTGGTCTCCGTTTGGAGGCGTGGGTTCGAATCCCACTTCTGACATTGTTTTTCTTTTTCGAGTTCAAAGTGAACTTTCACCTTATACTGTACCAGTTTACCTGGCTCATGTCGTGTCAGAATGGCCGAGCGGTCTAAGGCGCCAGACTCAAGGTGATAAGCCTTCACTGAATACAGAGATTGTGAGTGTTCTGGCCTCCGTTTGGAGGCGTGGGTTCGAATCCCACTTCTGACATTTTTTTCTTTTTCGAGTTCAAAGTGAACTTTCACCTTATACTGTACCAGTTTGCCTGTCTCTCATCGTGTCAGAATGGCCGAGCGGTCTAAGGCGCCAGACTCAAGGTGATAAGCCTTCACTGATTACAGTGATTGTGAGTGTTCTGGTCTCCTTTGGAGGCGTGGGTTCGAATCCCACTTCTGACATTTTTTCGTTATACTTTTTAAGTAAAATGTAACACACATATTTTGGACACAAGCTGCTTTTTACATGTCGTAAGCCTTGTCTTGAACACGGTGTGAGTCTTCTAGCCTCATTTTGAACTTCCGAGGATTCAAATCTCACTTCTGACTTTCAACCTTCAGGGGAAAAAACTGTTGCCTTCAGCACAGCTGAGTTTATCAGAATGGCCGAATTGTATTAGGCGCCAGACTGAGGTGGTTTAAGCATTTCTTAAATACAGTGAGTATGAGTTTTTTAGTTCTCCGTTTGAAGACATGGGTTCGAATCCCACTTCTGACACCAGTTTATTTCTATTTTTGCAACAAATTCATGTATTTGGGGCTTCGGGATGCATGCATCACATTGTACTACAATGGCCGAGCATCTAAGATGCCAGACTCACGGTAGATTATAGGTCTTTGCTAAATACAGTGATTGTGAGTGATTCGGAGGTGTAAAAATCGTAACCCACTTCTGATACTCTTTTTATTAATATGGAATTGAGAGCATGCAAATTGTGAATGCGATAAGTCATGCTTGATTTTGTTCCATTATCTGTAATTTGAAGGAGTTGGTTCGAATCATGTTTCTGTCTTCTCAACATCTGAAGTGTTTTCTTGTGTAAAGAAGCATAATCTCAAAGACCTTTTATTTATCCTCGTATACTTCAGTTTATCTTTATTTTCAATTTTTTCTAAAAGCCTCTTCAATGACAACCCTCCCTTGATTTGCTTCCTCATAGGTTCACCGACCGGTGTAAACCATCCATAACTGCTCCTCGTCCCAGCTTACTCTTATCCCCATATAAAGTGATTGTGGAGATTAATTACCCATCTCGTAGATATAAAAAAAAAAGGGTGTATTGTTCTTCCCAAGTAGGTAGAGATCGGGTCGGTATCCAATTGACAACTTTTTTAACCTCCTACTTGCTTGAGTTTTTTGTGTGCCGGTTGGAGTGGCTTGAGCTCCGGGGCCCTACCACTTGAACCCTCTTGAGGCAGGTACGAGTCCCCTTGGGGTGACCCATAAGGGCGAGAGGTGTACACAGCCGCCTATCTACCGTTATCCAACCGAGATTCACAGGTGGTGTGACTATTGTCCTCTCTTTTTACAACTGGTATGTATCCGTTATAGTATGATGACATCTGCATGGCATTTTAATGGGGCCACCGTGTTTCTTTGAATGCCGCGCTCCATTTTGCAGGTGTGTGACCAACGTCTGAAATATTTCTGTCGATTTTAAGGCGAGGATCCGTTGAGTCACGACTAGACTTTTCGATCAGTTTATTCTGAGCATATTCAGGTAGATTGTGTATACCATGCCCGATATGGGGCAGAGGGTATACCCCAAATGTTCCCATACTCTGACACACCGTTTTCTTCTTGTACAGAAGTACCCCCCCCCCTAAAATCCTGTGAAGAATTCCTGAGATTCCAAGCACACAATGAAAACACAATGGGTGTGGGGTAGTCCATGCCCCATATCTAACATCAAATGTTGTGTGTAAAAAAAAAAAACCACTGCAAGCAAATTGTTCCAAACCGTGTTCATTTCTAACAAAAATCATGAACAACCGCATTATCCTATGATAATTCCCAGAGTTGGTTTCCTTTAAACAATTAAGTGTGTAAAACCCCTTTAAAGTGCATATTATTATACAGCAGCCACGACTGACTGTCCAATGGTCATAAACAGCGAATATGATCTGAAGAATTGCGTTCATTGTTTACTGTCCTGCTTCACGAAGTGCATAAAACCAGCCCGCATGGCAATAAACGAACCACTGCCTGTACTGCCGTCAATGACAACGAGCTGTCAATGTTGTTAAAATGACCAATTTTGTTTTGGTCAAAATAAGAATTCCGCGACTGCGAAAACACACAAAATGGGTCAGCGAAAACAAACTACGGCTGTGTTGGAATCTCTAGGCAACAACGCTCCATTTTGAGATGATGTTGATTCAACTAAAAACTCGAAAAATTACTTTACCCCTTTTGCTCATCAGTAAAGATGGCATAAAAGTAAGCAAATCTGAAGAAACTAAATTCCCTCATCCTCCGGAACCACTTCTCTGCACAAAATCTGCTTGTGTAAAAGTTCTGTAGAAATAACTGCTCTCTCACCGTCCCACCCTCCTCCTTCCTGCGACCTCCCACATCCGGGTGGGGTTTTTTCATGTGAGGAGCACCCCCTGTTTCTAAAATGACGTCCGTTTGACGTTCCTTCCTCCAGAGTTAGACTGTACTTTCTGTTGACACACGATGTGTACGAACGGACACACATGCAAAAGTTTACCCGACCTTCTCGAATTTAGCAGAGGAAGAAAACTTACTTTTTGTAAGATTGTCCGTTTTTAAACAAAAACAGAAGACAACAGTGCCTAATGATTAAATTAATTGAGACCATCTTACGCCGAGGTATCCAACGATGGGTAAAAAACACAGAATATACTTTAACATAAGCACCAAAGCTGCACCCTGTACAGTTAAAATATCCCATAATTTGACTGTAATCTGATGTCCTTAAAACTGATGTTATTTCAACTTTTCAGAAAATTGACAATTTACAGGATTTGATCGATTAACATTTCCACATTGACAACTCCCCTCCCCCCTCCCCCACACAAACGAAGAACCTGTTTTCTCCCTCTGTGGTGTGATGATATCAACGACCGCCGACGTACATAAAATGACTTGAACTTGGGTCTCTCAGACAGCAAGCATAACAGTTTTGGCGCCAAATCTGGCGAGGTCAAAGATTTGGCGGGAAAATGGAGAGCGATCGATACACGCGAGCCGATCCACGCAGACACGAGTGCTCTTTACGGTGCCAAATCTGATCATTGAACGGGACGGGAGAGTCTGCCGTTGTCTTTGACTTGTTGTTTGCTACCGTAGCTGTTCAATAATCGGCCCAGGTTTCTAACAAAGGTTCCCAGTGGGGCAAACTCTAGAGTCGTTGGATTCATCTTAAACATATTTCCATTTCCGCTTTAAACGGCATCCAGTTTCCTGTTAAATGAGATTCGCTGTCGCTGTTATCGCATGTTTTCGGACTTTCTTTTCTACGTATACCGTTACGGACTTTCATTCCGCTTTCCTTGGCTCTTTCCTTTTACACAGCCCCTATTGGCCATGAGTATGAAAGTACTCCTTATCATTATTATACTCCTAACTATTGTACTCCTTACAAACTGTAAAAGGTCACAGGTCAGAATTGATACCGATTTCCGGTTCGCACTGAAGGAAACCGCCGGTTTGTTCGTGTGTTTTTTTTACGAGATTAAAAACAGGTCTTGAGTGACCCCGGAAACGGGTCTGGCCCACACGGACCCTTCTATACGGGTCAATATCATGTGCATCATGTTGGAACCTTCCGTACTATCGGCCCCTTTCACACTTTCACTCGAAAGGAGTTTGAAGGAACCTAGCGCACATTTTTGGCGGGGTTTGAAGCAGCGCGTGTCACGCCCTATGATCCACTGGATTAGTATTGGTATACACACACCTGCTAAATGGACAGAAACGAGCTCTTTGACACGTTCAGATTCTGCCGTTTTTATTAACTCAGGTGAGGGACCTTTTTTTCCCCCATCTCATTGTTCTCTTTTTGATCCTGTTTGAAAAGATTAAACGTTGTCATAACGTGAGAGTTATGAGCCACGGTGGATATATTAGTGCGAACTCGATCACGCAACATGCTGTAATGCAAATGGAAGGAATCTCTCCCAGGGACCACGTCACCACTCCCCGGACTCCCAACGGGTACATAATATAGGCTTGGTGGTGTGTCACGGACCTGTCAATCAAGAGTGACGTGTGAACGGCTTAAAGGGATACTTCATCATCTTGGCAGTTGTTTGATTCACACGGAGAGGGGGGTAAATGAATCATGGGGGTAAATCACCTTCCTCTTTGGTGGACCGGATTGGGGGGGGGGGTTACATCTCCTCCTCCTCACCCAGCCCCTTCGTGTAAGCTGTCATTGACCTTCTAATATTTGCCATCTTACGTTTATACGTTTATAGGCCTGTTAAGCATGCACCATTTTGGTTTGTCGGACATATTTGGTTGGACGTAATGGTGTCCTTTCTCTATGGTTTGTCGGACACATTAACTCGGACGTATTTGATGTCTGGCACAAAAGGGGTTGATCTTATTACTGTCCGTAATAATGAGGCCTAATTATTCATATACAGCGTCTACCCAGAATCATGGCTGGCCGTATCCGAAGTGGTGGCTACAGCTACCGCTACGACTGTTGCTAAGGGTGTTGCTAAGGACGTCCTATACTTCAACGCATGATGACGCGGCGATCCAGCCGTAGCCGTAGCCGCTAATTCGGACACCCCCATTAATTGCTCTGCTAAACTCAGCCAGGTATAAACCAGTTGCTCTTTGCGGTGTCAAACAATCATCATTTCACAGTCACATTGTGCGGTCCTCAGTTCCTGCTGAACATTACACCATGGTCGGGTCCCCAATTACCGCTAGTGAATTTACAAGCATTATAAGAGAGAGGTAACCAGTGGCAATAGACATCAATTATCGCAGGGTATTTTGGTTGGTTACCTGTTTCTCCTCAGCTAAATTGGATTGATGCATCATCGGGCTTTCTTCTGAGATTGTGGCTACACCTTGTAGTTTCGCACTTCAAAGTCACGATTTATTTATATACATGTAACTCTAGTGGGAGGACATTTTGAAGAGTTATTAGTCATTACTGTAAATAGACCACGAATCATTCCTGTTTTCATATTCAATTAATTCACATTATATTGTACTAATCATAGAGCAAGCCTTGCTCTATATGTACTAATAAAAGCTACGTGAACATCCTTTTTAACAGTCAGTAAGATCTCCTTAGTAGTCTGTCTCACGTCATTAACCGCCAGACTCCCGCGCCAACGCAATCACCCCTCTCGCTGTATCTCACCAAAAACTATTTATTTCGTTATTTATTTGAATCACGTTAGGGAAATAGATCCATAGAATCCATTGTCATCTTACACAGTTATATTTCAATTTTTAAATGTGAGACTTATAGTTTGTTTTGTATTTTATGAAGGTAATTCTATAAAGTGCATTCGCCTTGACTCATGCAGATGTTTGAAATCAAACACGGATATATAAAAACTATAAGGCCTATTATCAGTGATGGTTGTTGTTTTTTCCCCTTGTTCACTGGGGGATTGTCGTTAAGACCAAATCCCCAAGTCATCTCTTGAGGGTGGCCTTGGCACTTAATCCCCCCCCCCCTCTCTCTCTCTCTCTCATCTACACGTCTTGAAGTTCTCATCCAACGTATGACTAGATAGCAGATTACTGTACAGAGACGAGACCCGTCCAGAATGATTTATTTGCCGGTGCTTAAATTATTTCCATAGAATCATCCGTTTGCCCATTCGCCATCTGCGCTTTATTAACTCATGCACCAGTCTATAAAAGATGATGGATTCCCTTATTTATGTACTCATAATGTCCAACATAATCCCCCTCGTAATAGAGAAATGTTTGGCCAATTACCGTAAAACATACTGCGTCTCTCTATGTTGGGCTGATAACCCCTAAAAGGCTAATAAATCAACTGAGAGAGCCAGCCACAATTTGTGATTACTGATGTTTCTGAGGTGATCTGCTACTCCTAAAACACTGGCGTGCGTACATCGAAATATCACCTGTCCAGAGGCAATAATATTCAAGAAGTCTTTACTTGGCTTCAAAACATACCCTCTTTGAGGACAATTTTGTGGTCAGTTGGCCACCGCAAGTTAACGTTTATACCGAGGCTGCGGAGGAAAACACCTTGAAAAGGTGTGTGTGTTTTTACCTGCCTATTTTATCATTTTAAGGACAGATGGTAAGGATCTTTCTTGTCTATAGGGTGAAGTGCTGGTAATCTCTACCCTTTCTATATTAGTTTTGCGTCATTAAAAACAAAATCATTTTAGTATTCAAGTGTGCTATCTTATATATAGATATTATTATTGTTATTTTTTGTTTTATTTTGAATACTGCAAATAATTTCTTTGACTTTATAGATGTACTTTTATTGATTTGTTCTCAGGTTGTATCGTAAACATAGGTGATATACTATACACGATTACAGGTTAATTGGCTGCTGGCATCCGGAAAAAGGGTGTTGACAAAATTGGGGAGACCGCCAACACAGGGGCAAGATAGCTCAGTTGGTTGGGTGCCGGCACGTTAATCCGGAAGTCGCAGGTGCAAATCCCGCTCTAGTACATTTGTCTTTGTTCAACCCAAAGTTGCATAAAATTTACGAACAAACCACGACGGTTTCCCCATTATGAAGGAATTAGTTAAGGCTCCCCTTTGAGAAGTCATGTAAAACTTAGCGTTATATGTTAGAATGGATGTTCTGGACTCCATTAAAGAAGTTGTGGGTTCGAATCCCTTTTATGACAATGTTTTCTTTTTTCAAGGTCGAAGTGAATTTCCACCTTACGTTTGAGTAAAGGTTTACCTGTCTCATATCGTGTCAGAATGGCCGAGCGGTCTAAGGCGCCAGACTCAAGGTGATCAGCCTTCACTGAATACAGTGGTTATGAGTGTTCTGGTCTCCGTTTGGAGGCGTGGGTTCGAATCCCACTTCTGCAATGTTTTCTTTTTTCAAGGTCGAAGTGAACTTTCATTTTACATTTGGGTACCAGTTTGCCTGTCTCTCATCGTGTCAGAATGGCCGAGCGGTCTAAGGCGCCAGACTCAAGGTGATCAGCCTTCACTGAATACAGTGATTGTGAGTGTTCTGGTCTCCGTTTGTAGGCGTGGGTTCGAATCCCACTTCTGACATTGTTTTCTTTTTCAAGGTCGAAGTGAACTTTCACCTTACATTTGGGTACCAGTTTGCCTGTCTCTCATCGTGTCAGAATGGCCGAGCGGTCTAAGGCGCCAGACTCAAGGTGATCAGCCTTCACTGAATACAGTGATTGTGAGTGTTCTGGTCTCCGTTTGGAGGCGTGGGTTCGAATCCCACTTCTGACATTGTTTTCTTTTTCAAGGTCGAAGTGAACTTTCACCTTACATTTGGGTACCAGTTTGCCTGTCTCAAATCGTGTCAGAATGGCCGAGCGGTCTAAGGCGCCAGACTCAAGGTGATCAGCCTTCACTGAATATACAGTGGTTCTGAGTGTTCTGGTCTCCGTTTGGAGGCGTGGGTTCGAATCCCACTTCTGACATTCTTTTTCGAGTTCAAAGTGAACTTTCACCTTATACTATACCAGTTTGCCTGTCTCTCATCGTGTCAGAATGGCCGAGCGGTCTAAGGCGCCAGACTCAAGGTGATCAGCCTTCACTAAATACAGTGGTTCTGAGTGTTCTGGTCTCCGTTTGGAGGCGTGGGTTCGAATCCCACTTCTGACAATGTTTTCTTTTTTCAAGGTCGAAGTGAATTTCTACCTTACATTTGAGTACCAGTTTACCTCTCTCTCATCGTGTCAGAATGGCCGAGCGGTCTAAGGCGCCAGACTCAAGGTGATAAGCCTTCACTGAATATACAGTGGTTCTGAGTGTTCTGGTCTCCGTTTGGAGGCGTGGGTTCGAATCCCACTTCTGACATTCTTTTTCGAGTTCAAAGTGAACTTTCACCTTATACTATACCAGTTTGCCTGTCTCTCATCGTGTCAGAATGGCCGAGCGGTCTAAGGCGCCAGACTCAAGGTGATCAGCCTTCACTGAATACAGTGGTTCTGAGTGTTCTGGTCTCCGTTTGGAGGCGTGGGTTCGAATCCCACTTCTGACAATGTTTTCTTTTTTCAAGGTCGAAGTGAATTTCCACCTTACATTTGAGTACCAGTTTACCTCTCTCTCATCGTGTCAGAATGGCCGAGCGGTCTAAGGCGCCAGACTCAAGGTGATAAGCCTTCACTGAATACAGTGGTTCTGAGTGTTCTGGTCTCCGTTTGGAGGCGTGGGTTCGAATCCCACTTCTGACATTGTTTTCTTTTTCAAGGTCGAAGTGAACTTTCACCTTACATTTGGGTACCAGTTTGCCTGTCTCAAATCGTGTCAGAATGGCCGAGCGGTCTAAGGCGCCAGACTCAAGGTGATCAGCCTTCACTGAATATACAGTGGTTCTGAGTGTTCTGGTCTCCGTTTGGAGGCGTGGGTTCGAATCCCACTTCTGACATTGTTTTCTTTTTCAAGGTCGAAGTGAATTTTCACCTTACATTTGAGTACCAGTTTACCTTTCTCCATCGTGTCAGAATGGCCGAGCGGTCTAAGGCGCCAGACTCAAGGTGATCAGCCTTCACTGAATACAGTGGTTCTGAGTGTTCTGGTCTCCGTTTGGAGGCGTGGGTTCGAATCCCACTTCTGACATTGTTTTCTTTTTGAAGGTCGAAGTGAATTTTCACCTTACATTTGAGTACCTGTTAACCTTTCTCCATGTGTCAGAATGGCCGAGCGGTCTAAGGCGCCAGACTCAAGGTGATAAGCCTTCACTGAATACAGTGATTGTGGGTGTTCTGGTCTCCGTTTGGAGGCGTGGGTTCGAATCCCACTTCTGACATTGTTTTCTTTTTACTCGGCCGAAGTGAGTGTTTTGGTTTCCAATTAAGAGTCTTGGATTCGAATCTTTGCAATGAACAATAATGTACACTTTATATTATCAGTAACTTTTCCAGTGGTTCATAAATGTACTTTCGAAGACTTGAAAGTTACAAATTAAATTTTCCTTTCGACCATTATAAATAATTTACATCATGCCTTTAAGGCCCCGTTTATTAATAGACAAGCAAAACACAGCCGCAACCGCGTCTCCCCCCCCCCCCCCCTTCTGCAAATTAAGAGCAATCACATTTTTTGTTACGCGGCAGCACCCCCTAATAATAAGAAGTCAAGCCTTGAGAATGCCTCTGTAATGAGGTTATTGTACACTGAAGGTGCGAACTGAAAGGTGAAATCAATACGGTTGCATTCAGCATGTTGCCACCCCCAGCCCCTGACCTCATGTCGGGCCAACATGATCTAAGTGGCCCGGTCACTAATTCTATCCCGCCGTAGCAATTTATCCCAGATAAAATTTCCCAACATGCACTTGCAAAAAAATATATATGACTGCAGTTCTCTGTTCGTCGGCTTACATGAGATGAAGTGTGCAGATTGCCTTCGTTTTATAAGCAATTGAAAATTAGACTGCCCGTAAGAAATTTGTGTTCTAAATAATGTCGTTTTTATGACCGGGGCATCAGGCAGTTCGATTTGCCGTATTCTCGGTGCGACAACTGTTCTTCGGCTCGGCTTTCATACGAGTCGTGCGTCATACGAAGAGACGGTTTATCGAGTGTCAAAGACCGAAATATTGATATTCATTTCTTGTCATAGAAATACCTGTACGCTGTACATTTGCGAGCTCAAGTTGTTGAAATCGAAGCTGGACAGTATGAGAGAAGCGTTCTGAAGTTGTGCTCTGCGGATAATCTTTCGCACCGCCCGAAATCAACAGCTCGTTCTTTAAATATCGTCGGTGTTTTTTTCTTCCCCCCTTAGCGATATTTTATCGCCACACTCAACAAATGTAATCGCCCAGCTCAGTCTCCTCATCGAAGGTGGGCCCAGGGAATTTTAATGTGATTACATGCGTGAGTGACCTTTTCAACACCTTCCGTGGCCAAGAATATTTCATGATGGAGACTAACAAACGCAGTGTTTTGTAAGGCACAGAGTGAGAAAAACTCCATTAGAAAAACGCCGCTCGCTGTGTGCTGATACCACGGTCGGTATTGACACACTTTTCGATCCTCGTTCGATCGTGAGTAAACATGAAGAACTCACCGTCTAGTTAGTCAGTGACCACTGGGCTACAACTAGCACAGGAAGAGCACGCAAGAAGACTGCGTTTATAATTGCGTGCGTTGATACTTCTCATGGGGAGAGAGAAAAAAAGACAGAGCTAAGAACCGACTATCGCCCGAAACCCCAAAAGAGGCACACGCGTGCTCCCGATCCAACAGGGCAGAGCCAAGTTTGAGACTCGGATCACGCCGTCGATTGAGAGCTTAAAGTCCGCCCGGCTTGACGAGGGATACCTGGAGGTTATTCTGGCTCCGGTCTTTGTACACGACAAACGGATTTATTTTCTCTGCATCTCTAACGTGGCTAAAGTTACGAATTGTTTATTTGAACCACAACAATGACATAAATCTGGACCGAAAGAACGAGGCTTTCATGAGAGTCGTGTCGAGTCCGCGTCTGACTCTGACACACACCGTCCAGTTTACACTAACGCTTGATGAACACGACTATAATCATCACTCTGAATTTGGAGATCATGCATGGTTTCACCTGATAAAGCACATGTATACTTTGAACTGAGAGGTAAGCTGTACTTATTTTCCACCGCAATGTATATAATGATTCAATATGAGGACGGAAATAGGCGAGATTGAATAATTCAATTCCAGGCGTACGTATATAAGCATTTGGGAGAGGATCAAAATGCCACAGTCCTTAGCTACAACATAATTTGACTTTCTCTTTTTTTTATAGGCGCAAAATAATTTGTTCTTTTATTTGCCACAAAAGTGTTCGCGATATGTTATGTTACGAAATCACAGTGATCACAAAATTGTTAAGGTGGCTAATTCAAAAGGTGCTTGGGGATACTGTGTTTGACAATGCGACTCGATTAAGTTTCCGCAGTTAAATTAATTAAATTAACTTGTTTTCCTTTTTTTTCATTTTTTTTTTCATACACGTAGTAAAATTTTAATTTTCCCTTGAGGGCCAAATGTTGAGCCTTGCGGAACATATGTGTATGAGTTGGTTAGAATTAGTTAGACAGAATCAGAATACATGCCAAAGTGCAATACAGCTTCACCGACCGTGAATCAGAGCTCTCCCGGGTTCTGGGGCCGAGTCGGTTAACTATTTTATACCTCGTATCGGAGTTATTACTTTTTACGTTTTCTCAGTTAGGTTTAGATCTATCCAAAATATGCCAAAATATGTCCTTTTCTTTGCGCTGATCACTAGAGTTTAACAAAACAGCACGGCGCAGGACAGACTCTGATAAGCCCATGTTTTTCCTTCCAAGATAAATTGACAGGTGAATGTCGAATCCACATTTTTCTTACATGAGTGTGTCATTCTAAATATGTGTCAAACTCCCAACAAAAACCCACCAGTACCATAGAATATCTTTTCCCTCCTTATTATAAAGTTCTAAGTCGACAACCGTGTGCGTTGGTATTTATGGACCCAATAAAGCAGTTCACTGTGCTAATTTCACGGTCCGGTTAACTCGAAGGACGCGGAAAAGCAGTTTTTAAGATGACAAATTATTCCCGAGTTTTATACTCGCGGTGTGCTTTGATGTGAATTGTATATGAGAAAAGAATTCCTGCTGATTCGAATCACTCAACTAAGTTGCGATTAGAAAGGGCACCAAAGTTTCTTTTTATATATAATCAAAGATACCCAAATCTGTCTGCTCCACAAATACGGTTATTTCAATCCCCGGGTTGCATAAAAATGGCCTCTGAATTTTTGCGATTGACCAACTCGCCTAGACTGCTCCGTGATTTGCATTGAATAATCGTTTCGTGACATATCGAGATTGGACAATAATTAAGACGTTTAACAGCAGCAGCTGGGTGCAGTGCAGTTTTCCACACAGTAGCATTTATTTATCATAGAAAGGATCCGTGGTTAAACTGATTCATGACTATATATTAATCCAATGTGGGGGGCCCTCCGCACACACACAAGGGGAAAAAACACACACACTAGCGTATTTTGTTGGGCGTCGAGTCCGCCGTTTGCAGCCCGAGGCACGTAGGCAGGGAGCCCGCTCACACTCGCCGCATTATACGGTGGCCGGTCCACGAACAGTTAACATATCGAACGGTTGCAATGAATTCCACCCCTACCTCATTAATAAAAATTGCCCTGTATTAAGGAATATATAGTTTCTGTGAATTTAATTTCAATTTTCTACAAGTTCAATAGTGACATGCACTCGATGGCTATTTTTGTACATATTATTGACATAACACGACAGTATTTTTTCACCCACAGTTAGGCATTATATCGATATTTTGATGTATTGGTCCAAACGATTGTCTATTAGAGTTTTGTTTTCGATCTTTCAAGGAAATATACCGTAATATCCTGAGTGATAAATAATTCGATTAAACACTTTTCAATTTGGTAAAATATGTGTACGGTGGTTTGCCGCAAGTCTTGTACATGCTGTTTTCATGTTTAACTTTAAAAAAAAAAAAAAAAAAAAAAAAAAAAAAAAAAAAAAAGTGGGTGGGGTTGGCATGATCAATCGACACAAACAACCGTAAGTAACTATCGATACTTCCACAGTACACGTTTTAGTGAATTTATTACAGTACCTTTTTTAAGGGACTTTCATTTTTCAAATTTAGACAACGAACCTTGGCTGGTGGCTGGCCGCTGTTAATGGACCTCACCTTCGGCTCTGTCCATTTAACAGCGGTCAGCAACCAACCCGGTCATGACTACTACTACTAGTGACGACCTGGTCATCACACTGTTTTTCCCTTAATGGCGTATTATTCATGAAATCGGCAGCACTCGCAAACTACATTTACTAACCCTATCTGGGAACTCATTGCTTGTATTATTCAAAATAGTTTACACTGACCGCAGTCTTGGGTGCTCCACTACAGAAGGCCAGTCCTTCTCTGGATTACACCCCCATTCATTACTGTATTGTATTTTCTTACTATTTTTGATACATTTTGTATTCATAAGTTATCTTTATTTATCTGTATGTATACAAGTATGAACGGAAAGAAAACAAACAAACAAATAAACAATATATACCGGTAAATTAGTTAAAAGTTTTGGCTGAAAGTGTACCATGGTTCCACTGAAAACAGTTGTCGTTATAACCGACTTAAATATCTGCCTTAAAAACATGTCTGGTTAACACATAAAAATTAAGTCATATCAAATTGAAACACGTATACATTTTCAAATGTCCCCCTTAAACAAAATTATGTGCATGGTTTCCACCGGTTTCAAAATGAAAAACTCATAACCACAATAAATGAACCATCTCTTTACATTGAGGGTGTCATTAGCATAAATGCTAAGGTGCCTTCGACATTTTAAATCGAGTCTGTTTTGACCGAGACATGTCCCCGGACTAGAGACTCACGATTCGTCCCAGGTGCTCTATACACAGAGAGAATGTTAACAGTAAAGCGGGTCGGGGGGAAATTCCTCCCCGGGGGCCCTGTCAGCCTCAGCTAAGGTGAAAAGAGACATTAATCTTAAGCCTTGTTAGAAATGCGGCACAAGTGTTCTCTATACGTGTGTATTGACAAAACGTCCATGCATCTTCAATAGCTTTTTTCATAACTATTTATGGGTGCTGCTGTCTGCGGGTCCGTCCTCCATGGGTGCACACACAATACAAGAAGGGGAAAAATGTTTTGCCTTCTTGGCCGTCCAAAGAAATGTCCCCCATAATCTCGCGCGGATTCGCGATTGGCCCCGTTAAAATGCGCGATTTTGTTTCATTCACTTGTTACTATGACAGTAATGCGTGGATAAACCATGGCGTTCAGCAGTGTGGATGCATCGTCTGAAAATTACTAAAAACTTTGGAAGTACCGAACAGAACGAGTGCTATCACGGTGTGAGTCGGTCCCTATCGCATGCTCTATGGTCAGTCGCAGGCTCAGTCTCAAATTGACGACGGGTCCATTACTCCTGTATATTAAGTAATTGTATATTCATGCACCGCAATAAGACATGGACCAATTTCGGTTGATTACAAAATAATAAAGTGAGTTCATGAATTGTGGTATAAAAGGTTGTAGAACCACCTGCTATAATACGTTGGTACCAATCGTCCTGAGATATGATGAAGAGTCAAGCGATGGCAATCTTGGATGAATGGTAACTTATACCTAGCTCACCTTTCTGTCGTTGCAAGACAGGAGAAAATATACACAAAAAGCACACTCTAGACATGAACACCGTTTCAATCAAATTTCAACAGGTAAAGTTGATCATGGGCTACATGTTTCTTGAAAACTGTAGACTTCGGATTAAATGTAGCCTGTATACGTAATCAAAGGGATTAGTATAGCTTATAATCATAAAACCTAGAATTAGGCCTACGTGGAAACCAAAGGGACGACTGTCCCGATTGCCGTAGTCTTGGACTCTATCCTCTAAAAGGTAAAACACATTAGTTTGAAGAGACTCACTAATTCAGTCTTTTCCTTCAGTTTCTACTAAGAAAACTATACAACATAACAAACCAAATTATCAAATAAGATGGTCTTCCGGGAAAAACACAGAGAACGTTAAACGAGTTCTGTTAAAATAAAATATTTTTGTCAATACATTTTGTCCAACCGTTACACATCACGCATTTGAACGTGGTATAATGTTGAATGCATTGTGTTAGGGTGTGCCAACCGTGTAATTCGTAATGTCACTCCGGGCAGTAATGTACTCGTATGATTCTCCACTCAATGCTATGCAGGCAGTTGCCTCCATGTCCCTGGTCAGGCCTTGGTGCCCCCTTCTTGAAGTGCTCCAAGAAATTTACATTCTCGTAAGAAGTGCCCTTTGTCAATGAAAACTGCCGCCTGCCCTTACAAGACTAGGCCTAACGTATCAAGCCCATACAGAGACACATATTTCTAAAATTAAGACTGTAGTTTTTGTTTTTCAATCAACGAGAAAATTTGAGTAGTAATGTATTTTCAGCGTTCAATGTGTTAAAAAAAAACATTATTTGAACTCACTTACATAGAAAACAAATCTTTGTAAGTACACTCTATATTGTCAATAAAGTTCTCAAAGGGAAACATTCCTGTGATAATAAAATCTCTGCATGCCTTTGAGAAACTGAATTTAAGTTGAATTTAAAATCAACAATGTATTAATTGAGGTTGATTGAGGTGAATTATTTAGCAGCATCGACTCTAAAAGTTGACCTCGCTCTGAACAGAAGGAAATACAACACAAATTTGGCTCATTTTCCCCCGTTAATGAGGCAGGTCAAAATATGCCTTGAGACTAACGAACCAGACTAAACCGATTCGTTGCCTAGATAAAATAGCATCCGCATGCGGTCAGGGTCCCGACTCACCAGGTGTTTAGTGTTCGCAGAACCCTTGACATTCAGTAATTATACAAGAAAGGTAAAGGGGTGGATTGCCAACGAACGCAAGACAGGGGTGCCAGTGACCACATCCAAGGGGGTTAGAGGTCACAGTCAGACCGGCCAGTGACCCGATCTATTTTTGTTAATGAAGGGAAACAAAATCACACACACACAGTCCACACACACACAAAAAGGGATTAACCGATACTGGCGCTTGTAGTAAATGGTATTGGTCATTATTAATATTCATAAATAGAGAGATGAGTGCAATATGAGAGGTTTGATTATCAAGGGAGACCGAGGGGGTCGAACCACTCCAAGTGTCTTGTTGATATGAATTTTAACTGGTTATGACTCATCGTCGTAATCTCATTAACGACTCTACAACAAGGGAGACCAAAAAATAATAATAATGTATACGAATGTCTTGGACGAAATTAACTAGGCCCTAATGGGAGAGAGGAAATGGGATTTGTAAATCGCGAAGTGGAACTCATTTCTTCTTTGATAAATTGAAACTGCCGAAGTGATGTTTTCCTTTTGGTTTGAAAAGCCGAGACCATTCCTGGTTCTAACTCGGCTCGTCTGGCACTGATGTCATGTAAGGATACTCAGGCTGTTCCCTATAGGAACCCCATCCCCCCCCCCAACCTGGATTGGACGCATTGCTTGAAATAAGAGTAATCTAAAACATCAATCTTGGTATCAACGTGATGTGATATCTTACAAATTTTATATGATGTTGACTTTCAATGGTAACCAGAGTTGTGGGGCTAAGCCCCCCCCCCCCAGAACCCGCCCACTCTTTTCCCCCACTCCAGCCCCCGCCTCCCAAACATCTTTAGTGTTTAACCTTAAAACCTAGAACAATACATGTATGGTTCGCTGCATCAACTAACAACAGTACATTGTCTGTATTTATAAGCATTTTGCACTTCTGGCAAATGGTTTCTCTTGGCAAATTATAAATCCCTCGGCCACCAGTTATTTCTTTGCACAAAACCTGCCCACTCTCCAAATGAAAATGTCTACTAGTAGTTGCGCCAATGCTCTCCTTGTGTGCCCAAAGTGTGCCTTATTTGAAAGACTCTCTCGTAAATGAGTGAAAATGAACCCAGTTTCGTGTTTGGGGCAAGAAATGCCAGGTTTTGGCATCGAGGGTCACTTACTACAATGTTTTAATAGGAATCAAATCAACGTAACCAAACCATGGCTAGGGAAGAATCTAACTATTCTACCAATAGAACACTGTCAACTACGTTAAAACAAACTATCGAAGAGCATACACAAGATGGCGGCCACATGATCAAGTTCTTGAAAACCAACAAATCTTTGTTTTTGTATAAAGATTCACCAGAGCCTGTCAAAAGTGTTCAGTGTGGGTTAAAATTAACGTATTTTATGATATGAAGCTAACTGTTCGTCTTAGTTACAGTTTAACTTATCAATGAGTTGCCAGTGGCAGAACGCTTTGTTATGTTGGTAAACCGCGTGTGTATGCCATTCACTCTCACTGCTGATGAGCTGGTGTGGTTTCTTGGAAACTGTGATAGAGGGCGCCCTTCAGAGTTTTTGATATATATATTTTTTTCGCATGTAAGTCTTATCTTGATTGCCGTAATGTTTGACCGTAGTACTTCTTATTCTTTAACTCATAATGCTCAGTATTCTCATTAGTTTTGCCGAGTCTTAAATAAACTGCTCTTATAGTAAGTGAGCTCGATAAGCCACGAAGTTCGTGTTTCCTTCACTCGTAACTTGAAACTCCCCTCTGATTCACAGGGCTAGGGCTACTTCCCCGGTAATTTATGTGAAACTTGAAATTTCCTACAGGAAAAAAAATCCGAGCGCCATTATTGATCTTCCCCCAAATTAATTCATGTTCCGCTAGTATTGTTAGTCTTGTTAGATCATTTCCAAGTATTGCTTGACACATTAAGTTTGGGCTTCCGTATCACGTTTCGGGGCAATGGGGTGTGTTCTTCACCAATGTGCCTGGGGTATAGACGGTTGATCTACTTGCTGGCCTCCTATCCAGGGATTTGCTGTGTAATAAGTCCCCCGGGCATGGAAACAGTATCTTCCAATACATTGTGCCGGGATTGAACCACATTATTATTGATGCACATTTTCGATTAGGAGGGAGCCACCAGTTGTAAATCTTTTTTTTCTCTTCGAGACATCCGTAACTTAACAAGCTTCTTCCCTTTTTTTAAGTGTCTTTATACAATGAACAACACAGTGAATTTGAAACAAACCTTGATTGAGGGTGTGCACAACGTTGATATAATTAATTTGTAGCAGATTTGCTCGTAACTTACTCCTGGCATAAACTTTAAGATAGTTATGAGGAATACTTCTCCCTTGACATTCTGCATGAAATGCTTTTGCTTTTTGAGAAACTGCGATCCCGATGTTTGAAAACAATGTTTTCCAATTGAAATCGAGTATCGGTAGGGATGGTGAAACATCACATGAATCCATCAGAATAAATCGCTCCAGCGAGACTGCAAAATGGTGTGGGCCCAATTTCATAGAGCTACTTAAGCAGAACAAAATATTGTCAACAATTTTCTGCTAAGCAGAAAAGTGCAGGAGACCAGTCACAAATTGTACTTGTGACATTGTAGTTTGGCTGGTAACCTTATTCTGGTAAGCATAATTTTGTTGTGCTTAGCTAGTTAGTGTGCTTAAAACAGCTCTATGAAATTGGGCCCTGGCAAGTGACAGCAAACTTCATCGTGTAGACCCAAGAGCGGAAGATAACTGCCAAAACAGACAAGTTTGATTAAAAGATCTTTCGTCCACAGGAGTTAGCATTTCCTAAGTTTACGCCTAGTCCCCCCCCCCCCCGCACCCCCCCCCCCCTTTTGCCGAGTGTTACATCTCCCACCGCATATAACCCACCGCATAATAAAGACTCGCTTTCACGAAAAATCATCTCTAATTGACTCAATGTTTTTTAATTGCCGCCTATTTGGCACCCTGATAAATTCGGGAGGAAGTTCGGGATCTCGTGAGGGATGACATGGACGTGGAGGCATTAGATTCCACTTCCTCTGCACGTTATCTAATTATCATTTTGATAGACGGGGGCCCTACCCTCACAGTGTCTGGTCTTATTTAACCTGATCATCACCATGTGGATCGCAATGATCTGCTGATCTTCAACTTGCAAACTGCGTGAAAGTATCCCCCCCCCCAAACTTGGTTATAGGTGGCATTTTTCTCGTTAAAATCTTGATCATTTAAGGCGTATATATAATACCTCTAGAAAGATTACTTCGGTGTTAATTACTCACAGGCTACCGTGGCCCCCACTGATATCCTGAGCAGAAATAAATTCCATATGAAATAAATTCAATTTAAAAACAATTAATCTGCACTGGAAACAAAAAAATCAAAATAAAATCGGTTAAATTAAATCAGATCGATTTATTACATAAAGCAGGTATTATTTTGTTCTGCAACAAACGAAATGAGCCGGGAATTGGAATCCATTAGTTTGACCTTAAAGCTGTCTTTAAGAATCGTACGGAAGTTTTAAAGACAAGTACGGGGTAATAATAAACTATTTTTAACACGATTTTAGGCCTAGTTTCAATCTGTAAGACAACCGACTGCAAAGCTCATGGCAGTCCTGAAATATTTTCCGTCTGAAAAAGCGTAAGTTTTAAAAAGACCCCAAATTACCGTTGGTTATTTCGACTGCTGTATTTGCAATAGGCACATAGAATGACCGTGCACACAGATCCACTGGTGGCGAAACGCAAACCGTTTGTCGGTGTCCACCATAAAAACGTGTCCGCAAGCATTGATGATATTTTTACAGGTTTTGTCTGTGGTGTGTTTATTGGAAATACTCGAGAATGGAAATTAAAATACTCTTCCCCAAAAACAACGATTTGTATAAATTTAACTAATTGTCTGCGATAACAGAGCGAAATCGTTGCTCTACAATTACACACAGTTGATGACATTCATGGGAATGCAGAAAAGTTAACCGGGAACTCGGGGACGGGGTAGTAAAATGAAAAATAGTTTTTCAGCCTGTCCTTCCTTGAACTTCTCTGTATACAGAAGTTTTGTCATTTGACGTAAGTGTATACCTGCAAACAGTTTGACCTAAAGACTTCAGATCTTCGAATCATTATCTTCTGGGGCTCTCCCATTAATAGTTCCGGTTATTAAAGGTTATATAAAATGTCCTCTCTAAGCCTGAAAATTATGATTCATGGGTCGATTACGGTTGGGGGACGTTCTGATCCATAAGTACGTCTGCTAATCACAATCACTGCCGGTTTTAAATCGTGTGTTCTACGGCAGGCACGAATCACCTCTTTCTGAATTTGCTATAATGATGTAAGGCCACGGTAGGTTTTGTATAATGTAATGCACACAACGGTAATTAACAGAGATCGTCGTGCTGAACTTAGAAAGATAAATGTAATTCAAACATTGCCGGTACATCGAAGACTTCACATTTTCTTTTAAATAGTCTATAATTTTATGTTTGAGACCCCCAATTATGTAAGCATGTTATTGTTTGGGGGGGGGGGTTTCTTTGAAAATGTTCTATAGGCTAAGGGTGTTAATTTTTTCAATTATTTTGATATCAACGCCATAAAACTTGGCATATTTTGGTCTGTATTTTGCCTAAACAGCCTATGGGTCATGCTGCCACCGTCTTTGCCATGTTCCCTGTATCAAAAAGCGGTAATGGATGCTAGTATTCATCAAACATAAAGGAACCAGACTATTTGCCTTTCCAGTCTCGGTTTGGTTACATTGATTTGAATGGGGAAAAAATCAAAATGGCCGCACCATGATAAAGGACTCCTTGTGTCAATCCATAAAACAACAGGTCCTCGTGCCGTGTCAACGGTTCCCAAATTGTGTCAACACCCGAATGCATCTCCTGACCCAAAACTCGGTAAATTTGTCTGCTCCTCGAGCAATAAGAATTAGGGAAATCGAAGCCAGTTTGGAAGGGAAGTTTCCCACCCCCTCCCTTTTTTTTCGGAGGAGAAATCTAGGGTACGACGTGGACATGTAATTTCAGTGAACGCCGCCGTGAAGACACCTCGATCAAATTAACGGTAGGACCGCTTATTAGATCTGGGTTTTTCTGCGTGTTATCCCGATTACAATAATCCGCCGCGATTGGACGGAAGAAAATGCTCCAAGCTAGAAAATGCATCCAAAATTGAAAAGAAGCGTGGGCTGGTGAATTATAGAATGGTTTAAAGGAGATTATGCCTTCATTTATTTCACCACCGCCCCCCTCCCTCTCCCCCCCCCTCCCTCTCCCGCCCCCTCCCTCTCCCCCCTCCCTCTCCCGCCCCCCTCCCTCTCCCGCCCCCTCCCTCTCCCGGCCTCCCCTCCCCCTCCATAAAAATGTTTTTAAAAAAAGTTTCGGAAGAATTTTTACAAAGAAAACTGACAAGAAATTGGTTTTAAATGATTCAATTCCCATAATTGATGATTCTTTTTGTCTACTTAAAGGTATTATGCAGGATTGGTAGAGCTGACTAAATAGTCGCAGACAGTGTTCATGTTTTTGTGTGATCAACCAGATCCACGAAGTAACAAACCTGTGAAAATCTAGGCTGAATTCGTTGTGTGAGTCAGGAGGAAATTGTGAAAAACCATGCACAAATTTAAGCATGTAAACACAATGTCCTTAATTTTGGTTGCGAACAACCGAAATCAGCTGTTGCGTTAAATGTTTCAGATACAATTTCTCGATTATAATTTCATTTACAGAGGGAAATATTTTAACAGAAAAATAGTTCTAGTATGAACTTCATAATTATAATCGGTAAGCTTTCAGACTAAAATTACACAGTGACGTTTTTTATCCTTACCAATCCTGTGTAATACCTTTAAAATTACAACGGCAGCATAATGTGAACTTGGACATTATCATGGAGGACCTATTATAAGATTTAAGTTTTGTAATCGAACGTGATGAGTTACAAACAAAACTTGTCATCATTTAGCCTCATTGAACCTTGGCTTTTACCACCCTTTTTCCCATTTCGATGTGGGCTTTTGCGTCATACTGCGCGTCAGCATTTCATGCTCTATACCTTTTATTGGATTCGATTTATTTTCACCTCGGTTGTGTTCTGATTCCGTCTCAATGCCAATGTGGCCCAACGGACGGCTCAGTCGTATGATACTTGGATGGGTAGGGATGCTCACATTCAAGTTAATAATACAAGGTTGTTTTTTAAATAAAATATGCGTATATTTTGGGGGGACTTGTGTCTTACGTCTCAAGGATGAATAGTCACAAGTAAAGACGACTGTCAAAGATAAATAACACCCATGCAACGGCAGCCAACCCAATGAAAACATACAGTGTATACGGTTCTTGAAAATAAAGATGTGTGAAAGAATGTGCACTTCCAACACACGTCTTGTAACAAATCTATGCATCACTGATGACCAAAAATAATGTTCGTGCTAACCACTCGGGCCGAATTCAGGTATAAATTTATCTAGTTATAGTCAATACACATCCTAACGTGTTGTCTCACCTCTCATTTATCATTCAGGATAACATTTGAAATGTTAGATGAGATCATGGTTTTGTAGTCAATTTAAATTCCAGAAAGTGCAAAAATTAATTGGTTACCATTTTTCTAGAATGGTGCAATGAAAACAGTTGACTATCACAGCTACATTGTAGATGAAATTATGAAACAAAACCAATTGTTGTTTGTACCACCCAACCCCTCCCTTACATTATTGCCAATAAAGTGACCGCCGTGCTGCCCTCCTGATAGGGGGGCTTACTATTAAGAAGAAAAAACGGTTTTGTCAGACACGATCGTTCTTACAATTGCATGATAAATTCGCTTCCCAATTTGAAGTTTAAAAATTCAAGAAAGAATGGCTAAGGGAGAACTGCTATACAGCAATAGTTGTTACGAATAAAGGTCATGAGAGGGAAACCTTAATCCCATCGGTATTGGGGGTTCATTTTGAAAATGTTGTTATGATTGCAATATGTGGAGGTTAAGCCTAAGCTAAACTTTAGGCCTGGCCTATAATCATTGTGTCAACGGTTAAGGAAGAAAATCGTTCGAAGAAGAAAAAATACATATTGTTTGTATGACTTACGCTCATAGTTATAGGTTTAGGTTAGCTTGGTATCTAATTGCCCAGCATCTCTCGGTCGACCCCGGTTCGAACCTTGCTATGGACCGGGGCGTTGCAAGAGGAAGACTTCACAAAACTCTCTCAATATATACGGCTCCCGGGTTTATACTTTTTTTGGGTGGGGGGGGGGGGGTTTAGGGGGGATTTTTTTGGGGGGGGGATTCCTTATGTGTTTTCTCAAAATCTCTTTCACAAGTGCGTATATAAAAATGTTTCCTTTCAAATGTCACCGAACAGTTTCGTGATTAATGACCGAGACATTTCTTTTCAATGTCCACGCGATGTAACTTCTTCCTCTTCTGATTTCACGATGATTTTCGATATCATTCCTGATGACAACAGCCTGGGATTTATACAAATCAAGCCCCCATGTCTTGAAGTCTCTCTCTCTCTCTCTCTCCTCTCTCTCTAAACGTAGCAGGTGCAGTGGACGCCACCCGGACTCAAATCACGAACTTTCCTGAACTATTTATGACGAGTCACGAACCGGGTAATTGACGAGCATTGTTGTTGAACTAGTTCTAAGTGGACGTGCGCCGACAAAGAGACAAATTGATGCAGTTAACAACATTACTGCTTTCATCATTTAATTAACTCGTACATCGCTTATATGACTCCTGATGAGCCATTCACTCGCCTGTATTATTTGGGCTGGAGTAGTTTTTTTGTTTTTGATCACCGGCAGGCTTAATTCAGTATTTCATAATGGACCTTATAGTCTGCTCGGTCGACAGATGATGAAAAATGTCATAACCCTTGCTGTCTTTGATATACTTGGGTGACATCGTTTGTACTCGGATACATGAATAATTAAGCTGTGTAAAATGTGTGCATGCTGTGTGGACATTACAAAGTAGATTTAATTGTTTGACTCTCTTATATCGAGTATCGAATAAAATCCTGGACAATGCATGTATCTCTGTATCCCGTCTAGGTAAGTAAGTGGGTGGATTATTATTATTTTATTTTTCGCTCCAGATCCATTTCCATTAAATTTATAGTCTTTGATTTTCTATTGATAACAGTGGTACATGCAAGTGTGAACCCAACTTACCTCCACATTAATAATTTTGAAACGTAAAAAAAAATCATTTGAAAAGCAACATACAAACACTGCTCCCGAATGCTACTTGAATATTTTATACCAATGTAGATTCTAGACATTGAAGGTATAAATCTAACAGCATAACGCAATTTTATACACGGATGCTTTGATCAAATATAGGGTGGGCGTGTTAGAAAGTGGGCAAATTCGGTATCACCACAGTGCAAGCCCGTCCTCATTGTCATTTCGTGCACTCATTGCGTCTCCTCATTATCGATTTCTGAATTGCAAATTACTTCCTCCTGCTTAAACCTGGTAAAGATAAAGCAGGACCATCCTCATCGCACGAAGTCACACCTGGGTGTCTCAGAGATTCCGTCTCATTTGCATGATCAAATTGTTCTTTTCGAAACGCTGTCGTGAACACAATAGAACACGGTTTTCATGCACTATGGATACCTACCAATATCGTTTGTTTGCCAAATACCAACGGTGTTGGCAGATAAGAATAGCGAATAGTGGTTTTTGTTTGGGTTTTTGTATTTTATATCATATGCCTTTTGGTTTAAATAACTTATTTTTTTTAAATTTGTCATTGCGAGTTTCTTCGTGGCACGAGACCTTGGTGCATGACTGTATAATAGTGCGCAAGCTTTAATTAAGCAAAGAAAGCATCCGGGGGATCTGACAACGATATACCTTAGTTCATGTTTTTGTCCCCATTCAAATCCATTGTAACATGGTCAACTGTTAAATGTGGTGGTTTTATTGTCTGGTTCGTAAAGAATTTGCCTTTCTTTGAATTATGACAAAAGAAATTAAAAATATATAAAGTATTTTCATAAATCCGCAAGTCTGCAGTCATTGCAATTACTATGATTTATTTTGAAGATATCGTTTCTGTTAAATGTTACTTGTATAAAGTACCATTATTAGTGGGTTTAATATATTCCAGATCCCAATAGACCTACGTGGCCCATGGAGGGCTGCATCTTGTCGAATTTTAGCGTTAATTTCTAGTTCAAGTTTGGATAAAAATAAAAGTTTGATGTTTTGAATAGTTATTTCTATTGAGCAAAAAACGCTTTTAAAAATGTAAAGGCCTAATCATGGAGCAAGGACCTACATAAATACATCAATTGTTTTTGCATATTAAACTTAAAGATTTCTAAGTTTCGCTTAGAAACACTGCGTATGAATAGCTATAATATAGTGTTGATTTGTTTTCTTCATATTATTCTAAATACGTGTTGGTTTGTTTGTTTGTTTTTTGTTTTGTTATTAATTACCATACATGTATCACGGCATTAAGGTAGAATTGGTAAATAATACATAGCCAAATGCAAAATTCACATCAATATCTGGTTTATTCAATATGCACCACATGTTTGTTTATGCGCTTTCTATCTGAAATACCCCGCAAGAAGTACGCATACCACATTTTTATTTTTGCTTGGCCTTGTTTAAATAATACTTTGCATTTTGGCGAACGAGCCTAGGGGCTAATCTGAAAGGTCATATATTGTCCAATCAAAATATTGCTAACATGTTGTGGAATGTGTCCTCTTCATTTAACATCTGTGCTGATTGGTCCGTTGCGAGTAAATTTAGAAATATAAATATTCATGAGGAGATTAGGCCACCGCCACTCAAGTGTACGTGTACGTGTTTATTGAAAGCATAATGTGGGATTTCAATGCATACATACAGTACATGTACACTGTGGTAGCGCGTTTGTTACGCATGTACAATATTGCATGTGAAAGCCGCCTGTGCTTGCGATAACAAACGTCAACAGTCCACAAGAAACAGACAACTTTTCCGCGATGTTTCGACTACATTTCCCGTTTTCATAGCAGTGGAGCTTTCTCTAACAGTACAATGTATCTCTTGGATTTTTCAGCCACAATTCGGACTCAAGAAAGTGAGTGAGAAGTCTTCAATTGTCTTGTCGGTGACGCCGTTACCGTCCATTCTCGGCAGCGATACACAGCTGCGTTGTGTGTGTTGTTGAGAGCTCCCCCCGAACACCGTGTGCTTAGGCTCCGTCCTGCGGGTTCGACCAGTCGCCAAGCAAGATGGCGTCCGCCTGGGTGACCACAATCCGAGTGATATGGTGGTGGTGTTTCTTCGGTGCTGTGGGGTTCCTAGGTCAGGGTACCCTGACCGAAGCCCAGCA
Source organism: Pycnopodia helianthoides (assembly GCA_032158295.1). Classification (NCBI taxonomy): domain Eukaryota; kingdom Metazoa; phylum Echinodermata; class Asteroidea; order Forcipulatida; family Asteriidae; genus Pycnopodia; species Pycnopodia helianthoides. Next base: position 18,220,712 of record CM063244.1, on the reverse strand, counting down.
ACCTCAATATGTCCGATGTCCCGAAGTTTGTTCGTGTTTAGGAGAAATGGTTGATTGCAGTAAACGCCAGTTGACGGCTGTACCAAACGACATACCACACTGGGTCAAGATTTTGTAAGTATACACTCAATCACATTGTTATTGTAATTGTAAAAAATTAGTAATGTACTGATCAGTTTAACATGGTTTAACTTTTTTCTAAAGCACCATTCCCTCTTAAAGTGAGTATTTTTTATTATATTTTTTTCTTGGCAACAAACAAGACAGATGGCATCATGGCATACATCATGGCTAAGGCCAAGAGATATATCACAACTGAGAAAAACAATGAATATAAAATGGTAATGCTTGCCAAAATAACCATCAATATCATGAATTGGAAACATTTAATGTATCTGACGGACACTTTTTTAATCATCATTATTAAACAAAATAATTATTCACCATTATTGCTATTGGTATTCACTCAGATTACATACAAATTTTGAGCATACTTAGTAATTTTTAGTGCATGCACTTAATAACTTAGCCGTGGACGCTGGTGGTAGGTCCGGCATACACATTTTTCTGTTATCAAACTTTAGAGTGTATTTTTAACTGTAGGCCTAAATTTTGCCAAAGCAATCACTTCAGACAAAGTTCTAAATTTATAATGTTGTTGTCTTCAAAACATCTTATTCTGATATTATTTTATAAACAAGATAAATAACTAATGTCTGACAATCAGAAATAGGCCTGGAATTTCTTCTTGGAGAGGGCAAGGCCATTTTCATTATTGCAAAGGGCACTTCCATTTTTTGAATATCAATCATTGATCACAATGAAACCATTGAAACTAAATAAAGTAAAGACGACAAACGTTCCCATTAAATGCAACAAGATCTTTCATTCTCTTTCGAGAAAATATGGAATCTCTTATCATGAATAGGCCCCAAACCTTGGCTGTAAGCCCAGCCAATAATCGGCCATGGCATGCTGGAATCTCTGACTTGCCTCTCATATGCCATAAAACAGTGGCGGCAGCCTATTGATCTCTCTCGTAATCCTCGATTGTACAACAAAAAGAGGATGGTCTAGTATCAGGGTTTACACAATTAACTCCCTGAAAATGGGATATTTAGAGCACGAATTCCAGTCCCCTTTGTCCATCGGGAGAAATGAAGCTTTGCTATGTAGGTGCATACCTGTACACACTACATGGTAAACATCAGGCAGTCAAGGGACCGCAACCCCAAAAATATGTAACAACGTTGTTCTGGGCGTTCATAAATGCGGAAAGACGTCATCCGACATAAAGTGGTTGAAGTCTATGTGAAATATTTGAAAGGGTCCTAGACCAGGGCAACTGATGCCATAGCCTTCCTGTAACGCCAGACATTGACAATGTGGAATCACTCCTTTCTTTGTGTTTTTTTAGTTAGTAATTTATCAATGAGAGAACCCCCCCCCCCTCACCCTCCAAAGTACACTTTTGAAAATATTTAAAAATCTTAATTTGGCAGTAACAACTGACATGGAACCAACAAATCATCGTTGGTGTACATTGTACAAGCTTAAAGCCCCACATTGTACAAGCTTAAAGCCCCTAAATTAAAACTGGATTTTCATAATACAAACATGGACTACAGTGTATACACACACGTACATGTAGGTATGTCCTGAAACCACGGGCTACGCTCATGAAGTCTCACTGTAACAGTTTTCAGGATGAAAATAGAGTATCCAACTGCCACTTTTTCACTTATGATCAAAATGATTGTTTGATGTGATTAAAGTACTTGGCCTATTGTGAGTTAATAATGAGTGAAAAGTGGCAGTCACACATGTGTATTAGCTCTATCCGTTGTCCGTCTGAGGGACTCGTAGCTCAAGTTGAGAAAAATAGAAATTGCAATATTTGCACAAATCTATGTAGACTAGTAGACTTTCCATGATAGTTCTAACCATTATGAAAGGATTGTGTTAGGCAGAATGGTGCAGATGGAACAGTAACACCAATGCAACACCTGGGCAACACCTTGGTCCTTTGGGTCTTTGTGCTTGAGCGTCTGTCCTTGAGCAAGACACTTAACCACAATTTTCTCCACCTAGATCCAAGTAGACACTGTTGTTAGTTGGAGGGTAGATGGTTCTAGTGGTTGATTAAGCCCTTCAAGGTTTTAAAATGGCTGCTCGATTCGGCATTATGACTGAAGTGGGATGCTTACAGTTTGGAAAACTCTGGGAAAAAGTATGGACGAAAAAAAGGGCAGAAGACAACTTTGGAAAGACAGTTGCTGATTACAGGCCTGGAATTTCATCTTTGAGAGGGCAAGGGGAAGGCCATTTTCATTTTGCAAAGGGCACTTCCATTGGGAAAATCTTAAAGTCTATGGGAAACCTTTGAAGGGGCACCAAGGCCAAGACCAGTAACAGTTGATTTTTCTTAGCTTTGGTCTCCATTTCAACGACATTTTGTTGGCGCAGAAGTTTGGTATGGATGGTTTTAGTCAATGGCGTCATCATCTATAGAAAGTGAAACAATTTGCTTCAATCATGCTTGATAAGAGTGTCCAGGTTGAGTGTAAAACCAAGTGGAAGTCAATGCACTCTCAACAAGTCATATTCCCTTTTGTATTCAATCAAAACAAATTATTGAAGACTGAGACCATTCTGTGGGCTTATAATGGGTGGCTGGGAGGTACTCACATTTTTGAATTATCGATTGAAGCAACAATTTTTTTTTTATTGAATACCCGTTGCACAATGTTAATGTTAGCACATTCTCAGTGTTTAAATGTAACTGGCATCCTCAGCAATAGCACTGCTGACGAACCAAGCAACTCAGGTCAATAGCTGAGTGACCTTTTGACCCTTATTTCCTGGGCTATGCTTTCATTGTGTAGAGGTGGGGCAGCAATAAAATAACCCAACGTGTAGATCATGTACTTGTACCACAAAGCACAGCCCTTACAAGCTCTCTTGTGAGTGCTGGCATTCACGGAGTGTTAGCTTTATTCTTCTGCCCTAAATTCCACACTGCCTGCAGAAATAGCCTCATTTCTTTTCGCCAGGTTATGTTCAATTGTGCTTGCTATGTCAGAGAACCAATGGCTTCCCACAGAATCTCTAATGATACATGTACATTGTAGTCTTGAACTTTGCCCGACAGGGTAGATGTCTACATTCTCAAACCCTTGCTCACTGAACCCAACTGGAATTCTACTATTTCACGCTATTGTGTTTAAGAAACCTTCATTGGAAAGGCTGCAAGTTTGCAATTTAAAATTTTGTGTTTTGACTGTAAGGCCTTAATACCAAAACTTTTGAATGTTGAATTGTTTTTTTTTTATAATTTTTCTTTTTTTCTGTCTTACAAATCATCAAGGTTTTTTTTTTTTTGAATTATGAATTTTTTTTGTTTTCGGTAGGGTGGGCAAAGAAGTTTTGTTCATCCATCAACTCTTCTGCACAAACCTGGACACGTAGTAGTGCTCTTTAAGCTTTCTGGTTTTTCCATTTGTTTGTTTTCTCGGTGACGAAACCAACATTTGTTCAAACCTAGATGAAGGATGTACTGGATATTTATAACTCCCTCGTTTAAACTTTCTGGTGTTTCCATATTTTGTTTAATCTCGGTGACGAAACCAACAATTGATATTTATAACTCCCTTGTTTATTAAGCTTTCTGGTTTTTCCATTTGTTTGTTTTCTCAGTGACGAAACCAACATTTGTTAACACCTAGATGAAAGATGTACTTGATATTTATAACTCCCTCAAAATTGCCGCTGTATTGTGTAGTCTCCTTCTCTGGCCAATCTAGGGTACAGGTTACTGATACTAATGAAACATAAGTGCAGACGAAACATCAGAAGTAAGCCGACCCTGATCAGATGTGCATAAACATAAAACGCCATTAAAAAAAGTGTAGGCCCCCCTTAAAATTCACCTGTGTAAACCTAGTGCAGACGGTTAATGGTGCCATATTTCACCTGACTTGTATACATTTTGTCATATTTATGCACACCTTACTTTTATTGCTTTTTATTTTATTTATAAGTTTTCCATTTTCTCCTAGATTGCTTTTTTGGGGGGACGAGTTTCAAATAACCCTCTGACTGCATGTTAAATTGTTAAATAGCAATTGGTAGTTGTATTGATAAAATCTTTTTAAGGAAATCATTAACAGGAAATTGACTTCCTGTGCCGATCAGGTTCATCAGATTTTTCTTTTTTATGTGAAGGTCCTGTAATGGTAGCACGATTTCCAAATTGCTGTAAAAAGTACATTTTTTTTAACGATGCTTTGGCTGTAAATGCTGTTCTGTTAAAAGTGTTTAATCTTTACTGAGTTGTGATTTTTTAACTCTTTTTTTCCCCCTTAAAAAATGTGAGTGTTTTCATAGCGTTATAAAGCTTTTGCTGATCAATTCATGGATTTCTCTTGCAACCAAATTGGAATGAGAGGAGTCATGTTTTAAAGGCAAAGTATAGCTTTGGTTTTTGAATCCGTTCGATTCTTTTTATCATAGATAAATGTAGATAAACACCAAAAAATAACCTGTGAAATTTTCAATTCAAAACGTGGTAGCGTTTTTGAGATATCCCCAAAAATCTTGAACGGTTATGTCCACGCAGGAAGAATAATCCATAATTGGAATACACAATCTAAGAAACATTTCATTCATAAACATTTCTCAGATTGAAATGTTTTTGAATTCCCTCTCTCTAAACCACATTCCTTAGCTGCAGTGCTTCTTACCAAGTAAGTTTTTATGGTCATTGTTTGGAGTAGGTAAACACTCCCTTTAAATGTTACTGTATTCATTTTAAAAGGGCTATTCCCATAAGTTACATATATTCTGTAATATCTTTCGTACATCTAGTTGGGAGGATATCATACTGATGTGCTAGATCCAGACACATGTACTCTTTTTATTAAACTGCTTAGCGGATTTCCATCCTTGTCCTATTTGGTGTGTCCTATTTGGTGATCCTTCATCGATATCACAATTTTATATCACTCAGCCACCTTCAGACCAGGAATTTTTAATGTACCTTGGCCTTTTCACACCTTGCAACTGAATGAGCCCATGTATACACTCACACACAAGAAAAGAAGTCCCGTTGCCCAACATAAAAATCCAGTGAAGGACTTTGTTTGTTTCACAGGAGTTCTGTTGAGTCGCTTGCCTCTACGCTCTTTGGAACATGCAAGCGAGGATCACAATGGATATTTGAAGTGCTGCGTAAAATCATAAAAAATGCAGAGTCCAATTTGAGTCGGTGTGTTACTGGGCTTCTTGTGAAGCCAGAAGCACACTACCGATTGAATTGATGTAAGTTGGGAGGTATCTCCCCCCCCCCCCCCCCCCCGCCCAGTTTTGTCATTTGTCCAGTGGGCAGTTACATGTGCCATGATAGTAAATTATTTACATTTACACTAATTCCACAAACAGTAAATGTTCAAGTAGGCGAACTTTAAAAAAAGCTGGGGTTGTTGCAATGCAAGGTTTTAGCCAGGATTTGGGAAAAGGATGTCCAAATTTGCTGGAAATTTAAAAACTGGGTGTCCAAATTGTTCACTTACATTTACAATACATTTACAGTACGTGCAATTGACAGATAAAACAGAGTGTCCACATTTAAAACGGGGTGTCCAAAAGACACCCAGACACCCCTCTGGCTAACACTATGTTGGAATGTACAAAAAAGAATTTACAATAAGACAAATATTAATGAACTTTCAATATTCAACACCATCAAAAAATGTTGTTTTTATTCAGTAATTAAAAGAAAATCGCTCTCATCAAAACTGGCGCCCTCTAAAACTTTGAGTTAAAAAATTAATTTGCTTCTAATTGCCTCTTGTTTTTTTGTTTTTTTCTCCACTTGCACTGATCATTTGTGTGCTCATATAATCTTTCTCTTTGAACTAATTACAAATGAAGCAATATAATCCAGTCATTAGTGTTATTAAATGCCGTTGAGATTTGGATTGCCACAGTAGACATCCAAGATGAAACAAGCAAAATATTGGATTAATTGATACCCGAACCCTTCTAAATCCTTAAAAATCCTATTCCAATTTTGGAGGATTTTGGAACTGCAGCCCCAAATAGAATTGCTTATCACTGAGCTAGGCAGATTAGCGAGGTCCAGACACTTTGGTGTTGAGTTACCATAGAGAGGAGGATTCCGGGAGGATTTATAGCCAAAGACAGTCAGGGGGTTATGGTTTTAATGTACTGCACAATGTGCGTGTAATGCAAACCTAGGTTGCTCCCGACATAAAAGTACGCAAGCAAACCTACATTATACAATAATTTATATTACTACAATCCAGGTGCCAACTTCACAAAGATCTGAGATTAATCGTTAAGTGCAAAACAATCTTTAACTGCTGAGCAAAGAGTGATGTCCAGGCCTGATGTTTCATGGAAGCAATTGCCTTCAATGCCCCCTGGTCATTGCCTTGGTGCCCCTTGAAACATTCCAATTTACAATTTCCTTGTGGAGGTGTCCTTTACACATTCATGAGAAAACGTCTTGGTGCTCTTTTGCTTTCAAGAACGAAGCATCAAGCTTGCATGTCATGATACAAATCACCATGGTGATACTGGCAACTCATCTTAAGATGAACTTTAGTGCTTTGTGAAATTGAGCAGGTTCCCTAAAAGATTACCTACTATCAAATCATGTCTGTAAATCCTGAACAAAATGGTTTTTATTTAACATTACTCTTTGCACACGGCGTTGGAGCTGATAGCCCCACTGATGAACGTTGGCTTTTAATGCACAACCCCAAGATGGCTGCCCTTAGTTACCGTCCCTTTCCCAGTCCATTCTGACTGCCCTAAGTAGACCATGTCAGTTTCCCAAACAAACCTACGATTATTCCAATGGCTGCTCCCCGTCACAAGCCCTAATGAAATTTGAACCTTGGCTGTACCCCCGACCCACTGCCATCTTCTACCCAGCAGGGCAGCCTGAATGTGTGAGATGCCACGGCCTTTATATCTTGCTGGGATGTAATTCTACAAACCCGTCAGTTGGCCTGGCAGATTAGCATGCACCGGATCAGTCAATAAAAAAACAAATATACTGGTATAATAAATAGCCTTTTCACCGATTTGGCTTTGCTTATAATTTGCTGTTTTTTTTTATTTTTTCATTTTTGGGTTGGCAATGCTTGATTTTCAACCTTCAGCACAACAAATTTAGACAGGACTTATATTAATTTTGCATATTACATAAAGTATATTTTCATACAATCCCATAGCCTAATGTTTATTTGTACCAGTGTATGGTTTGTACCCACCTTGCATTATGAAAAATGTGTGTGCCAAAAATACTGCCTTTTTTTATCATTTCAAGAAACATTTATTATTTGTATAATATAAGCTCAAATTATCTTTGGTTACAACATGTAGCTAGGTGATATGTCAATAAGAATATTCAAACACGCATAGCGTTTACAATATTCACTTAGTCCAGGCCTTGTTTGCTCCTACATGTACAATGTGTAACTTCAGCAAAAGCATCAAGATAGGTATCTCTGGTCGACAGGAAGGTTAACCAAAATGAGGCAGGCAATTTCAAGGTCAATTTTATTACCTGTACATGTATTTAAGTGTGTGGCCTAATACTTGCATGCAGAATTCACTTGAGGGATGATCGAGCGATGTGGTTGGTTTATACGGAGGTCCGGTGCGCTCCAGTTGCCGTGCATGTCAGTTGTTGTTGGCCATGGCTTACGGCGCTTCCTTCTGTGCAGTCGTCCACATTAGCGGTTCTGTGAAATCATGCAGGGTATTATGATGGGCTGGAGAGAGGGATCAGACGAGAATGCACAATTGTACATGTGTAGGTATAGGTCACGGAACATTCAGAGCAGGATGGTTTGCCTGGCCTCAGCGCCAGTCTTAATGGTGGGGGATTGTGACGGGCAGTGGCACAAATGGGGGAATATACAAATCAAGGAGAAGCCCAAATAGGACGCCTGGGAATAATATGTTCATGTAGATGGTTTTAGGTACAATTTCTCAAGTATCGAATGGAATTTTCTTTTTACGGGACCCTTTGAAATGCTCAAGGTTTGTTGTAAAACTTCAATCGTACATTTTAGTTTCGTACTCCTCCGATTGCATTTTTTTTTTTTTTTTCAGTACAGCAAAAATAGAAATCCCCGTTGTCCCTTGTCAATCAGTGTATAAGTCGCGGCCAGGTGAAGTAAAGAAACTGCCAAGCAATAGTCATCCCAGAAATTTCAAGGCCTAATTTCCCCTTTACCTCGCAGTACACGGTGTATGGTAGATTGTGAAGCGGCACAACCTACACTGATCTCCCCTTAACCCTGTACAAGGCAATAGCAGCTGTGAAAATACGGCATAACTCGCCACCTTGTGGTGTTCCTTCAGAGCGGGGAATCTCAAGCCCCTCGTCAACAGGATCGCATTTCATTTTCACTTTTTGTTTTCTCTCTTTCCTTTTTTCTCTGATTGTCGGGTCTAATGCCACACCAGCGATATGCCAAAAATCCAGGACACATGGTCCACACATTGCACGATGTGGTATGCCGCAAAAGTAATAGAATACATGATAAAACACCCTAATAGGGTCTGGTCCTGGTGAGTTTGTCATTCAGATTGATCTCCACTTGCCATCCGTCACTTCACCTCTCAAGAAACTGAAAAGTTGCATAAATTGACGTTTGTTTACAGCCAATTTTAGATCATATCATTAACAGCTTCCTTGTGAAAACTAGAGCCGGATCCATGAAACGTAGAGTAGAAGACCCCCCCAAAAAAACAGTTCTTAGAACTTCTTGATCAAACCACAATCGATGCAATGACACATAGATACCCACATGAATGTTTCCTGACAAAGACTGAACATGGCTAGCCAAAATATACAATGGGGTTCTTGTACGTGTTAATAAGAACTACAACTAATAAATCAAGTTAGGCAATTTAGTAAAAAGTCAGTGATGTGGAAAGGGGGGGTGTCATCAGGTGGAAAAAAAACAGTTAACTTGAACTGTCAGTCTGGATCTACCTAATGGCTAAACACACTTTGTACATCGTGGTGTAGCAAACTAGTTTATCTACATGCACTTTGATAAAGCTGTCGACGACGACGGAAAATTACATTACACTATCCGCGAGTATAATATGCAGGAAATTATCGGTGGGTGTAAAAATATTCCTGTTCGTAATGTTGTGAGTACACAAGAACCCGCTGTGACATTGTGTTTGATGACTTCAGGTGAGGCCCCTACTGCATCTGATGTTGTATGCCAGCGATTAGCTCCATGGCCTGTTTGTCATGTGCACCACACTATGAATAGAAAAATAGCGGCCCGGTGAGGAATTTTGCACATGATCTTTGCATTTCGCCCACTTAGAATTAAATGAAAACAAGTGGTAAAGGACGATGATAGATTTAAGTGTTTACTGATGAAACACAGTCGATTTGAGGGGGGGGGGGCGGGATAGTGTACCCTAAAGTGTACCCTTTAAATAAAAGGATTTATTAATACTGTATAGAAAGTTTTATTTGTTCTTGCATCTATCTGGGTAGAAGACTGTTTGAGATTGATGTGTATTTTGGTATCCGAATGTCATTTTTTGTTTTATAGAGCCATTTCAGGGGTAATGGTGCGTACAGGCTCAAATTATTATGTGTTATGATGCGTATGACAAAGCATTAAGAACCACACACTGCTAAATACACCGTTAAAGTGCACTTGTTAATATAATTTTTTTTCCTACCTCAGAAACTAGCAAATTGACAACCTTCAAACCGTCCTTATGGATTGTAGACACACTAAGATGGAATTCATGCAATAGTTTTATTGAAAGTTTATCTGTCAGACACATTGTCATAATCCACTGACTTTTCAATGACAAAATGCATAGTTGAAGACAAAGGTGTCGTAATTCTCAAACTTTTCGTCTCAAATTTTCGTCCGACAGACCATCGTAATTGGTGTGCTACTTTACATCTTTGCCTTAAGTATTATTTCCAGTTTTTTTTTTTTAGGCCATTCTCATTTGGCAGGCCAACTGGATTAGAAGAACATTTTATATTTAGCTGATCTTTAAAAAAAAAATATGGGTATGATGGAGTTGCAGGATAATGTTTCCCTCCAGTAAAGGAAGAAATGCAGCCCTCTTAAATGACGAACAAGGGGAATATAGTGCTACAAAACAACAGCTGGGGGATTCTTGTGGCTAAAAGTTAAAAAAGATACTTAGTTGCTATGCTGACATCTTGAAAGATTCTCAGCCACTTGTTCTTGCCATATTGATGTTTGGCATAAAACTGGAAATTAGAGTGCGTTTTCATTCCATCATCTGTTTGGTTTCATTGACACTTATTAATAGTGGAAAAACAAGATGGCTACTGTTTCAAAAAAGAAATTAAGAATTATTATAAAAAAAAAAATTTTGGAGGGTAGGTCAGAGAATGAATAAAATCAGAAGTTTATTTTCAATGTTAGAAATAGGAAGAAGACAAAATTTGGGGTGGCTGGGTATGTGTTTGTTAAAAGAAATTGTGAAGACATTTTGAAGACATTGATAATTCTGAATGGCTCCCTTAGGATTTTTGGTACGATACTGAGCCACACGGTGTTCAAGTGCATCATGGGTATATATGGTGTGACTGCCTGTGCTGGTGGATTTGTCCTTCAGATAACACCAAGCTAGTACATTAGATTTACTCTTTGGCTCATTAGATATTCATGATGCTGGGGAATAAATCTTTGTTTACCTGGGGCCACCATTTTCTCATTGGCAAGAATACACACTCTTCTCACATGCACACAATGTAGGTTCTCTTTAGTGTATCACCCCCCTCCCTTTTGTCAGCCAGTGTTGCTGTGCATGCAGAAAGACAAAAACAACCCCCCATCTTTGCATGGACAAACAGCAGTGGACGTAAATGAATACAGAACAAGGAACAACAGGAACTTGCGCAAATATGACAGTGCACACCTGTGCACATACTTGTGCCATGCCTTGTACATGGACATATAAACCATCAGAGGTGGGCAAAGTATTGCGGGGTGCTGTGAAATGGCATGCATTATGTATAGAGGTGAGGGAAAGGTTTCGGCTAGCACAGTTAAATGCTGTATGGGTTTTATTATATATGTGTATCTTGGCTTACGAATGCTGGGGCTTAACATGGTGGTGAAATGTACAGAATATATTGAAAAAAAGGTACAGGGGTATGGAGTAGATCTGATCATAAGTAAAACTGTCCTGCCACCTCATTTTGATTCAATTAAGTGTCAGGTGTGCAATGCATTTAGTTAAAAGGAGACATACACAGTGTGTACAAAATAATGATCCGACAGTCAGGTATATATTATAAAGGGGTCTGCAAAAAAAGGATCTTGATTTGTTGTCCCTCCAAGTCTGAATGTTGTTTTCTTTTTATTTACTGGGGAGAGAAAAATCGGTGAGAATGATTAGCATCCAAGTGTCGAAGTTGATGCGATCCTGCGAGCTGAGCCAGCCCCCGGTAGGGTGGCCCTACTGTGATGAAATGTCAACAGAACACAATCTGTATAGGAAAAATGAATTCCTTGCTGTTCGGGCAGGACAGCATCGCCGAAGTCTGGTGCTGCGTCTGTGTTATGAATAAAAACATGCACGTCCTTCTCATTGTGTTTTCACGAAACTCCTCTTGCCAGATTACTAGAAGAAATAATACCGGCGTAGTTTACACTGCCGCGACTGAAAAAATCAACAATGCTCGCGTAGTGACAGCGCTGAGGAGCGTTTTTGGGGTTGATGGGTGGTTATTGCTCAGTTGTGGCAAGGTGTTCAAACCAGAAAGTTTATGGAAATTGAATTACAAACTGGAACTCGTGTAAAAAAAAATATTGGTCAAAAGTATGAGTTTTCTGTCTTTGTTTTTGGTTTTAAAATGATACTGTGTTCATGGAAATCTTCACCAGATTGTGTCTGTATAAACACCATGATTCTTTGAAATTGCTGGGTGCACATGTAATTACAGGGAAAGTGCAGTCACAAAGAAAGAAATTTGTTTGAGGGAGAAAAAACCTGCCATTAATAACTCCAAATTACAAGTATTGTCATGATGACTTCAGGACACTTCTTATCGTCTTGGTTGAATGCTTTAGCCTCTGAACACGAGAAGCACCTGGTGTTTTTGTCTTTTAGTAGAGGCAACCTCACTTGATATGTTGTATTAAGTGTAAAATATGGAACTACATGAACTTGTTACTTGTATCAGAAGTGGACTTGGAATTATTTTGCCTTTGTGTTTGTATAATCAGCATCACCGCCAAAGTGTTGGAACATGAACAAGCAATTCACTTTCATGTTGATTGGATAGAAGGCAAACTGTTGCTTTTGAAAGTTCCATTGTTATCTTCATCTTTCAAGAAAGCTGGCGTAAAGTATACCAAGTTTCTATCAGTGTCTGTTTTATTGGAGGTGCATTTCGAGGAAGACACTCATAACGAAAGTGAACTGGAATCCAGAGCTCACTGACTGTGTAAGTGTACATGTGTAGTCTGCCTGCAATCGGAACGGTGCACCTGGGCATGCAACCCAGGTTTTCTGAAGTATTGGGAGCAATTGTAATGCCAATTGCCCCTACTAGCCACCTCTGTTTGCAACACAATTAAACCAAAGATTGATTGTGTGCCTGGTGGAGCAAGCCATTGTACGAGTTGATCGCTTTTCGCGCCCTGCAGCAAGTAGGCTTTTGTTGGCCCTGCCCTAGTAGCTCAAGGGTGTATTTTGCGCACTGTGTATGGACTGACTCAAGCGTTCTATTGTGTCATTCAGCTCATTTTTTTTTCTTTTTTCGAGGCAAGCAAACTACAGCATGGATGGGAACTGTGGAGTGTTCCATTGGCTTGGATCAGTCCAGTAGTCTTGAATAGCCTGTTCAGGAATGCCTCAATTGCCTCATTTTTGTTGTCGTTTCATCATAATAAAAAAACTAATAATAAAAAAAGGTTCTTCGCTCAAAATAGGGAAATATGGCATAGGTGTTAACACGTTGCACGATCGTTATAAATCAAGTTGTCATTTTAACATTTTGATGCAAGTCAGATAGTAATCTGAATGATGCGTTTTTGGTTTGGGGGAAGAAAAAGAAAAAAAACCTGAATTCTGAGGAGAGAAACTGTGTGGACATTGAAGGTTTGCGAGGCGAGTCGGCTCTGTGGAAAAGTTCATTTGACCCTTCAAATCCCACTTTTTTTTATCTGATTGTGTATGAACATCCAGCGCTCGATAGCCAAGGGGCCTTCGCAGGAAAGTCGGTCAATCCTCGGAGAACTTACTCCACACAAAGGACTTAAGTAAAAAACATGGGAACCAGTTGCAGTGCTGAGTGCTTTAAAAATCCATTAATATGTATGCACAAATTTATGAGTTGACCAGCACTTTTTTTTTTTTAATGTCAAACAAAAATACTGAAATTCAATTTCCCTTGGAACACAAATCAAATTAGACAACATGAAAATGGAATGATACCTGCCCGTATCAATCATCCCCCTCCACGTCATGGGGTCAGCAGAACTCTTCACAGGTGTTGTAATTGACAGTTATGGGGCGCGTAGCCACATCTCATAAATCTGCATGTATTTTTTTTTCTTGACTGGCATTGTGGGGTAACCTATTGGCATGATGACAGGTGTGAAAAAGCTCGGCAGGAACAAAACAACAGAGGAGCCGCCTTCAGGTTCTGCGGACCCCTTTACGCCGATCAGACAGAAACTATCCCGTCCAAATCGGATTATGCATGTTTCTGGGTCGTTCGCCGAGCCATTATGTGCATTTTGGCAATGTTGCAAATATTTTGGCCAGCTCGCCTGCTGGTGTTCACGACTGCGGTGGCATTTTTATTTAATAAAATATTAATACTGCCCCTTCCAAGGGTGACACAACTGTGATATTAGATAAACAGACTGGAGTTTTATATAGATCCTCTTGATATTATAACACAGATTTTCCCGTTATTGTTTTTAATGCTCAATTGAAAATTTTGTTTTGCCATCGCCCGGTCTCTGTTTAGTTATACTTTCGTTCAATTTAACACTTAAATTTGGAATGTTATCACAACATTTGTGGAGGTTTCGCAGACTTAAGTTGCACGTTTCCTGTACCTGCACAGACTTTGCTATTATTATTAATACAAACTTAATTATAGGCCTATAGAAACTTGTAAAGGTGCGATATCTTAAAACTTCTCTGTTGCTTACTTGGCATTCCTCTGTGAAGGAATGTGAAGTGTGAAGTATTTGGCAGATGAAGTTATATGGAACAAATTAAGACCGATACAACAATACAACTCATTGAAAAGTGCCGGCGATGCTATGAACTTGCATGACAGTTTGTATTTAGTGTCAACGTCTTGCGGGTTTTTATTGAGTTGCAATACGCTGTGAGGAAAAAATTGTTCAGTGGTAAACAATGTCCAATGAAATCTGCAAACGTGTAAGAATGCATCGGTGCCACCTTCACCTCTGTATGTTGTTCTACTTTACTAGGTAGGCTCCGCACTAATCCACTAGGAACCCACCCTATTAAGGGATCTGGCACATGGGACTTCATCATTGTTTGATCAGGTGGCCCACCCTTATCCTTCTGATATTTACCAGTGTACTATTTTAAACTCTGATCCCCTACCCCAGAGCCCTCCCCCCCCCTCTCTCCAATCCAAGCACAAGAAAACCAAGAAAATCTATACAGTCAATAACCGATAATAAAAGATTGGTGTGAACATCTTGTTAGGGGGTGAATAGGTTTAGCTCTAATGCTTTACCATGAGGGATCCTTTGGAACTGGAGACAATACGGCAACCCTGACAGAGGGACTGCTTTGGTAATTAGGCATTCACTCTGTTGTTCGCTGATTATTTGCTCATGGTTAACACCTTCGTTTCTAGAATGAACACATCACAGGGATGTTGGCTCAATTAATTTGAATCGCCTTTTTGGGGGGGAGGGTATCCACCTGAGCACTTGTGCAGAACAGGTGCAAATAAATTAAGTCGAACTAGGGGCCCATTGACAAAAGTTAACAGATCCATAGTTTTAGTTTACGATCCCATATTGATTAGTAGACTATGAGGAGCTGCCTTGTGTAGCGTATTGTGGCCAGTTAATTAACCTCATATAGTTGTTTAGCATAAGAGCTACATTTGTACTGGGGCTGGACTCTGAGACCAGTCTCTTGTTGGCGCCCCTTAAATTAACCCATCAGAATTTTGTTTAGTGAAACTTCATGCTTTACTATGAAGCTCTGTTTTACACATATAACATCATTGCACTAGCCACTACTGCATACCACAGAATTCTGCGCTAATGGCCCCCTTTAAATGCAAGTAACTCCATGATCCGTAAGCGCAGAATTCCACTGTAATTCAGCCCAGATTGTTCACAAGAAGTTCAGATGTTTGTAAATAGCCACACTCATCACTATTATGGTAATGAGAGCATTGCATGGTACATAATTGTATTTCTCTGCCCACCCCCCCCCCCTTTCTTTCCCAACAAACTAATCTAATCATGTGCCATAAATGTGGAACATAGCTGAACACATACATGTACAATATGGATTCCCTTGATATTAAACTCAGTGTGCAATGATCTGAAATGCATCCATTGTGTACAAGACCAATTGGCTTATGAATGGACCTTAATTGTGATGCAGCTCTGCAGCCATTGTTTGCTTCCCATTTGAATCAATGTGAATCAAATTGAGGCTGGAGGACAGATACACTGTAGTGTGGCCCCCTTTCTGCATGGATGGCCAGGGCTGATGCTTCTTTGTTTTCTCGTAAGGCCACACAAAGCATTTTCTCCCGGTAAAGGGGTGACGACTCTGTGGGGAAGTTGTTAATTTCTATTGGAACATTTCAAGGGGCACCAAGGAAATGACATGGGGCAACAGAGGCAATTGCCTCTGTTGTCTCTGTGAAATGTTACATTTAGGCCTGGATAGCACTCACGGTTGTTGCAAATTGGGATTAGAACAAAAATGGCTGCTGCATACATGTAGTGTGATGGAGGGTACATGACTTTGTCAGAAGTACCTGTACATGTTTGTGCACGGTACTAATGTATGTGTGTGTTTTTATGAACTAAGAATCCCCAACCATCCTGAATTGCCAACCTTTGGATTAAGAGAGAAAAAAATGTTGTTACACGTACAAGGCATAAGGATCAAGCCCACGTGTGCCATGCAAACCACCACTGAGCCAAACTAGGAAGGAAAGGGGGTAGGATTGATCATGTTGGCTTTAGTCATGTTGGTATTCTGTGCACGTGCATCATGAATGCCGTACAGATTGGCATAACATTTTTACAGTCGCTTATTAAACATGCATTACATCAAAGTGACACATTCCCAAACATGACAATATGTTTCTTTTGTGTGTGAGGATTGGCAGTAAAATAAATCTGCTACTTTTTTTCATGGTTGAGTCTTTCTACCCTGTCTTGAAAAAAAAACACATGTAGGCCTATTAAGACTTTTATTTCTTTTAAACAAAGACCATTTTCAAAGACGTTGCTTTCTCTGTCTTCCCCTCCCCCCTTGAACTCCCCAAGCGCAGATGATTAATGATAAACCACTTTGAGTGATTGTGTATATTTATGATAAGTTGTTCGTTACACAAATATCGATTCTGCCATTTTAATAAATTCTCCCTCTCTCTCTCCCTCTCCGTCTCTTTGTGTTCCATTCGCTGCAGGGATCTGAGCAAGAATCAGATAACAGAGTTCCCCACTCAATGGCCCAGCATCAGCAACCTGACCAGGCTTCTCATGTAAGTATCTTTATTTAAAGGCAAAATAATCATATGTAAATGTAAGCTAACCTGTGAAAATTTCATTTCAAAAGGTGGTAGTGTTTTTGAGATATCGCCGAATATCTGGAGTGGTTAAGTCCACGCAGGAAGAATAATCCGTAATTGGAATACACAATCTGAGAAATGTTGTCATGCATGAAACATTTCTCAGATTGAAATTCTTTTGAATCCCTTTCTCTTAAACTATATTCCTTTTGAAGGGGAATCGTTTCTCAAAATGTTAACCATTATCAACAGATGCAGTTCTTCTTACCAAATAATAAGTTCTTGGTCATTCATTTTTTTTTGAGTAATTACCAAAGGTACATACCCTCCCTTTAAGGGCGATCAAGATGTCATCAATTGCGGGAAACACTCATTTATTTGAGCTCTCAGAACTCCCCTCTCCTTGTGTATTTATTGTTTACATCTTCACACCCTCTTGTTTACTGTTGCCCCTATTATCACCAGCATTGTGTTTATTTGCTTGGTAACCGACGACTCCCCATTATTGATGACATTATCATGGTTTGGGTTTGTTTTTTTCTGTCTTTTGTCAAATCTGTCTTTCGCTATTTTTTGTATTGTTTTTTTTTGCGGGAGGGAGACCAACAGTCAACACTTCTTCCAATCTGCTACCTTTTTTTCTTATGTTGAGTCTTTCTAACCTGTATTTTCCGTGGGCGGAAATTAAATTTAGACTGATTTAATGTAATTTTCTTTTCGAACACGGGCTATCTCATGCAAAGAATTTAATTTCCATATTCAAGAGAAATTCTGTCTGTCTTCAGACGATACTGCGAACCTGCCTCTTCTTTGTATTTGTTGATTAAAAAACGATTGTAACACTAAAACAAAAGGAAAAAATAATACAGAAAAAACAGAACCTTAATGAATTTTTACACAAATGTAGGTATTAAGTCGAAGTATGTCGTTTAGACCCTCTCATAACACAGTGAAAAAATAAATCTCATTCATTTTTATGAATATTTATTTTTTTTGATTGGGGCCCCATCCTTAGGGGAAAAGATTCAAATATGGATGTAGGGGAGAGGGGGAAAAGGGAAGAAAAAAACCCACAATTGCATCCAGTGAATTCATCGACAGGGCTTGCACTTTGTGATTGAGACCACTCTGATTTACTCTATGCTCTGATTAAAACGCCTTCTTTATATATATATATATATATATATATATATGCAAGAACGGTGCACTACAATCTGCCAGGGGGCAGAACTCCACGGGATGAGCCAGTTTTAATCATAGTGCGGATTAACATAATGTCACGCTTCGGGCCGTGCTTGTGCACTCTCTCCCGTGCTTAGCTCTTCTTCATCTCATCCCCCTATATGTGTGTGTGCGTGTGCGTGTGTGTGTAGCTCCTTTAAGCCATTGTTTATGACCGTGGACTTAGCAGCGCAGTGCAGCGGTTCGCCCCCCAATATAAGGGAAAGTAGAATTAGCGTAAATGATTTGGGTCATCTGGCTTACTGGATAAACCTCGGACATCCTGATGCTTTGGGATTCTAGAGTAAAATCACGGAGGCGCTACAGTCGAGGGTCTTGTAGCATCAGGATTCCCAACACAGCATTTCTTTTTAGCTGTTCATATATTATGCACCTTCCTGTATTGCATTATGCAGTATTTAAAATAACAACTAATGAAATGGACAATGTATCCTAATTCCAGTTGATTGTTTTTAGTTCATGTCTTGTTCGTCAGTCATTGTGACACGTGTCAAAATGAAGGGGAAAACAACTACCTAAAGAAACAAGGATGAATAAAACCGAGACGGTTTGTCACCCAGTTAAAAAAGGAGCAGAAGATTGCTTGTTTCCAAACCCATCTTGAAATTATAAACTGCAGTCTTGACAAAGAACCTTTGTATTGTGGCAGACAAACTATGGCGAAAACCTTGTAAGATCCCAGTCCTTTTTAAGTGCAATTCGTCAGCTCAGTGCGTGAAGGTCATTAGTTGCAATTTCATGTCCTTAAAATGATCAAAAGGTTGTTGAGTACAAGTTTGAAAAAATACACCAAAATCTACAAGTACTGTAAATGTTTTTCTTAGTAACTGAGTGTTTCTGAGCAATTACTTTAGAGACCACTCTCGATCAATAAACTCTATTTACCAGGAGCTCCAAAATATGCAAACCCATTTTCTGAAATCCGCACAAACTGCACTAACAACCTTTATAGTCCTGAGCTGACTGAATTAAGGTTAAAACAAGTCTGTGTTAGTCCATCTGTCGATGGTAATTCACTAGGCACTACTAGTAATAGCTGTATTACTGGATCTTCATAACTCACATGAACCCTCTTCATAGGTTTGATCCATGTACATGTAGATCCGTACATGTAGATCCTGTGTCGTGCAAACAATGTGAATGACAATAATGTCATACCACACAAAAAAGGTTCCAGTGGCCTCCTTCAATGCATAGTTTGTACGGAACCTTTCAAATTTGATGTGTTAAATGATGAATTTCCCGTTTTCCCATTTCGCGGCTTGTTGGCCCATTTGTTGTGCCCCCCTCGTCTCGCATCGTTGAGCATTTTACTGCTCTCTCTCTGTCTCTGATCACAATCCCTCAGTTGTCAAATGAATGGAAAGGCGATGATTTGATTTGTGGAGTCATCTGGCAAGAAGACCTGACTTTGAATCTTCAGCCTCAGAATTGTATGTACGCTGTAGCAAGGAGAATATTCATATAATCATATATGGGGCTGGTCAGATTGTACTGAGTCCTAAAGGTCACCGGGTCAGTCAAGGTCAACAGGGCACTTGTACTTGTTTCTACTCTACAACTGCAGACTGGGCTCAGATTCTTGGCCCTGCTCACAATAGAACTCTGCGCTTACAGCGCCCTGATAAAGCGTGTGATTCTATGGGCCACAAGCACAGAATTCAGCGGTAAGCAGCGCCATGAAATCGGGGCCCGATTACAAATCAACAAATAGGAAGTTTAAGTACTGTTGAAGTACATAGCACTGAACATGTACCTGAACCTGTGGAATGAATTGTCATTGTTTATCAACACGGTCTGTTAAATTTCTGGTATGTGTGAAAATACCAAGGTGTTCAGTAATCAGTGGGTGATTATGCACTCACAATGACTGCCTGTTATAAGTGGGGGTATGTCATACTGGATATGTGTCCAGTCTACACTTTTGATGACTTTATATAATGCTTGGTGGCAGCAGACTTACCAGGTAAATCCATTGTTCTCGGCAACGTGCTTAGAACTACGTAAACGATGGAATTTTACCTGGTATGTCTGCTGCCATCTAGAGTTCAAAAGTCTCCCATCGGGTTCCTTATCTAAGAATGATTGAATTTTTTTCCTCTCTCAACAGTTATTGAATATTGGGACTACGCAGTTGCCAACAAATACCTTTTTTGCATAATTTATAAGGAGACGTTTACGTTTATGCTATTTTATTTGTTATGTTGTCGAACAGCAGAAGTGACCTTACCCTGGTTTACCCCATTCAAGCTGCAAGACAATTAAATACAATGTGATGTCATGTAAAGTAAATACGGAGTGGAGCTTTCAAAAATGACTCACACATTCATGTGGTGCTCTAGTGTATGTACTGTATGTAGATGTTCCAGCAGCCTTGTCAAACTGGTTTATCTTTGTTTCAGCCTTATCATCAAGTCTGCAACATAAACATTCTGTTCATGTGCTTTTATTGTCGCACGTGTCCGCAGTTGATTGGAAGGTTTTGGTCTTTTTCTTCCATTTGGAAGAGAAATGTGCATCTTTGGATCCCTCTCCTTGGAGATCAAAAGAAGGGCCGAAACATTATTGTAAAAAGCATACAAATTTTCTTCCAGAGGGGTCCACGGTGATCAGCAGAGTCAAGAACCTTTAGTCTTTCATAGTTAAGGGAAGCCTAATTATAAACACGTTCAGTGTCTGCCCTGATAAGACTGGACCCCTAAGCCCTTCCAACATTCTGTATAGTCTTTCCTGTGCCTGTATACGTGTTGTCCCGATAAAGCCTCGATGCTGGTGTATCGAACTCGGGACGTTCTATCAGCCATTTTGAGGATGAATCAAGTAAGGACTGGGTAGATTTCGTTTTTGGTTAATCCCAGCTGTCACTTTTTTAGAGGCGCAATTGATTGAAGAGTTACCTTCACCTGATATGAGTTGTGGGTTTAGGGGAGCACCTGAATATAATTAAGGGGACAAGTTTGTGAATTACGTCGCTTCCAGTCTTAAATTGTGGGGGTTTAACCAGTGGACTCTTCATGTCCTTTGGTAACTAGTCTAGACTTTCATTGCTTGGCGAGTCTTTGTGGTTGATATCCTAATACGGGGCTGGATGCTCTCTTGTCTGATTCATCCAGGACGGCTTTGTACAGGGGTTTTCCTGAACACCTCAGCTTACACAATTCTCCTGGTTCAATCTGTCTTCTCATTTCAACCACTGCGCACACCCCCCCCCCCCTCATAAAACGGATTGAAAAAAGAGAGGAAGAGAGAGAGAGAGACCTATACCTCCCAAAATCCCATACAAAAGTTAAACTTTATAATAACAGTAATACCTGGGTCTTATATAGCACATGTACTACCAAGAAGGTACTCAAGCCACTGCACATCTGCAACAAAGTGAAACATTTTAAAGAATTTTATTGTTATTGTTTATTTTTTAATTAATTATGAGAACGATTTATGGAGCACCATAAGGGTTTACATGGTGCTGCAGTGCACTCAGCAGCCACTGCCAGAAGGATGAAGCAATAGTGATTAAAGTGTCTTGCTCAAGGACAAAAGTTTTAAGACCGGGACTTGAACCCACATTCTGCTGATCAGAAACACCAAAGCTTGAGCCCATGTTTGACTGGTTGGCCACGACACACCATTTAAAGCTTCTGTTGAAACAAGAACCTTTCAACTTCAGGCAAAATAGAAATACACCCAATCTTTAGGTAAAAGAGTAAACTTTTCAAACAGAAATGTCATCTTGAAAGGTAATTTTTGTAGGAAGTTTGCACAATTTTTATACACACTTTGTTCTTTGAACGGACGAATGAATTTGCAACTTGTCATATTTTTTCAATCAAATTATGTGTATACTATATGGCTCATATTTTCTCTGGGGATTGTTACACGCACAGTTTTTTTTATACTTAGTTATTATAAATATTGTAAATAAATTAATTTCTCGTGAAGTTTTTGCTTGATGTCATTGACTTCCTTTTTTGGTTTCTGTCATCGTGTGCAGCCATCGTACAATCAAAGGGGCGGGACTATAAGTATTTACCCTTCCAGCCTCAATATCAATTACATTCATTTGGAATGAAAGTGGACAAAAAACAAAAGGGCCGCACTGCAATGATGGTCTATTAAACTGCAAGTCGGTGACTCTCAGCCTCCTTGATTGAGTTGCCGGGCCGACATTTTGACTCATTGCACTCATGCGATGAACGGACACTTGTTCGTTGACAGCTCATGATGAGTGCATTAAGTATCAATCATTCCTGGCACAGGCCTTGCGCTCCCCCATCTTCAAGGAGAGACCAGAAATACAAGCTGCGAAAAAAAAAAAGACGTTACTTTCCATCCAATATCAAGCCCGTATCTCTGACTATTTAAGTAAAGTAAATTGCCTGTTAAAGTTTGCTTATCGGCTCTGTACTCATCTTTCCCCGTGACATTTTGTATGTTTCCTGTACTTCATACTTACACAGTGCTAATGAGTTTGTAAAGAGGGGGGGAGGGGAGACATACATGTACAATAATGGCCCACGACTCTGACTCAGCGTAACTGGTCTAAATGAGTCTCGTTTACGAGTAGAAGAGAAGGAAACCTGTAAGGCAGCAGACATCAAGTTTGTCAATCAGTCGCACCTGACAGTTAAACCCTGCCCTCTTGGCTGATAACAAAATACCTTAGCACGCATTCTGTATCCAATAACCAACTTATTCTTACGGTAGGAAGACCTCAGAGGCCTTGGCACCTTGGACATTTTGGGATTAGGATCTGATATATAAGGCTTAACATCTCACCAACACCTGAGGGGCTTGTTTCCTTCAAGGAGGAAGGGCCACCAAACTTACTCCCAGAAATTTGTCATCGCGATCCCTTCACTCCTCTGTTGTTGGTGTCAGAGGAGACGCTATGATTGTCTTCCTCCTGACATGCTCTTTATTTCAACAGGATTTTTTAGTAAAAAATCAAAAACAAGGGTGTTTTTTTTTGGACTAACTATTCAGTTGGCTCATTGAATTTGAGACCATTTTGTAAAAAGAGAAGTGTACTTAAAGTGTGTTGGGGAAGTTCAGCTGTAAAAAAGTGCAGGTGCCTTTGTTTTCATTCCTGCGGTCTATTCCGCAGAAAATAACACCTTCTCTGAATTTGATATTTCCTACTGAATACTAAGTGTCTTTCAGGCATGGGTTGAATGTTTTATGTCGACGGCCTCATCCTGCTGAGCTGTTGAACGGAAACGTATGTTCGAAAAATATTTGTGCTAGAGCCGTGCGAAAAAAAAATTGAGTAACGGTGCAGGCCAGATGGCCGTAGTGCAATAACTGCTCAATATGGCATGGTTTTCACGTACACATGTGTAGCAAAGCTGTTATAGTGGTCCCATGTTACCAGCAGTTCATTCTTATGTGGGACTATGAGGTATCACTGAGAAAAGTGCACTTCATTTTGGAAATCAGATAGGAGCTATGGGAACATTTGAACCTGGGTACCCAGGCTGCTGGGTACCATGACCTAAGGGAAAAAGGAGACAGTGACCTCTCCGGCTTCCTTTCAAACTGTCCGGGTGTGACTTTTTAAGTGTGATGTTTAAGTGTGATGCTGGCAACAGTTGAACCCCCATGCCTGAATGTAAAAAGAAAATGCTGACTAACACTTAAAGAGAATATGGAGAGAAATAAACAAGTACACTGTAAAAAAAAAAAAACTTGCAAAAGAAAAATACAAAACCGCAATAACAGCGGTTTTGCAAATCTTTACTTGCAGGCAATTAGTCTATGTTGTGAACGTTATCTAGCCTCCGCCCTTGCGGTATACCCGCAGGTATTTGTCATACACGCGATATTTGACTGGGTTTCCGCCCTTTCGGTTTCACCGCCCAATGAAAGTCAACTTGTTTTTTTTTTAAACGTTGGTTGTTGGTGGGTTTTTTTTTTTTTTAAGTTGCGCTATACTATGGTGACTTGTTATTCCTGTAACAAGTGCGAGTGCCAGCTTTATCTTATCTGCACTGAGCAGGCCATATTTTGGGCTAGAATTGTGCAGGGGGCGGGATGGGAGCAAGGTCAGGTGATACACACACTTTCGCTAAGCGATAAAACTATTTTTGCAATTTTTTTTTTTTAAGGGGATGGGAATCTTGAACGTTCCAAGAAAGAAATGAGAGAAGCCAGTACTTGTAAGAAGGTGTGTTTTTTTTTATAAATTAGGTTTTATGTTTTGAATATAGTGGATGTTTCAAATTTGTTGATAAGGTCTTGATAAGGCTTTATTTTAGTAAGTTTAAAGCTGTGATGTGTTATGGAAAGATGTAGGACCTGGCCTAGAATTTCACCCTTGCAGAGGCAATACATTTGTCCCTTTAATAAAGAAGGGAGTGGGGCATATCCAATAATAAGTCAATGTGTCTGTGGGAACATTTGAAGGGGCACCAATGTCATTTTGAGGTCAATTTCTTCTGTGGTTGTTTTCCCCTCCTTGCAAATCATCTCGGAGCTGTTTTTTAAGCGTAAAACACAATGGCTTTCAGGAGGAGGAAAGGTGTTCCACTCTATCCATCTGCACCAAGTTCAGTCACGAGCCTTCTCACAACACAAGACCTCACAAAACAGGTTACGTGATCTGATCGCGTATTTAACGTATTATCCATTCATAAAAAGCCGAAACCCACATGCCGGAGAAAGAAAAAAAGAAGAGACGGGGTCCTTCGGAACTACTTGAGGATGTTGATGTTGCGGAGGCTATGATTAAGGATTCCTCCAGTTTGTCACTATCGATGTCAGCCCTTGTCAGCGGCCGTGACAAGCCCGTCATTGATCAAGCACCCTACCCAGTCATGCTCCCAGCTACAGTATTGGCTGATGGGATATGGAGAGGGCACCACGGGGATCCTCCCGTGTGTTCTCTTTTGGAGTTAACTGGCCTGACCCATATGCATACTAATGATGCATCCACATCCCAGGGATGGGATGTATACAATGTCAACGCAGCCCCCCCTTCTCATGAGCTGTGCATACTACAGGGATGAATGTTAATGAACATATATATCGTACCGGGGCCGACAGTGCAAGAATATTACTACACCACGGTTGACTAAATTAATCACCCAACCCCTTAATCCATATGTTCGCGGTAATCTCCTAAATGAATGGTTAGTAGCTATTCGAACCCACCGGTTTTTATGAAATCTGGATGAAACTGTTCTCTTTGTGAAAGGGGTGATCGGTCACCTCTTTGAGTTTTTCAATAGTTCCCTTTTGCCAAAGATTGTTGACGAAGATATTCTTTTTAAAAAAAAGACAATCTCCTTTAAAGTTTTATTTCTTTAAGATAAAAGGACCTTATGAAAGTACACATTTTATGTCTGAAGGATGACTAACTCTTCCACCACTCAAAACACTTTTTGCAAACTACATAAATTTGAAATCTTGTTTAAACTGATGGAATTCATTGCTGAAAGTTTTGGGGTGGGTTTTTTCTTTTTCGGTAAAAAGACAAACTTGAGAAAACGTTCAGAATTCAGGCTCTCTGCTTCCCCGTCAATCTGTGGCAAGTCTGACAAACTCAATGGCTGCAAGAATATGAAAAATTCATGGTTTGAGCTACGGGTGCACCACAGCTGCCAAACTCTCCTCTTCAGTATCAGGGGGAAATTGTCTCATTTATTTTATGATGCAATTTCAAATGGAAGGTTGCATTAATACACAAGAATCACAATGAATTGTAAAACAGAAGGAAGTCTGTAAAATAAAGGTGGATGTTTTTTTTTTTTCCTGTTCTTTTTTTCTTCTTTTTTTTACCAATTTTGGTGTCTCCAGCACATCACCGTACTCAGGGAATGAATGTGTGCTAACACATACAGTTTCATCTATGACTCATGCGATCGCAAGAGAAAACATATGCTGCCATTATAAGGTACTGAGAAAAAGAAGGGAAAAAAAGAGAGAAGGAAAGAAGAAAAAAAACAGCGGTCGGTCGATACAGTGTTACTTTGGAGGGGATTCGGTTACAAAGCTACGTGGTACTTTTTGGAAAAAATATGCAAGTTAAATGGGTCCCTCTTTTTTGGCAATTCCGTTTGGGTACTGTTCTATCTGATGATTGGGAGGAAGGCCTAGTTACACAAGGGCTGATTTACCAGTGAGGGGGTTTTGGGTTACGGGTTTTAGAGAAACCTGATTTGGAATTTACTGGGGATAAGGTGCTGATTTTTTTTTCTTTTCGATCTGGGACAGGTGAGCCAATCGGCTCTCTAGGGAGCGGTCATATGATTATAGTCGCGGAGTCTGATTGGTCGGTTTGTTTTATGAGGGCTAATATTTAGGTCACCGATTCTATATTGGAAACTCGAGGGACTACTGTGCTTTTCTTGAAGGAAATGTCATGATTAGGGTTGATTTTTTGTTTGGGGGGGTGGGGTGAGGAAGTGAGGAATGTTGGAGGTGTTTTTCAGCCTGGCCTCTGTGCAGAGATACACATCGATGTATGACAGAGGGTGTTTCATCACCAACTTAACAGTACTTTCCTGTATGGTCACCGATCATTTACCCACGGTGTGAACTATGTTTATGCAGATTAAAGAAAAAAGGTTAAACGCAATTACCTAAGACTCGATCAACTAAAAAAGACCACCCCCAAGAAAAACACATCTCATTTGACCAGTGACTCATTTGGAGTCTGCCAGCATCCCTAAATCCCTTCCACACAATTAAGTCACCTGCCTCAATCTTGTACTGATTGATGGGGAAAAAGTGCATGCAACATCTGTAAGTTTCTAAGTTTGGCTGCGAAGAACGAGCACGCCCTTCCTTTTGCTCTGTCGTCTCTTTCTCCCTCTTTCTCACACAAGCCGAGTTTGTGGTAATCAATAAGCACTTTGCGTCGTTCAGCAGTCTTCGCCCTTTTTATTTAGGGGTTACTTCAACGCCGATAATTCTAATGTCAATATTGTCAACCTGCAGTAATAGTGCACAGCCTGGGCTTATGGCGAAGAAAAACACACCCCAAGAAAGACACATACAAAGGAAGTCTAATGTAGTATTGTCATTCTCTTGTTTATCGAAAGTTTCACAAATGTGGGATACTTTAGAATAACCGGAAAGGACATTCAAGGAGTTATCAGGGCAATTTGAAATGCATAAAATGGTTACGATTCAATCAGAAAACAATGCCATCAGGACGTGTCAATAAAAAAAAAACGATTCAGTCAGCATTTATAATTTCAGTTAATTCCAAGTCGTAGATTAAGTTGCAATGCGCTCTCTCAGTTATGCGGAATGCCAGCGTTAGACATGCATAATTGTTCACACATGGGAGCCGTGTAGTGTTTCATCCCGTCGGAGCGTATCGGCAGAGTTGCGCAGAGTCAAGAGTTTCTCAGTGACGATGATGATGCAGGTGACACAGTCCAAACTCAAACCTGCTGCCACGAGCACCCCGGACAATGCAAGCGCTTGCTTAATATGGACAGGGCGTGGCTGTTCCTCCTTGTCACCACTCAGACCATTGGCATTAGCAAGAGGGGGCATCCAGGTGTCTTCTCAAGAACCATTTTGATTTTTTAAACCCCTCTTTATTATTCGAATATCAAGTTAATAAACCACAACGGAAACTGACTGGGTATATTTTAACCAACTGAGTTCTACCAGCTGAGCTCTACCTACTGAGTAAGCTCAGTCTGTAGAGCCCGGTACGTTAATCCGGAGGTCGTTGGTTCATATCCCGCTCTAGTAAATTTTTCTTGGTTCAACCCCATTACTTTAGTATTCATTTACATTTTTTTTTTAATTGAAAAGTACATCTACATTAATTGGAAGTGAACAATTTGTACACCCTATGTTTCAGTCAATTTTGACAACCTTTTGGCTAGTCACATGCAAAAACCCTGCCAACAATTTAGAGCATAAGAAAGTTCTGCCAAGCAAACATAGTTCACCAGCCAAATTACTGTGTAATGTTGTTGCTATTATAGCAGCATCCTGCTCAATAACTCAATAGGAAACATTGTGGGTAACTATTCAAAGTTAAAAGAGAGTTCTTTTTTTTTTCAACTCGATATTTGTAAACTTGACAATGTTTGACTTTGCAGAGATGCATATAGCTTAAGTGACGATTTACAATGATACTTGATGTATATGTTCGCAGTTTGTTAAAACCAATCCAGACAGAAAATTCATGTCAGAAACATACACTTACATGGCATCATCTTTCTGCCTAATCAACAATAAGCAGAAAGTCATATTGGATATTTCCCCTGAACATTTCCCCTCTGGAATTCTAAAAGCAGAAACTCTCCAAAGTGCTTTCTTACCAAACCCTGGCAATGTTAAAAGGGGGGGGGGTTGGAGGTGGAATGGTGTATAACCAATAACCTGTGATATGTCCTCACTCAGAGATCGTACAAAGGGGGGGAAAAAAGAGAGGCGGTGGAATTAACCTCCATAGGGACACCCATGACCTACATAACACTCATTGCACATGCACATCATGTGAACCAAATTTACATTGCACGCTACTGCCTTCACACTAATGCGCTATAACCCCAGCCCATAAACTAATAACCTTAATCTCTTTAACCCCCCCCCCCTTTCTTGAAATGGGGCGAGCTTTGATTTCCCTGTGGTGCGGTGGTGTTCCATCCCTTATCTCATCATCAGATCCGGTAAGTACTGGGCTGTCTACAGCGCTGTTCCCTTGCGGAGTTCCACAGGAATATTATGGTAGTCATTATGGGGGTAGGAAGGCGCATAATACACAAGTCACAAAATACAGCTAATTTTCTTGGGGGCCCTGGATCATAGTTATGCGTTGCAAAGAATTGATTAATCCGAAACACTATGTGGACATCTGCATGACATGAACAGAAAGAAGGAGAAAAAAAAGGGTTCCAATAGGAATGAAACCCCGCACCATTAGGGTGTGTTTGGCTGTGTGAGTAGCCTGCACATTTCCTCCCTCTCGTCAAGACACTCTAAAGCATGGAGTGTGTTAGACGCCACATAAGTGCAGTGGGAAAATACCAACTTGCTCGGGCAAAATAATATTATCAAGTCGGTTTTTTTATTGTTTGTAATAAGCAACTTGCCCGTCTGATTCTGGGCGTCTTCGTTCCCCATAGCCCGCTCCACTCCTTCAGATTCGGAGCTGTTATTAAAAGGTTCGGGAAACTCATGTCCAACTTAACTCAAACCACCCCAAAATCAGCAATTTTGAATTCAAGATCGTTTTTCCTGTGAATTTCTTGCATAATACATTGTACACCCCAAAGTGCCCTCCCCCCTCTCTGCTTCACAGTAAGCATCGCATTTCCCTTGACTCAGTTGGGGTTTTGTTTTGTTTGGGGAGGGGGGGGGGTTGCACAAATTTCCTTGCCCTCCTCCTTCTTAGATGGTTTTAGAAAGGGCCAGTCGGTCGGCTCACTCAAGTATTTTCCTTGTCATCACGCTGCGTAAATGGACCAGGCTTGTCTATCTGGAGTGTGCACTATTGATCTCCTGGACAATTACGGGTCATAAATGTGCCATCGCTCCTTCTGGCGAAATTTCATTCAGGTCTTTAGAGTAACGTGATTTAATAACTGATGAGGGACATGTCATGTGATACCCCCTCCTAGATCACAGCCCAAGTTTCGGACAAGTTCTTCGCCCGTAATTAAAGAAGATTTTTTTTTTTACTGTTTCAGTAGCCGTGGTGATGTTTTTGTTGTCATTTGGGTAACTAGCCAAAGATCTTTTTTTTTTAAAGGAAAATTTGTATTTGTGGAGCTTGTTCTCTGTAGGGGCAGGAATATCTCTTTGGGATTGGTTTTTTTATCATTCTTGTAATGAGCACTCACTGATCTTCAATGAGCACTTACAAAAATGGGTATGCTGTGGAACTCATTGGAAAAGGGTTATCTTCATGATATGATCTAGCTCTATTTATTGCAAAGTGGAATGAGATGACTGTTGGAGAGGTTTTTGGATAACATGGGCTCTGAAATTGTGAGCGTCGAATCTAATGAAACGCGTCCCGTTTCGGGGTGGTGGACACCTTGAACCAACCTCAACAGCGCCCTCACAAGGCCCTCGCGAGGAGCGGCTATCACTGGGAATGATTGACATAATTATACCGTTTGCCCCATCGGATGAGGCAGGCCTCTACTGTTTCAATGAATCCACCCGGCCTCTTAGTCAGGTTCAGACAGCCGACACCATGAAGTGTGCAAGCAGTGTCGGTACCCAAGTCTTCCTTTCCACCGGCGCTGACATTATCAGTTTTCTCGAGACGCCGTAAAGGAGTTGCATACTTCCTGGTGAAATCGTGTGCATGTCAATAGTGCCTATCCCTTTCACTGTACCACGTTCAAGTCACTAGCCAATCACGCCGTGTGCCAGCTTTTTTTTTTTTTCTTTTTGATATTATAACTGCCAAAGTCCTGAGAATTCCAAATCTTGGATTACATTATTCCATCCCGTCCCTCGGAATTGGAAACCCACACTTTTGGTTCGCATACCCCCAAGATTTCCTTTCAACCCAGATATGTTCAATTTGATTGTAAAAACACCACTTGCCCACTTCTTTTGAACTGGAGCAAGAATCGGAAATTGATATTCTCCAGTTACTGAATTAAATCTTGAGAGCAAGTAAGTTTTTCAATTGGGTGTATTCAGAATTCCTCAGCGGAGAAATTAATGTGGACCTTTTCAGTGAAATCACTATGTTGCCCAGAGCGCCCTCGGTTTGGGAGCCTCTATGCCAACCCTCTGTTGTTACTTCTTTCAAATCAATATGACTTGCATTGTTTCAAAGAGACTTCTCCAAATCTGTCTTCAAGTTAATAAAACTAGCAAATTAACCTGAATTTTTGTTTTAAGGATGCAAATCAAACGATGCAGTGGACATGGGTAGGCCTAATTTATGGAAAAGGAACAAACATGCAAATCTTTTTTTCGGCAACCAATCGAAACAGATGTGCATCTCGGAGGAATCTGCTTTTCTGTGTAGTGGGTTACCCCGGGGCGAAATGTCCCACCTCGCTTGCATTCAGAAAGACATGCCTGTCATTAGTCAGACATATGTAAACCTAGAAAAAACAAGACCCCCCCCCCCCCCTCACCATCAAGTGCAAATTTCATAAGCAGGAGGGAGCGGCACGGCGGAAATGTTGTCAATAGCATGTTTTATTTGTACCTGTTCATTTTCACAGGTTGAAATGCTCAGTAACATTTGATCTTTTCATTAGTGTCCTTGCTGTCCTGTTTTGCGGTTTGCGTATATTCAAAATAATGTAATTATTTCAATGTTGGCAGGGACATGGGTCTAACCCCCTCTTAGTATAAATAAGAAGAATCGGTACTCAACATTGCTCAGAGCTTCATGAACCTGACAGAGATGGTGGGAGTGTGATAAATATTTATGAAATTATACAATTCTCCAGGGACTTGCAATCTTTTGCTTGGTAAAGGGAAAGGCAGCACTTTGCGGAAAAAATCTAAATTTCAAACAAACATTTCAAGAGGTGCAGAGGCCAACACTGTGTGTTTAACGCCCGGGTAGCTCTCTTTACCCCCTGTATGATGTGTAATGAAGACACAAAATTGGCGGTAAGTTTTAATAACTAATTGATGATCTTCCTCTGTGGAAATCCATCTGCTTGTAGTTTTTAGTACCCCGAGGCAACTGCTGCGAGGTAGCCCCGATTCCCCCCGCTATTAAAGGGCTCAGGAATTGACTTCAGAGGCACACAGAGATCACGTCTGCTCTTAAAGTCTTACGAACGTCGCTGAGAGTGACTGTCGACCGAGGAGTCTTCTTTGATCCGCAGAGTGCGTCACCCTGATGTCATTTGTCAACGCTTCTTGATTCATTTCCTCCATCTTGTGGAACAGAATGTAAACAAGCCATTGTTTGGTGGCTCGGCCCTTTAATTTCTGAGCGCTTCCTTTACGGAGGGGGGCCAGGCATCCCGGACATGTCTGTCAGTCGTCGGTGCGATTGCCAGGAGGTGCGAAAAGACTACCTGGGTCTGATGGGGAAGACCAAGCCCATATGATTCACAACTGAA
This sequence comes from Pycnopodia helianthoides, assembly GCA_032158295.1. NCBI lineage: Eukaryota > Metazoa > Echinodermata > Asteroidea > Forcipulatida > Asteriidae > Pycnopodia > Pycnopodia helianthoides. The sequence continues at coordinate 18,188,618 of CM063244.1, read as the reverse complement.
ACCCCCCTTCTCTTATCTGTTTCTTTGCAACGGCAAAACATTGCCTTGGAAGCGTGGATTCGTCACTCAGTCTTGAAACACATAGTGTCGAACTTCAAAGTCAATTGAGTCCCTCCATGTCCATGAACATTAAAGAATGGTCACATTTCACCTTGTGCTGTTGCAGAAGCGTTTTGAAGGTTAGGCTGACTGACTAACACGGGGTGAATTTTTTTTCACGTAAATTACCGTATGCATTCGAGTATACTTACAGAGAAGGACCGCATTGACATTCTGTTCATATTCTATGTACCCGTACTGTCAGTGTTGGAACCAATTTATTACAAGTGGGCAACCTGCATGTTATACAGTGTATTAACAAAGCAATTAGAGATTGTCTTGAAAATTTATGAGACATGCACACAAGCACCATTGGATTTGCAACATTCTGAATAACGCTGTGGGCTTGAATATCTTGAGCTGCTGTGTGTTTTTTTTTCTTCTTCTTTTTCTTTCTTTCTTTCTTTCTCCCCTTCTTTCTTCAGTCGTGTTAAAACTTGCCCTGCACTCATCTCAAACAAATAGCTATGAAGCCTTCATGAAGGATTGCCATCCCTGGAGGTTTTTTTTTGTGTCCGCTTATGATATACGCTGCTCTCGCTGATGGACGGGCTCATGAATACTTCATTAAAAAGTCGACATGGGTTGAAGAGATCATTTTGAAATTCAGCGCAGCGCTGCCTCAGTGTATGGTGTTTCATACCTGAGGGGTGTGATGAAGTGTACGGGTAGTGTGAGTTCCCCCGTAAGCGTCCATTTACAATTTTGTTTAAAACATTTCTGAAGTACTCTTGCATATTTGCAACCACGGCCATATCTCATGTGCGATGACTCATCCGAACGCAGGTGAGCAGATCTTCATATTATCGTTACACGGAAAGCTTTCAATTTTTGTCTCTCGGTTTTTTTGTTCCCCTCGGAACTTTTTGGGGTCTTTTTTTTTTCTCTTTCTCTCTCTCTCTCTCTCTCTCTCTCTCTCTCTCTCTCTCTCTCTCTCTCTCTCTCTCTCTCTCTCTCTCTCTCTCTCTCTCTCTCTCTCTCTCCCTTTCTCTTTCTTTTTTCCCCCAACCCCCCTCGGCAACTCACTTTTTTCCCGGAGTACTTCAGAAATAGTAACGTCAACTCCTCAGAAAGACTTTATTGTTGACTTGACATTTTCCTCGATGCCGAGGTGCTCTCCCATGAATGAAATGTCATCCGAGGAACGCATTTCTTTCCGCCGTTCTGGTCAAACTGTCGAGAGGTTTGGGTTTAGGGGGACGTAGTGGAGAGATTCGGTTTTGAGGCTGGAGGGATTTTGGGGGAGGAGAGACACGATGGTAAAAATCAGCATTCAGCAGAAGTAGAAGTCACTTCTGAAAAACAGTCACACTATTCAGTGGAGATTTTTTGTGTGATTTCTCATAGGCCTGAGCTGCGTAGAACAGTATGAATTTGGCAAAGAAGCAAGGCGACATATATGCTTGTTTACAGGTCAAAATGAATCCAAGTTAAATTTGGAATGTTCAACTTCCTCGGAGGTTGCGTGCTGCAGATGTACCTGTCTTGTCCATTGCAGTCAGAGTACATATCAGATTTTAACTTCTTCTTTTTTTGTGAGGGGGGAGGAGAATCACCTTTTAAAAAGGTGATCTCTTTACAATGTACAATGTTTTTTCCCAGGTTGTATCATAAACTGGGTGTGATCCCTTGCTATACGTCGATACATGGTTGTATGACTTCTGACTGCCCCCTCCCACCCCCTAACAAAGATATTGACTATACAGGGAGACTGTGTACATGTGGGGGCTAGATAGCTCGGTTGATAATCACTGGCACGTAAAGCCAGAGGTCTCAGGTTCAAATTATATTTTTTCTTTTTCTTCGTTCATCCCAAAATTGATCAGTCAGTCTCTCTTGTGGTTTATTACTTGAGATTTTAAGATCATAACAAATCTAGCGTAAACTTGTAGACATGGAAGCTGGAATTGTGGAATTAGCCAAGGGCAACAGCATATGGAGGTACAATATGTAACGTGTGGTCCCCCTGCTCCACTGTCAAATGATAATGATGAATCAACTTGGGAAAGGTTTTACAGAGAGTAAATTTGTGTTGCGTAGAATCCATCTTGCTGGCTTGGAAAAACCATACATCCAGTTTCATTTGTATGCAATTCATTTACTCATTGCACATGTGTACATATGTGTTCCATAGAATACAAAATTTGTAATGTTCAACTTCCTTGGCGGTTGCGTGGTGCAGATGTACCTGTCTACAAATTGATGTCCATATAGAATACATCTTGGGGGCCTGGAGACCAGACATCCAGTTTCATTTTGTATGCAGTTCATTTATCTTCGCACATGTGTACAATGTAGCTTGTACTTCGCCCATTAATAATTTAATCATTCTCCGAGATTCAGTTACTGTTTTGCCTTTCTTTCCTTTCTCAATTCCCCCCAATCAACAATTATCAGAGGACACGTGCGACAGCTGCCCTACAAAACTGTAAGGGAGATGGATACGTCTCGCTGTCAGGATATATGGGTCAAGCGATTTCAGTTAATCTCATAACGTGTAAATGATGGAGTGCTAATTTTACAGGCAATTTAAGGTTCTCCGCTTGTCGCGTGCATTTTCCCAGTGCGACCAAAACGTTGAACGAAAAACCAGACCCAATTTTTGTTCGTTAATAACTTCATAAAAGCTGTCATTAGGTGTGGGTGTGTTATTGATTCCATTGATAGTGTCTACCCACTTTGACCCACATCTTCTTGATAATTTACTCTGATTGTTTCTTTTTATTTGTTCCTGAATGGTACGGCAAGTTCTTTCTCATGGGAGCAAAGCACTTTCGTTTTTGAAAGGGTTTCTGCCGAGGAACAAGTGGCCGAGAGACAAACTACAGTTGTTCAGTAATTTAGGCGTGCGATATCAATATCACATCAAGCACACAAGCCGATTTTTGATCTAGCCAAGCTCATAAGCAATATCGTTATTGGATTTTGATTCAAAATATGCTCATTTTGCATTATTATATATATATTTATATTTTTTTGCATTTTCTAGTTCAGAAACTTTTCATTGGACAGTTAAAGTGTCAATTTCCGTATGACTTGCCAAGCCCCAAGCTGTTCAATTCACCGATGATTTCTGCGAAGCAAATTGACACACTTTTCCCCTTCTTTCGTTGGCTTGTTGTTTCTTGAGTCGTAAGTTCATAGTGACTCATTAAAGAGTAACTTCTGTTACTGATAGACGGGTGTGACAGATTTGAATCATACATCAACTTGTCCAAAACAGATGGGGAAAAAGGCATTTTCCTGGTTGACGCGATAAAATGATCAACCTGTGTACAAATTATCTAGGGCATGTACATTGTGCATGTACCAAACAACTGCAATAAATACTTTGTTGTTTTCGGGGCGAACGGTAATGAAGAATAGAGCAAAACACAACCCCTAGTTGAACCATCCCTCTCTGTCCTCTCACCCTCACCCTTCTTTCCCCAGTGGGCAGGTACCAGACAGTTGGCTCAATGGAAGAGCTAGTAGTAAAGCTGCCTAGTAATAAGCACCATTGACTACGGTCAGTAATTGGATGGGAGACCGTTCCACGAATCGTCGCTGGTCGGTGGCTTGACTCACTGACTGATGCATGATAGGGCTTCCTCTTTTTTTAACATCAAGCCTGTGTTTTTCGGATGGGACTTCAAAGCCGTAGGTTTCTGTGCACTGTGTCGTGCATGTAAAAGGCCCAGGACACTTTTCGAGAAAGAGGAGCGGGCTTGCCCTGGTGTTTCTGGATCAGCTGCATAGTGCGCCCTCTCTCAGCATGTTTGCAATATAGAATCAAATGTGATGCGCATTTCAACACAGTCAGTTGAAATTTGTGTAATATAAATAAGTTTATTTACTTTTAAATTTAAAGGAAGGAATATACTTTTGTGATGAAACCCCCCCCCCAAAAAAAAATGTATAATTTTCTATCCAAAAGCTTACTTGTTATAAAGATGGAAATTATTTGGTCTGAAATGCCCCTGTTGATTAGAAATCAATAAAAGCATTTCAAAACAATTGAATCTCCAAAACTTTGGAGATTCAAATTTCTGTGGTGTCTGTTGGTGATTGCTGCGGCCAGAGATGCGGTTGGTACCCTGCATCAACTCGCTGAACATAGAGGGGTTTAACATTCATGACGAAAATACCGTGACACATTTTTGCTGCTCCCTCAACAAGTAGACACTTTCCCAAGTGACTTATATCGTATATTTATTGACAATTTGGCCAATTAATCTGCATTACATTGACAAAAAAAAAACAAGCTATGACCCTACATTTTAATCAAAGAACCAATAGTGAGAAAGCATTAACTCCAAGAGTGCTCACCTCATTTTGGTGTCCTTTACTTTTACCAAATGACGAAATTCAGGTCACTATCACAAGCAAGGTCCAGCGTTACCAGTCCTGCATTTCATATCCTGAGCACTCGCCCCTCGGTTGTGACCTGGTGTTTTTTAATCGTTAAATTTTCTTGACAAGTAAAATGACACACACATTTCTTATCAATCATAACCAGAATGGGTTTTTATTCCAAAATCAACGGCAACGAACCTTGACATTAAACCAAACTGTCAACTCTTACCTGTTTTTAGACGCCGCCGCACTTGGAATTCCACCAAAATAACCTCGTAAATTTAATCTAGTTTACGCCAACTGCAAAGCATTTTAGTCACTCAGGAAAAGTTTGAATCCTTGCGGATTAAAACATTTCCTCCAAGAATCAACCGATTCAACACGTTTGTCACTTTGAATTAAAGATGTGTCTTTAAAATTCGTCTGGCCCAGGAGTCAGTTCCTATACTCTCCTCATTGAAAAAAAGTTTTTAAAGATTGCCGCGCGTTGGAACTGGTAAGAGTTATTGCTCGGCTGAGTGGATCGTGCGTGCGGGGAGTTTTATCAGGGAGGACCCATATTAGAACCAAGCTACTCAATCACTCACTGCTTCACAGATGGTGTTCCACTCAACAGTACACATGTACGCGTTCCCTGGCCTTTTTCTATGGGGGGGACACTCTAATCCCCCAGCATTAGGGGTGTAACAATTAGTATTGGGTCTTGCTGCAGCTGCAGGAATTAAGAACTCACAGACGTTGATGAGGCATTTGGCTAATTGGAAATGCCGGCTTTGCATATTGCTTCATTCTGAAAAGGGGCGGAGCCTAGAATTGAACCTTTTTGGGGTCTGTTTTTTCCCGGGGTGGATTGTGGGAGTCGTTGAAGGCTATGCATGGAGTTTTTATGGTTTGGGAAATGAAATTTGCTTTGGGTTTCTAAGAAGGCAACATAGTCGTTTTATCTTTTTGAAATTTTGGCCATGTCAAAATTGTAGATAGTTTTAAAACGAAGATGCAGATGTAAAATGATCAGTCTTGTCAAGGATTTTTAAGCAGCATTAAGTTTTGTGCATGTTTGTCATGTTGTTTTATGCTGTGTCTGTTGGAATTGTAAGGTTTTTCATGTTTTTGTTTCCTTGTTGTGGAGAGAAAGCTTTAAATTTGTTAATAGGTTAGTTTGATTTTCAAGCTCAGGCTGTTTTGCCAGCACGGAAAGTTTAACAAGCATGCATAGATCCATACAGTCTAGCCCCTATTCGATTCAGCCTGGTGCCCGGACCGATCTGTAGAGCGGAGAGTTCAAACCCAGACTTGTGAATCGGGTAGGCTTTTTCCCTCTCACGTAGTATGTAAGGTCGTCCCCAAAGTTGAAATAGCCTGCAGTCAAAGTGTAAGAATAGAACTTGGGGGTCAACCCTTCCCAGCAGGGTAGGGACTTGATACTACTGACCCTCCATTAGGAGGGAGGCCAGGGGCTAAAGAGGAGCTTCCATTTCTGCACTCTCTACACATTGCGGTTGCCACGATTCGCTCTACCCTGCCTTCCAACTATAGAAACATTTCATATTTGTCTTGTAGCCTGATTGCCATGTCCCTTTCGGCAGCCAGGTTTTTTGACAGGGGATTTTTTGGTTAAGGGTGGGGGGGAGGTCTGGCTGGTCAGCTTGAAGTTCCATTATAAAGGTTTTGAGTTGAATAGTGTGTCCCTGATGGTCAGTTTACTGATTCATCCAGTGTTGGGTCACTGAGTGACAAGGTCAGTGTGTATGCAAATAACCAGCACAGAGAGAGAGAGAGAGGTCTTTGGTTCAGTATTCAGTGTGAATGTCCACTTGTGTTGTTGTGAATTAACAATTGCATTCAGATACACTTGTATATACGTATCATGAAAGGGGCCAGACTTCTTTTTCTTGTAGTACCTTTTTCACACCCATCCAGTGTCTGGAAAAAAGGGGGGGTATTGGCTGATCACTGCATCATGTGTCTGTTTATCAGCATTGTGTCTGAGACCAATGCCACAAGTCACATCCATAGCTATGAGAGATGCAATCTATACAGCCCTTTACAGGCAGGCTAGAAAAAAACCAGACTGCACTGAACTTTGAGATGTACTCCTCTCCATCCATCGATGTACAGAGTTACACATCCACTCCTCTCTCATCGCATACTGAAACATTTTACATGTGCTTGGGATGACTGCAACAAACCCCGGCGTGTCCCTTACTACAAACATGCTCACAACCCTTTTTGCATCCATAAACCACACTTTTCCGGCCGGGAAATTGACTGGAAGTTGAATAAAAGTTGAGTTTCTCTGAAACGAAAGCATTGAATTTCATGGGCATCATCTTTGAGGCATTGGAGAGGTCATGCCCCCGTGGCTTCCCAACAGGCCCCTCTCCATGGTGCCGGCTTCGCCAAGCTCATTTTCCCGCCTTTCGCTTCCTGGTTTAGTCAAGGGCATTTGGTTTATTACCCTCCTTACACCCCCAACGAAATCCAGAAACAGGTCATATTTTTGTGCGAAAGGCCTTTTCATGATAGACAGGTGTCAGGGATGTCCCCTGTAATTAGAGTACCCCTTTGGGTGGTTTCCTCTGTGTGTTTTTTTTTTCTTCTTGCCTTTTCCTTTTTTGTATGTATATTTTTTTGCATTCCAGGTTGGCACCAATTTAGGGGAAATATCACATCAAATCAAGAGTGGAACTCTCACTTAAAATATTTGCGGGAGTTGTGTAAAGTGATGCCTTCGTTTATTTTCATTTTTTTACAGGATTTCACTGACATTTCCGACTCTGCGACAGGGAAAGAAAAAAAAAAGTAATGGCATGCGCGGGCTTCGAGGCAGAAAAGATTGGAATGCATCTTCATACCTCATCACGAAATATTTTGCGCTCAAAAGTGGCACCTGTCGGTCCTGATTGATAAGCCTATCTACCTGATCAATGTCCGGTCTTTTTATGGAACGAAACATTGGGCAAACATCATGCGTTTAACTCCCGTCTGTGCTGAGATAATTTTCTGACATATTGACAGGGATTGAATTATACTGCTTATTGATAATATTTCCTGTGGCAGATTGCAAACCTCGATTTTGTAATTTGGGTGATCCTTTTTTTTTCTTCGACTGTGCACTTGTATTATTCACTTTTGATGACATTGCATATTTTCTGATTGATTATTAAGCCCCTTGAGAATGTTCCCGCTGCGGTATCTCTAGACTGGAGAATGCCCATGAATAATGACCGAGTGTTTACTTCACTCTGGTTTGCAAATCAACCTGTGAAATCTGCCGCAAGTTGGTTATTCTGCGTGCATGTTTGTAGAATGATTATAGAGGATCGGTACTTTTTTTTCTTCTTTTTTTTTGAGAAGTAAATGATTTCATGCAGTGGAAAGTTTCGTAAATGTATTGAAAAACAGGCTGGGCATAAATTTTTCCCTTCTCCGCATAACAGGTGTGAGCGAAGAAAGCTGAATAGCAAGTACACATTTACACAAGCAAAAATGCCTCGCTTACCTCTAAAATGCGCTTACGGTAAGCACAGATTTTCCCTCTACCATAAGCATAGATTTTTGCACCGATATTGGGCCCAGGCACATTGTACTTTTAAGCAATGTACCTTTCGATTTCATCAGACCTTGATTTGAATCTTTCGGGGGGGGGGGACTTTTTTTTTTAAAACAGGGCCCTTTCATGGTAAAGTCAAATCGTCTTTTGGGTTGTTTTTAAGGGTTATCAGGTCCAAGATCAGGGCAAGGGAAGGCAGAGTTCCAGGGCTGAATACGGTTTTGTTGCACTTAATCGTTAATTGGAAGAGCAGTTCTATCATTGATTGATGTTGAAGAGTTTCTTTGTTCACTCTTGCATTGCATAGATGATGGAACACCGCTTCTTGATGAAGTACAATTACCAAATGCTTTAACAACAAAATTAATTAGTATGCCAACAAGTTACCCCTTGAAATAGGCCAACTTGAATTTTTAAAGCAGCGTGGCAAATATGAATGGGTTTCCAGGAGGCGGTGATTAATTACCGGGGAAAATTGTTAGCGCTTGGGTTCAGCGAAGCGTGCTTGTGTGATCATATGAAGTGATAGCAATGAGAGAAGACACTAATGCACAAAGGTACTTAAGAATTCATCCATCGGCATAGTGATGGATAGGTGTACAGTCCCCATTGTGCTAAACCACCACAAAGAAAAGAAATACGGGGCGAGAGAAAATTGCATATGTGCAACATCCACATCAATCTTGCGTCCTAGCCAGGATTGGTGATTAATGCAGTACGGTGACCGGGTTTGGTTTTTTTAATTTTTTTTTATTTTTTTTTTCGGGAGAGTGAGAAAAACAAAATGAGGTCACTGTGGTATGTCTGCAGCGGTGCGTGCGAGGTCTTATTCCCCCCAAGGAATGCAGTGTTCCTGGGCCCAATATCCATTAATTGATGCGGCGGGCTTGGGCATTGTTATTCCACAGCCCCCTGAATGGACGGTGGGAGCTATAGGGCTGTAGTTATCAGGAGTCCTCGTCTGTGGCGGTCGCTCGCTCGCTCGGTCGGTTGGTCGGTCGGCAGGCAGGCAGCGGTAGAGCTCTCCAGCAGCAAACCAGGGTTTTATTCCCTTGCTAAGCGGATCAATAGGGGGGATAGTGTTACAGGGTTTGGGGCCCCGTTTGCTCCATATATTTGATGAGTTTGGGGTTTTTCTGTGCGTGTGTCTCACGGGATGAGAGGACTATTGCGAGTGCTTTGTGGATTGGCAATGAGAAAATTGACTACTTAGAATGCATGAGGTATACATGTACTTGCACTCTTACATTACATTCCCTGCCTGCATATTCTCTACATGTAATTTGCATATTACAAGTATTACCATTTTGTACGTTGCGAAGAAGGTTTGGGCGGTTTTCGTTTGAATCATTCAGGATTCCGTTTGTATTTGTTGTCCTTTATCTCGAACCAATAAAACACATTTATAGGAGGAAATTTAGAAATGTGAAAGCCATTTTTAAGATACATAATGAATACCACTGAAGTTCAATTTGAAAGATTCCTGGAAAACAAATTCGGGCTAGATACATGGTCAGAAAAACAATATCAAAATAGCATCTGTTTATGTCGAGCAAGCTTCTTGTGCTCATAAGGCCAAGTTAAAAACAACAACAGTGAATCGTCCCCTTCTCTTGTCCTTTTTTGGAAGCTGCACCTTATTTTTTCTTGTTTCCCTTCTTGCCCCCAAAAGACTAAATTTGTCATGGATTATCACTTCCTTTTGGCGCAATGCTTTCAAAATTGATTTAATTTACCCATATTTTAGGCTTCTAAGTTCTACACGGCCGACACATTTTTAGTCTGGCTCTTTCCTGCTTGAAAGAAATAATAAAAAAGAAAAAGGCCCTCATCCTCCTCTCTCTATCTCTCAAACAACCAAGATGATCAAGTTATGTATTTTGTTTACTCGGTCTAAGTATCATTAGATTGTTGGGGGTGGGGTTTGTTGCTTATTTACAAAAGGAGTTAGTGCTTGTGTGCTTAATTGGATTTTGTCTGCAATGAAATGTTAGAAATTATGAGTAAAGTCTCTCAAGTTTAGGATTGAAGTTCTGTGAGTGCACACTGCCTTATTCGCGGATTTCAATTGGAAACGAACATTGATCGTGGTGGTTTAATATCCCCAAGGTATACCGACTAGGAACAAATTTAGTAATGGGTAACAAAGGCATCAAAAACCCGAAATCTACCCCACCGAAAAGGACCTGAGCTACTTTACCAAGGCAGAGTCTGAAGCGTTTTTTTTTTTTTTTTTTTTTTTTGCTGCTGCCTCATGTCTTGGATCGATTCAGGTCAAGTTTCGGTGCTAGTTTTCAAATTAACCCTTTGAGGGCCTCCAGGCTTGTTGGTCAGGGACAATATGCATTAGCTTGCCAGGATCCTGCAGGTGTTGATGGGAACCCATAATGCTGCCAGTTTACAAATGGAAAAGAAGCGGAAGAAGGGAGGGAAAAAAAGGGTTGAGGGGAAAAAAAAGACGGAGAAAAAAAATCGCTGTATTTGCACTCTTGGTATTTCCACTTGCTTTCTCAAATAAGCTGAACTATTTTTCTATTGAATGGGAACACTTTCAGTTTAATGGGGTCAACATTTACATGTTCCTTTTTTTTCTCTTTTCTTCGCCCTTTCATTTTAATACCGGGCGTTTGATCTTACAAAAAAGCTAATTGTCCCATTGTGGCCGGTGAAAGAATCTGTTAGCCCCCTCAACAATCAGACTGAACTTGTCTTTGTTACAAGTAAAGTTGGGTGAGACGATTTTCAGCACGTTGTGTCCACAACTTCAGACGCGAAGAGCCCCCCAAAAATGGGGTTAAGAAGGTTCTCCTCGAAAAGGGGAAGTCTTTCAGATTTTTTCAGTGAAAGATTACAGTTGGATATTTTGTTGAACGTTCTAGCCTGTGCAAGTTCCACGTTGAATAGTTCTGACAATAGCTCTTAAATAGGCAGCATTGAATTCTACGGTAAACACATTAATTGTACCCACACCTCGTGAACTAGTTCTTGTAGTGTTACTGATACTTGATAGCATACATAAATCCCCCCCTTTTTTTTATTTAATCCATGGGTTCAGAACCTAAGTTTATTAGCATTGCACATTTACAGGAATTTAAACTAAGCTTACAAGCTTTCATGAGAACGATTGTTCCATGTACATGTACTCGGATCATGAATTGAACCGGCCAGATCAAAAATTTGATTTCAATTCCAGGACAATTTTGTTTTTTGTTTTTTTCAATTCCCGTTCCATTTTGTTTCTTCCTTTTTTTTTCCATAAACCAAACCTTTACTTCATTGTTGAAGGTGGTAACCTCTTCAACTGAAAAAGCACACCTGCAAGAAACGCACACCTGAAAAGCATTTGTAGGACATTCCAGACATTCTCCAATGATCTAAAGTCCGTTGTTTTGGCTTTTTAGTGCCAAGACATCTACCCTTGTTGGTGGGTAACAGTCCCAGTAAAGAACAAAGCATTTCAAGAGTCTAGCACCCTGACCAAGGTTACATTGCTTTCACATGAGTTTTGGTGACCAGTGGAGATGCCCTCTGTTGTTCTGAAAGATGGTCCACCTGCAGTGTGGCCAGGGCTTGCTCACTCTCAAGTCTCACTTTATTTCAAGGTTTTGGGGTCGTTAGCAGTGGGGATGAAGGTTAGGTTTAAGCCAGGTCTTGGAGTTGAGCTTATTTGGCTACACTGTATGTGTGAGCATTGAGCATAGAGCAAGGACCAGAGTGTGTATGAGTTGCGGTAGTCTTGATTGGCGAATCTGTTTTTTGTATTAGTCACCAAAGAGTGCACAATGCGACTGGGCTCGGAGGGACTGGGAAAGTCTATGAATCTGGATTCAGTTGCTCATCAACTAGGTTAACAAAACAAACGTCCCAAATCAAGACTAGGGTTGTGGCTGTTTGTAGTACAGTACACTAGTGACTGTTCAAGTATAGGCAGAAACAATGATGTAGCCGTGCCCTAAGGACATTGCTTTGGATTTAAGTCCTTATTTACATGGAAATTTTCCCCCAAACAATGGCCACATTTTATTCCAGAGCAAACAAATAAATTCTCAGCTCAAACCAGTTAACCAATTTGACATGGTCTTGTTAGTGACTGCTTCTCTGCTTGGTATTTGTTTGTTTTTTTGCTAATGGCTGTTCTCTGATACGTGTACGTACATGGGGGCCTACACGTAGCATTGATGTTTGCCATTAGTCGTTAACTGGAGTACTTAAAAATTGCAATTTGCTTAATGTTGTTTTTCTCCTCTTGTCTTTCCTTCTTTTTTGTTTCCAGGGACCACAATGAGATTGAATACATAGAACCAGGGTCGATGGAAGGGTTCGTGTCATTACGGAAGCTGGACCTGAGCTACAACAACATCGTTAACATCACCGAGAACACTTTCCCATCGCAGAGCAACCTCCATCACATGTAGGTTTTTTTCTTCTTTTTGGACTGCTAAAGCGGGCCTTGAAGGGAGGGGCAAGGCAGTTTTACTCCTTGTGGCATTTCCCATTAGAAAATTGAAATGTCCGTGGGACCTACATATTATAAGGGGAGACATGCATAGACCAGAGGCAGCGGGAGCAATTTGCCTCGCTGAAATTCAAGGACTGGTGCAGTAAAGTGAGGATGTAAACAAAACACTGGCAGTGCATGTAGAGATTTCCATCAATAATACAGGCACTAGTGTAGTGCTCATGTTGTACTGTACATAATGTACATAAAACGGTTCCGTTCTCCAAATTTGATAATTTTTTTCAGTTCTTCAGACTGGTTAGTGTTTTCAGTTTTTCCAAACTGGGTAGTATTTCTCTGCTCCTAAAACTGGATAGTATTTCTCAGTTCTTCAAACTATAAACCAGATGGTATTTCTCAGTTCTTCAAACTGGATGGTATTTTTCTTTATACATCAAACGACAGCTGTTAATTCACAGATAATCAGTTTGTAAAAGCTGTGAAAAAATTAATATCAATGTTACATACACAGCAAAGTTGAAAGGAATAGGGAGACTGGCTTTGCAAGACCACCCAAAGCAAGGCAAATAAAGTACTTAAAAACCAGGCAAGCATTAAATAGAATATTGTGTTGAGGTATTTTGCAATTACACGCACGAGAGGCCATGCAGTAACACTTTTGGGGTTGTTTCCTGACCGAGAGGGCAGCATGACACCTTGTCAAATATTTGATGTGCCTGCCCTACAGCCGACAACAAACTGGGGCAAAATATCCCGTGTGAATATTTGTTATTGGCTTTAGGCACATGATGTCTCTGGATATTTCCTAATTTCAGGAATTTCAGAGTAAATTAATTCCAGTGCGCTAGTTTAGAATCAACACATCATAAAAACACCAACTTTTGAAAAATTCATCCAAAATGGTTGTCATGTTTTAGATAAAACCCCTTTTTAAATGGTTTATGTTTTGTGCACGGTTCACTTTGATGCTGATTGTGGCTATCAAAATAAAGAAGAGTGGGTTTTTTTTTAGGGGGGGGGGGTCTTGAAAAAAGAAAAATCTTAACTTTGACAGTACAAATGGGATCTTTTGAGAATTTGTACTGTTATCAGTGAGCTTTCAGATTGAAACTAATAAATTTGTTTTCTGATCACAACCACTCCTGAACTTTGCCTTTAACTATTTATTTATTTGTCTCATTCTTAGATTCCTGAACAACAATCGGATATCTTTACTAGCCCCTAGATCCTTGGAACCACTGCGGATGCTACAAACCCTCAACCTGGAGAAGAATCGGATCGATGGTCTCCCCAAAGAGCTCTTTTTAATGCTGGACAAATTGGTCACATTGTAAGTATTACTGTTCCAGTGTTACTCTTACAGTGTTACTGTTCTGGTGTTTTTTTTCCAGTGTTACTGTTCCAGTGTTACTGTTCCTTTGTTACTGTTCCTTTGTTACTGTTCCAGTGTTACTGTTCCAGTGTTTCTGTTCCAGTGTTACTGTTCCAGTGTTACTGTTCCTTTGTTACTGTTCCTTTGTTACTGTTCCAGTGTTACTGTTCCAGTGTTACTGTTCCAGTGTTACTGTTTCAGTGTCACTGTTCCAGTGTTACTGTTCCAGTGTCACTGTTCCAGTGTCACTGTTCCAGTGTCACTGTTCCAGTGTCACTGTTCCAGTGTCACTGTTCCAGTGTCACTGTTCCAGTGTCACTGTTCCAGTGTCACTGTTCCAGTGTCACTGTTCCAGTGTCACTGTTCCAGTGTCACTGTTCCAGTGTCACTGTTCCAGTGTCACTGTTCCAGTGTCACTGTTCCAGTGTTACTGTTTCAGTATTTCACTTGTCCATCAGCTTTTTTACTAGTAAATACTTGTATTTCAAATATGAATCTATACTTTTTCAACATTGAACAAGCCAGCCAGACCACTTTGAGTAAAGTTTGACTGGTCCTGGGGTGTTTTTTAATGGCATCTGGCCAGTGGTAGACTGTTAAGGGAAATTGCTTCAAATGTTTAACTACAAATGCATGCATGGACTTGACATATTTGCGTCTGAGATTTCACAGACATTGTAATCTGTAGCTCAGATTTCATCAACGGAAATCAATGGATATTTATTGAAAATGAAAAAACTTTCTAAATAATGACCCAGAAAACTGGAGCTAACTCAGTCTGGGCATTTATTTTCAAGGAAATCCAATTGTGAAATGCTTCCGGGCAAAATGTAAGGCTCCTGTGAAAACAACACCCCCCCCCCCCCGAAAATTTGTGTGAGGTATGCAGTACATAAATACATGAACTACACCCAGCCTGAAGAGGCAATGCACTCTTTGGGGTTTGGGCGGCCCAAATTTGATCACTGAAAGTTAAACGATTTTTGTTCAAAAGTTTCACCAGAATTTACAGAAGTGATGAATGCCATTTTCTTTCCTGTATTTAGAAATCTTTATGTATGATTTGGTCCTGTTATGTTGAGAATCCAAATCTGGTTTTGTATGAACTGTTTATCAAAGTACAGTACATATGTACATATAGGTCACAGAAAAGGTTAGATGACTAATATTCAAGAAAATGAGAAGGAAAAAAAAATAAATCAATCAATATGGCATTTTGCCAGTCCATAAATGACCCATACGTGTAGAATGCGAAAGGAACTACTTACGTTACTCAAGTTTAAATGTTTGAAGGGCACCAGCCAAATACGGTGGGGAATTGGTCGCTGCCCCAACTTATTACGAAAGGAAACTTCACGATTAAAGGGGAAAAGCACACTGATTACCTTAAATAAGCTTCAAGTCATCGACGCCGAAAAGTCGTAGCAAATTCGAGGGGACTCTGATGCCTGATTGACGTGGTCCGTTTTTTGCTGATCAGAGTGATTGGTACCAGTCAGTGCTTCATACATGGTCATCAATCATATATGGACATGGAGCGTTAGGACTGAGGGAAACTTACTTTGTAAGTTCGTCAAAGCTGACGGACTGCCTCGAAACGAGATCTACGTTATGTTCCTCATGGAAGCGTTCGTCTAAAATTAATAATCTTACACTACAGCATTTTACATACTTTTCAGATGATATTTTATCCATTTCTCAAAACAAAATCAAAATAACCGAAACGTTTTTTCTCGCCATCCCTTGGCTTATTCGCCAATTATACTCGGAGTGCAGAAATGTTTACCTCACCTAAAATAATTAAGATTACCAGCCAAAAAATAAGGGATATTTATTACTGGGTACTGGTCCCCTGCTATTGTGTTTTTGTCTAGCAAGTACATTCAAACAGCGTCTCCTGTTTAGCAGCATGCCCTTTTCGTAGATGCAACTGTGGGGAAAAAATGCAACCCTCCACAGAAAAATATTTGAAATTTACACTTGTAGGTATGAGGTACACATGTAAATGTACATGTATACTACATGTTTAGGTAAAGTGATGCATTGCACACTCACTCACGCTCACAGGCATCACGAAGAAAAGAGTCAGCGTTCCTGAGTTAATGACAACCAGATCTGAGGAGCCAATTGTTGAAACCCAGTAAATGGGGAAGTGAGAAGGCTATACCCAGGAGGGATAGGGAGAGTTGCTTGTCAGCCAGCCCTATGTCACAATGCCCCTACAAGGTCCAATAATGGCTGTGACCTCTTCTGCTCCGGCTCACTCAACAAAAAAGTCTTGTTTCTCCACCGATTTAACTTACTCAAATGCACAAAACTTGACTTTTTAGAGTAATTTTTTTTTAACACTAGCTTTAGTACACTATATGTTTGCCATTTGGGCAGTTTTATAACAAAATTCAGAACCACTTACATTGCACCTTCAATTTCTTCAATAACCATCCAAAATTCATTGAAAAGGTTTGGACCCAATTTCATATCTCATATAATGATGTTCAGAAGAAAGCATGTTTAACAAATTTATGTGCATACTAAAAACATACAGGGAACACTTTTTTTACATAAATAAGGGAGATCCATATTGGTTTGTAAAAACAGAGTGTACTAATTGTACTCTTGAACTACTTCATGTAAATATACATGTACGAATCGAAACATCCTCTTTCGAAGATATTTAAAATTTAATTCTCTGCCATATGTGTATCACGAAAACAAAAAAGTTCCCTGTTGATCAAAATGGGCAAGATAAGTCTTCAGACGCTAGCGTGACAATTGCCGAGATTGTATCCCAGTGGATGTATTCGAAAGAACTTTTTTCTATAATGTGACCTTCACTTCAGTCTGCCCTTGCACTTCTCCACAACATTTAGCAAACAGTAAATCCTTGAGTTTGTCAGTGAACGGCTCAACTACTCAAATGAGACAAAAAATGAGATTGAATTCACACACGGGGGGATTCCATCACATAGTTACCTTCCCCCTATCAAAATTCAGCTTCAAATTTTTACACTGCAGCTCCACGGCACAGAAAAAAAGATGGGGGGGGCCAGGAAGGAGTTTGCTGGCCCCTGCCAATGTCTAGTATCGCCGTGTGGCATGTTTCGGTGTACATGTGTAAATGGGCGGACGGAAAGCTGTTTCTTTCAACAAAGCCATGTCCATTACAAATAGGAGCTGGTGATCTCTGACCCCCATAAAGCTGACTGGGGTGTAATAGCAAACACAGATGGCGGGCGGGGGTACTGGGTGGCTGGTGTAATATCGCCCTTGGCTCACATTGAACCCCTTACAATTACTACCCCTCATGCTGCCGAGGTTTGGCATTTTTATTCATTGTCGTTCCACTCGACTATATCCTAAACGCCATGTTTCAGTTTTGCTTGCTGAATACATTTCTACATCTGCATCATAATTAGTGGCCAGAGGCTAAATTGAGAAAAGTAAAACTTACAAATTTTAGTTTATTTATTTGTAGTTTTTAGTATTTTGAAGGCATACCTTTACATGGATTACATTGAACCCTTACAACTACCCCTCATGCTGCCGAGGTTTGGCATTTTTTTATTCTTGACAGTTTGCTCAGTGTGTCGTTCCACTCGGGACTGTATTCAAAAATGCCTTATTTCAGTTTTCCTTGCTGAATGTGTTTCTAATCTGCATTGTAATTAATGGCCAGAGGCCAAATTGAGAAAAGTAAATCTTCAAAATTGTTGTTTATTTATTTCTAGTTTTTAGTATTTTTAAGGCATACCTTAACATGTTGTTTTTTTTAAAGTTGTTAAGAAAGACATCTTTACTCCTTTGGGTGCTTTTTGTTCAGAGTCTTGATGAATTTTTTATAGATTTGATGGAGTTAAGATTAATGTGCTCTGTGTTCGCTTCAACTGATCTGTCCTTTGTAACAAAAAGCCAATTTTTTTCACTGCAATATATATTTTTTTAGTTGACCCATCAGCATATCTCGCCAAAAAAAAGGTATCAGTTGGCATGTTTTATTTAGTTTTATTTTCAGACGATGAAATGCCATTATCAAAAATTAACGACCCTAATGAGTAATATGCGCAGTAATTACACTGGTAGTTCCTCGTGTCTCATAAATTAGTCGCAATTAGTCTTAATGTAAATTGTAATCAGATGCTAAATGACTTATTCCTGTGCAACTCTCATCAAATGGGGATCCAGAAGGTCATTTGTTAATTTTGTTATGTGGTGGTGGGGAGGGGGGGAGGGGGAGATGGTAGGGGGTACTGATCTATGGATTGTCAGCGTTCTCCCTTAACACTGGTCCGCTGGCCAGATGCCAGTTAAAACACCTGAGGACCAGACAGAATTCTCTCCAAGTGGTCCATCTGGCTAGTTGAATGTTGTATAGCATCTCTATTTAATATGAATAATGGACTACTGGGAAAAAGCTTGGGGAACCAGTGAAATGACAAGCTTATTGGTCCTGCTGGCTAGTCACTGAAAATGTTAATGGCAAACCCTGGGATTGCATGCACACTTCATGATGTCCCCTGCTCCCCATGGGTTTAGTGTGTGTGGAGGGGGTCTATTTATCAGTTTTAAGCTGGAATTTTAGGTTACATGTAAGCATCCTACCGATGTGTTTAAATGTTGTAGAATAATAAGGATGCTAGTTAGCATTCCGGTTTAATCCTAACGGACTTCCGGCCCATATTTTATAGAGCTTGTTAAGCAGAAAAAAGCAGGTGCTTAGCAAGTTTTCCTGCAAAGCAAACATTAGCAGGGAACCAGTCGTCACAAGCATTACATATCACATTTAGTTTTTTAATTGTTTCCAATAGCAACATGAAAACCACCGACATCACCATTGATATTACACGTACTTCAATTAACAAGATTAATTAAAACATGATATTTTTGAAAGGAAAGCTTTAAAATATACAACAGTGTAATGATAGCCTGACTGGTCGTGTGTGGTCCCCCCCCCTCCCCCTTGTTGGTAACTGAAAAAAATCAAGGGCAAACACAGGTATTTACCACTTTGACTTGTTCTTGAAATAGAGTACAAAAATGTATAGTTTATAAATTGTATATTTCTGTTTTGTTTGATTTTCACAAGGAATCTAAGCCGTAACAAGCTGTCCAACATCAAGAGTCTGAACTTCGAAGGTCTGGCCAATTTAGATGTCCTCAACCTGAGGCGCAACCGCATCTCCACCCTGGAAGATGGAGCCTTCTACGGGCTAGCAACCCTCCAAGACCTCCAGCTAGACGGCAACCGCATCAGCAACGTCAGCAAGGGCTGGCTGTTTGGTCTCGGGGAGATCCGCCAGCTCCTGCTGAGCCGGAATCTGATCAACGCCACGGACCCGGAAGGCTGGAAGTTCTGTCAGTCCCTGGAAGGCTTGGACCTGTCCTTCAATCGCATTCAGGTCCTGAAGAGGAACGGTTTTGAACGGTTGCCGGGGCTGCTGGACCTCTTCATCAATCAGAACGTTGTGTCTAATGTGGCTGACGGAGCCTTTAAAGGCTTGCCTGCCCTTAAAGTGCTGTAAGTAGTATTCCAAATCATTTGGGTTGTGTGCATCCATCGTTTTGATGGCTCCCGTCTGTACACATTGCTACTGTTGTCCAAGCTGTTGTTTGCCATCTCTCTGTCTTCCCTATTTGTCTACCTCTTCTCCTTTACCCCACTGTCCTTGGTTGCCACTCCTAAAAACCTTTGTGTTTATGTAACACATTATTTCTTTCTTCCTTTTGGCTACATGCCCAGTCCATTTGCTTGTTTTACCAAGTGCAAAACAAACAATGGCCTGGTCACAACACCCATTGTAAGTCGAGCCTTTATAATGTAAGGCAAGACCTATTTGACACAGCATGTGAATTCTGTGTGAAACAGCATGCATTCCCCAAATACAAAATGTAACATATGTACGCATGATACATCAACTTCAGTGCCCAATTTCATAGCTCTGCTTACTGCAGAATTCTGCACTTACAACCCATAGAATCACGTGCATTACAGGGCACCCTAAGCACAGATTTCTGTGGTAAAAGCAGAGCTATGAAACCGGGCCCCGATCAATTGATCTTTCATGTGTGCACAAGTTGACTTGTACAAGCTTCTCATACATGTAGATTTGACATCCTGAAGTTGCTGCCGATTTTGGTCGTTCAGCGACACTACGGAACGTCAAACGGATAACAAAATCATCACGAATCATCAATAATCATGGATAGCTTCTATTTTTTTTAACCCTATGCAATGACCTGGACTATTCCCGCCGATAATGGCAATTGAGCAGGTTGCAGTGTGAATCGGACACTATCCATTACAGTATGAATAATGGTTTTATGGACGTGTTAAAGGAAATGTATGCCCATAATCAAGTGCTTTTGAATTCCATTTCTGGACACATTTCAGTGAGTTGAGCAACAATCGCATCTCTTGGAGTCTTGAAGACATGCCGGGAGCATTTGAAGGCCTGACCTCACTCAAACGTCTCAATCTGGCCAATAACAAGATCCGCTCCATCGCTAAGAAGGCCTTCGAAGGGATCGAAGGAATTGAAGACTTGTAAGTTCTTATTCTATTACTTCATGGACGAAAATATTCAGCCCTAAATTGAGAAAAATACAAATCACTGTTTGATTCAAGATCCAACGTTGTATGTGTCATTTTTAAAAAGCTCTAAAATAAAAGAATTAAACAGTTTCAACAATACTTTAAAAAAGATAATTACAGTATTAAATATTAATGCCTTGTTTGTAAGAAACCATCAATATTTTTGACAAACCTTCAAAATAGACTTCAACATAGATCGTCACATACTAGTTTTCTGTTTGCTTGATGTCTTCAATATTTCTTCAAATACAGGGATCTTCGAGATAATAATATCACCTCCATACAGGTCAACGCTTTCCACAATATGGACCATCTGAGCCAATTGTGAGTAGTCACTAAATGATTTTGTTATTGAAACTGCCCAGAGTCGTGGGTTTATTGCTTAATATTTTTCAGAATAACTTTCTCTTTGAGGTACTAAACCTTGAGCTTTGTTTACATTGGACACTGTACAAACTTCACTCTCACTGGTGGGGTCTTGCTATTTGATTTGGATTTTAATATATATATTTTTTTTTTCGCAGTACAGTAGTGTTGCTGTGTTCAGTTGCGCTCAGCGAAAATCCACAGAGCTGTTTAAGCACAAAAAGCCGCTAAGCACAATTGCATAAAGCTGCTTAGGCACATAAAGTAGCTAAGCACAACAAGGTTACCCTTACCAGAATAAGGTTACCTTCCAAAATACCAATCCACATAATCTGTGACTGGTATCCTGCAAATTTTTGATAAGCAGAACAAAAAATTAAGCACTATTTGCTGCATAAGCAGCTCTATGGGGGGGGGGGGGGTTGTAGTAAATGAATCATTATAACATGTGACTGCTTTGTGGGATTTCCCAAGTGTTACCCTAGCTGTCAGTCTCCGTCCCTAAACTCTGATTTTTCTTTTAACGTCTGATATCCACCAGGTTGATCAACTCCAGCACTCTGTTCTGCGATTGTCAGCTCTCCTGGTTCCCTGGATGGGTAGATGCGGCCGGTTACCGAGGTACCATCGACGGCACGTGCTCCCACCCTCCGCCGCTGAGGGGGGCCAACCTCTTCAGTGTTGAGGCATCGTCATTCACATGTGGTAAGGGAAATTCTTCGGGGAGATCTGTGGTAAAACCGCGGTGACCCGCTTATACAATTTATGTGTGCAAACTATTCTGAGTTTTTTAGAAGTGTGTCCCAGACTACAATGTAATCTCAGTTGTGAGTTCACACTAATGGTGTCATTCATTTGTTATTTTTCCAATTCAAAATATCAGTCACACACACGGATCAACTAATCATGGGAAAAAATCTTGAATGAAAATTTTGAATATAATTGCTCAAATATCATATAATGTGACTACCGGTATAGGCACAAAATAGTTCTAGCATGTTTTAGACAGAGACACCCATATCTTATCATGTGTTTTATGGGTAGCTCTGGATCGTCACCAAACCACTGCAAACCTAGTAAGACAGTGGTGTCTGGCATGTCATGTTTCCGAGCCCTAGGTCTTAGTTCTTGTGTGAAAGTGTCTTTCCTGTACAGTCATGCTCCGATACAGCTTTTAGCAAAGCACTGGTTGGTAGCCCTTTTAGGAGTAGTGCTGTTCATGGAGCATAATGAGGCTATTCCAAGGTCACTCATGGCTCACATTGACTGCAAGTATCGGAAATCTGATTTACTTAGTGATCATCATAACTCACTATGTTTTGAATTTGCTTACATTCAGTAATGAAAATCGAAAAATTCAGTCACAAAATCTATTAAGGACACAATACTTTTGGGCCCAGTTTCATAAAGCCTGTAAGCACAAAACAATGCTAAGCACAGAAAAATATTGCTTACCAGAAACTGCCTACCTACCAGCCAACATTCCATAAAGTTTCAATGGTTGCGACTGGTACCCCACTCATTTTTTTGCTTGGCAAAGAAATGTGTTAAGCACCATTTTCTGCTAAGCATTTCTATGAAATTGGGCCCTGGTGTCTGTGGTCAGGGAATCAAAGGAATTGCCCATGGATTTGAGTTGCGGGGATGGAATTGCACTGCTGGTCTGGAATTGCACTGCTGGTCTGGAATTGCACTGCTGGTCTGGCACCATGCAGCACTGTCACCAATTGTTAATATCATATTCACATTATGTTTTCATAAATTGGGTTTGCCATGCCCTGACTCTCCTTAATCCCTCATATCCTGTGCATATCATTAATGGCTTCCGCTTCTTTGTTGCTGCCCTAATCCCAGATGATAACTCTAAGCCCCTGATCATCCGGCAACCCCAGACGACCGAGGCGCTGCAGGGAGACAACGTGTCGTTGGTCTGCATGGCCACCAGCAGCAGCGAGTCGACCATGGAGTTCACGTGGAAGAAAGATGGCGTGGTGGGTACATACCAAGAACCAAACGGAACTTGGTTTCTCGGAAATTCTAGGCTGTTTAGTGTTTAATCTGTTTGCGAACTCCTTCAAGATTTGTCCCTTTGTCAAGTCAGGAAGTGCATGCTTATACTTGTTGATTGTTTTATTGTTGCTCAATAGACAAGGTGTTATTGTTTTTTCTGTTTTCAATTACCGTGGAGTCCATTTTGTGTCTGATAAACTGTGTCTGTCTTGTGTATTAAAACAATTGTTCTTACTGACTATTTCTTGCAGTAGGAGTAAATGATTGATTGTTTGAGATTTCAAAAACAAACTGAAAACACATTTCATTTTTTACTTCTTCAGACTGACATGATACAGAACTTGTCTTTTACGTTCAATGATATTATGGAAATCAAAACCAATGTCACTTTTTTTCTCTCTAAGGTGCACAACTGTGTAGATATTTAATGCACTACTGTAAACAATGATACATTTTTACTACTTTTAAGTTAACCTATTCAAAAACTTGCTTAAAGGCCCTGTACACTATTGGTAAGATCGAAAAACACAAATGTTCACAGATTCACACATAACTTACATGATATAAAGTAAGTAATGGTAGAAAGGTTTCCTTAAAATATTTTAGCCTAAAGTGCTATCGTTTCTTAGAAATGATTAAAACAATAGTTTTTATCACGCGTGATGTTTGAAAAAAACAGAAAACACATAAGGTCTCTTTTCACTATTTTCTTGTGACCTCGATGACCAATTGAGCTCAAACTTTCACAGGTTTGTTTGTTCATGCATATGTTGAATCACACAAAATGTGGACATTGATTTTGAGCTGTTACCAAAAGTGTACAATACCTTCAAGACTCATTTGTTTCACTCGGCATATAGTTGGTGATATTATTCTTATAAGGTTTGATTTGTATCTTTATATCTATTTTTGTATCGTTCCTTGTTATGTATTTTACGTGCTGCGCCTCGGAATAGGGTCTCGTACACTAAATAGATGGCGCATCATAATGCCTGTATTATATTTGTTATATTGACCAGTATACACAATTTCAAAGAACTGCTTTTGAAAGCACAAAATGTAGCCGAGCACAAATCAGGCATGCTTACCAGAATAAGGTTGCCAGTCAAAATACCACGTCAAATGCACCATCTTTGACTGGTATCCTGCTAATTTTTGCTTAGTAGAATTTTCTGCTCAAGTAGCTCTATGAAATTAGGCACAAACGTGCATATTCTTATTTGGTTTGTTTAAGTTCAAAACTTGACATTATTTGGATTTTTTCTGGTTTCTTTGCTGGTTTCGATCAATTCTACTCACAAGTTTGTTTGTTGGTTTGTTTGTTTGTTAGTTTGATTGCTATTGGAGTTTTGGGGTGTTTTTTTTCTTCATTTGTTTATTTTTACTTCATAACTTGACATTATAACTGTTATGCGGTTTGCAGGTTCTGAACAACCCGAACACAGAGGTCTTTGCCAGCCAGGGTGAAGGGAACCTACGACAGTACAAGAGTGTACTGAGTCTGCCTAACATCGCAAACGTCGACATGGGACGATTCCAATGTGTGATAACGAACAAACTGGGCTCAACCATGTCCAAAACGGCTCGCATTACCGTGCATGGTAAGTGCACATCTCACTCAATTGTTCTAAGAGAGTTTATGATCGTTAAGATTTTTTGTTCTTTCTATTATTTCATAAACTGTATAATATATTGTCTGTAGTACACTGTGTGGGTGTCCAGACTATTGAATGGATTGTGATTGAATTGTCTTTCTACAAGAAATGAGCGTCACAGAGCGATGGATCTAAGCACTACTATAAGAAGTTACTTATTATTATTATAAACTGGTATTGACATACGTATATTTGTGTTGCAGAGCTGCCAACTCACCCTGATTCTGCAGAAAGTTCCCTGAAAATATACCAATCTTTCCATGTTCTGATGAACAAATTTGACAATCTCCCTGGTTATGGAATTTGTTTTGCTATTATATTGAATGTATTTCTAAATATCTCCCTGATTGTTGAACAAAATCTCCCTGATTGCAAGATGCAAATGTTGGCAGCTCTGGTGTTGTGACATGATTTTTATATCTGTTGTAATTTTTCTTTTGGCAGTGTTTCCCTCCTTTGTCCTGACCCCCAAAGAGAGCGAAGTCCGTGTTGGAGGCACGGCCAAGCTGGAGTGTTCCGCCACGGGGGACCCCGCCCCGGTCATTGCCTGGAAGAAAGATGGCGGGGACGACTTCCCCGCCGCTCGGGAACGTCGCTTCCAAGTCATGGACGAGGAATCGGAAATGTTCTACATCTCCAGTGTCAAGGTGACCGACATGGGGATCTACAGCTGCACGGCGACCAACGCCGCCGGGGTGATCAGCGCCAACGCCACCCTGACTGTCCTGCAGTCCCCGCGCTTCCTCAAAGTCCCCGAAGACATCGTCGTCCAATCCGGCGAGGCTGCCGTCATCGAGTGTAAGATCACGGGGTCACCGAGACCCAGGATAGCGTGGACCAAGGACAAGGAGGCATTCGAGGTGGACGATGGTCACATATTGACAGACAATAATGGATTATTGATCATCAAGAGTGTCCGCATGGAGGACGATGGGGTCTACACGTGTGAGGTCTCCAATAAAGTGGGCATTGAAAAGGGATCTGCGGTGCTTAGTGTCCTCCCAAGTAAGTCAAAGTCAATCAAGAGCAATCATAAGTAGGCCTGGGCGACTAGTGTCAAAGTCGTGACTGTTGATTGCTACGTCGAGTCGCGACTGCCGTATTTCAACTACCCGGTTAGCTGTGCCGCTACGACTACTAAAAAAAGAAGTTTCCACTATTTGCCGCATGTACTGAAATGTGTCATTCACGACGACGTAATGCACAACGAAACACAAGACCAAACCATTACTGCTCCATCATTGAATGCACTGCACAGTCTCTAGTACAGACACGGAATTCCCACAACACGATCGAACGCATCGCAACATCAGCATTCAGCAATAGCCAGGCTTATCCATATTCATTAGTTACGTTATGTGTGGCTTGTGATTGGTCAGTAATTGTTCATGTACATGTGCACTACCGTGGCTAGCTAGCACTGGTATAAATTTTAGTTTAAGAGATTGGGTTGTCGGCCAATGGCCGAGTGATAACTTTGTACTTGTGTTTATAAACTATACAATAGTTCATCATTCAATCAACAATCATCAAAATTTACAGTGTTTTCTTTGCTGTTTTATTTGCTTGAAATAAAAATAAAGAAATACAAGTCAACGCTGCAAATTGTTTGAAATTATTATCGATTTATTATCCCGCAAAATGTGGTCCAAAGGTGTACGATCCATGTCTCAAAGATTCGGGACAGACTCGGTTAAGAAAATAATTGTTAAAATGCAATGAAGGCGAGACTTATTTTCCTAAGAACGTTTCCATTCAGGTATTCAACTCTTGGGTCTACCTTTGATTGACAGTAGATTAGATTGGTTCGCAGGTCGCGACTAGTGTCAAAGTTGCGAAACTATTTTAAGTGCGACTAGTCGGGTAGTAAACTTCACTGGTCGCCAGGCCTAATCATAAGAAAGCCTCTGATGGCCAGAATCCTCACATTTGCAAAACTAAAAAGTGTTTATACCAGCCGCGGATTTAAATGTCGAACCCCACACAGCTCTTGCAAAGTTTCCTCTGCCATTCTGATAGTCCAATGGAAGTTTCCCATAACTTAAAATAAAAAGCAACCTTTTGAAGGTGATATCATCATGTCAGTGCATCAAGCCGTATCGCCTAGAATAGCATTTATGTGAAATGAGAGGCTTAAAATGGCAAGCGCTTAAAACAACCCCGGATGTGCACACATAAAAAATGACGGCGTTGGTGCACGAAGCGTTTTCACGCAAGATGCAACTTTATTGCAGAATCGAGTTACGACCTTGTTGCACCGACATCATGATATATTTTCAGACCTGAGTCACTGATTGGACTCTGATGCTGGCTGAACTAAATGATGTATGTTCCCAATTTCTTGTGCTATTTCTTGAGCACACACGTGTGTTTTTATATCAAGTTTGTGAAAATCTTGGTTATAGCAAAAGCAGGTTACCAGTCAGTCATGTGACTTGTATAGCCTTTGACCGGTCCCAAACTTATGCGAACGAAATCATCAGGCAATGTCTCAGTTTGAGGCAGCTCTCAGAAAAATTGGACTTGGAGCTTGGTACTTTTCTTGAAGATTTTTGTGTGTAATATATGTTTTCCTGTCTTCCTTTTTCTTGCAGAAATTAAATATTCCAGTACAACCACCGGTATCATCATTATCCTGGTCGTGTGCTGGTAGTGGGCACGTCGCTGGTATGGGTGCTGATTATTTATCATACAAGGAAACAGCGGAGACATTACTCAACAGCGCATGCAGGTATGGCTTTCCCACTACTTAGGGTAACATGTTGTTGGGTTCCATCAATATTCCGTTCTTAGCTCCTGGTGCTGTTCCATACCTGTGTATAAAAACGACTATACTTCCCCCTGATGGAGGAGTGTTTGGGCCCGAGCTTGTGCCTGCCGTTCAGGGTTCTGCCCGGGATTTTTTTAGAGGCGGGAAAATGTTTCCCTGGAAACCATTGCGAGATGGATCAGTTACACGGTAGATCATATAAATAGACTCAAATCAAAGAAGTACTCAAACTGTGATACCATTTTTGTCACTGGTAAATACCCAATTTTACATTTCGTTGAAAACCTTTGAAAGGAAATTTGCAAGTTTAATTTAAAATTTGGAAAATGTAATGATATTTGACTTATTAAAAAATACAGGTGATCCAGCCCTGCCGCCAGAGATCCCAAGCTCTGCCTTCAACGGCTCGTCGGACGGCACCATCCACCAGGAGACGAGTAGCGGGATATCTAGCGCCGCCACGGACAAGTTCCCCCCGGACAACCCCAGCGACTGCGACTCGTTGGACGGCGGCCCCATGATACATCACAGTCTCAAGTACAGGCACCGTTTGCATCCGCCGATGTATCCAGGCGACTCCAGCGACCCCATGGACATCGCCGTGGCTGGAGGAGACGTCGAAGACGACAAAGGTACACGTGGATAATAATCGGTTCTCACATTTTGCTTAGCGTTTATTGAACCATTGACTGACTCACCCTGAAAAAGCACTGTGATTCAACTTGATATGAGTTGTTATTATTGCCATAATGAGTTGTATTGACATCACATTTTGCTTAGCGATTATTGAACCGTTGACTGAATCACCCTGAAAAAGCACTGTGATTCAACTTGATATGAGTTGTTATTATTGCCATAATGAGTTGTATTGACATCACATTTTGCTTAGCGATTATTGAACCGTTGACTGAATCACCTTAGAGGATGATTCGTTAGTGCTTAATTGCCCCAAAACTGACACAATCCTTTCAAATGAACCCTAACACCTTGTACAGAACTTCAAGCATGCCGTAATATGTATCAAGGGGAATGCCTTAAACATTCATGCCATGTAGAGGTACATATGTGTAAAAGTACAAACTGTATTCGTATTTAAACTACACAGAGGTTTACCTGCTATACAGTTGCCTGGCCCAACACAGGGCTCACTCAAAACAAACTGGTATCATCTTTACAGAGCTATTTTAACCCAATTCTGTTGATACTTTGATCCACCTGAAGGTGATAGCGTGCTGGACACACCGCAGCACGTCCACTACGACAAAGACCTCGACACGGATCCGGAAAGCTGCCCCGATCACAACGAATGTCCCCCCGAGTACCCGGGCCACGAGTCCTCAGAAAACACCTTCGCCAGACATCCGTACCCGAGGCAGCCGGAGGCTGGGGATCACCACATCGATGGGATGTCACCGGAGTTCGTGGATGGTACATTATCGAGGCTGTTCCATCCTTCGGTGCCGCCCGGGTATACCGATCAGGACGGCCGGTGCACGGCTGATAACCGAAGCACCTCACTCGGTCGCCATTCACAGGGATGTGTGCATTGTCCAAAAGGTAACGTCAAAATTCAGTTGTTCAGAAACAATAGTTGAAGTTTCTGTAAATTTCTAAAATGGTGTTTATGCAGCTGATGCAATCGTCAAAACCTGTTGTCTCTATGTAGTTCATGACATTAATGTAATTGTAGGTTACATAATGTAATTCCCTTTAAAAGGTCATACATCTTCCTCAGAAATAACTGTTATAAATACGCATTCATCTTTTCTTGGTTCCTTAAGTCGTTCTATACTGATTTTAACACTGATACAAACTGGGATCCATACTTTTTTTTCATCCAACCTCAGTTTGATGGTATGGACAAAATCAAGAAGATTGCATTGGGGTCGAAGTTTATAAAGATAGCTCACTACCAGTCAGACTTGGGTCTTAAAATGAATTTACTCAAATCGTTTTTTTTTCTCTGTTTCTGTATTTGACAGATCAATCTGCATATAACAGACATCTTCACCCACACACAATACCGAGAAGTCATCGGACTGGTACCCAGCCGCAGACGGCGCCCGTCAACCTCTATGAAAACCCCACCCCTACCACAGAGACCTCAAAGGTCCCCCACACCCACTGTCGCAATAACATGCCCGGCAAGAAATCCAACGGCGGGGTGTGTCACGACACGACGTCCGCACCAAACACCCACCTCTCCCCAACCCACAAGACGAAATCGTTGTCATACCACAAAGCGCCCTCACTGAAGGCACGCCGGGCGCAGAGTAGAATATCACCGCCAAGCAATGTGTAGATATGGTTTATTTAATCTTATTGTTTATTCTCACAACAGAAGCTGTGTATTAATAAATGTATGAAATGTGGCAGATTTATTCTACAACTCCTTTTGAGCATTGTATTGAAAAATGGAAAAACAATTTGATTTTTCTTCTGTCCCATGATGTATCACATTATATAGATGTTATTTGGAAAATTGGTCATTTGTAAAATTGGTGATGTAACGTGTCCAGGCCTCGATGTCATAAAGCTCATAAGCACACAAAACTTGGAAAGTGAGTACCAGCCAGAATGCCATGCAATGCGCATGACTTACGAGCGGTGCCCTGCCGCCTATGTTTACGGCGGAGAATTTTAAGTAACATGCGCTGCTTAAGAGGGTTATGATAGCGGGCCCAGGGGGTGAAGATGGTGAGTGGGGTTCACGCTGGTGGTGTTCTCGTATCCATGGGTGTTCTTGTAGTGTTCAAAAGATATGGCATTAGTTGTTTCTCAAGAAGACACACATAAATGAGCAAAACTCAAACTGTTTGTCAGGCTTTCTTGTGACTGTAAGTAGACTATTTTCATATATATACAACAAAAAATGGCTGAATATTACCAAAAAAAATAATAATAAAACGTCTCAAAATATGGTCAACAAAGCTGTGTTGATACAGTGTGGTTCGGTATCGGTCGCTCGTGGTATGTTTTATAGGTGCTGTAATGATGTGATGCATTATGGGATTGATCTCAATGTTGTTTTTTAAAAATAAAATAAAAAGAAGGCCACCTTGGGCCCAAATTCATAAAGCTGTGAAGCGGAGAATACTGCCTAGCAAACAGATATTAGCAGGGCACCAGTCACCACAATGTAAACTTAATTGCAATTTGGCCGGCGACCTGTTTCCTGCTAAGTAATATTTTTCTGTGTTTACCAGCTTTATGGAATGGGGTCCATGCTCAATAGCTGCAGTTTGGGCTAATGGCGTGGCTAAGTTATCTTGTAACTCCATTTTACTTACAATGCAACTTTTTTGCTGAAATTGAAGAAGAAATAATGTCAAGGCTTCCCCCCCCCCTCCCCTTTTGCGCCGTGCATACAAAACTATATATGGACAGTTTTCAAACTACATGTCAGGGTTTGCCCTTAAGT
Organism: Pycnopodia helianthoides; assembly: GCA_032158295.1. Lineage (NCBI taxonomy): Eukaryota > Metazoa > Echinodermata > Asteroidea > Forcipulatida > Asteriidae > Pycnopodia > Pycnopodia helianthoides. The sequence continues at coordinate 18,157,989 of CM063244.1, read as the reverse complement.
TTTTTTCGTTGCCTAGCTAGCAGGACCAGCTAGCTTGTCATTTCATTAGTCTGTCAGCATTTTTTACTAGTCCAGACTTTGTAATAAAATAGGGATGTTTTTACAATACTGATCTAGCCAGCCGGACTACTTACAAAGAAGTCTGACTGGTCCTGGCGCCAATTTCACGAAACTTTACGCAACTGCGTAAGTCCACTTGCGCAACATTTATTGCGTAAGTTGTGCAACACTAACACAACAAATCTTGCACAAGCAGACTTACGCAGTCGCGTAAAGTTTCTTGAAATCGGCTGCTGGTGTGTTTTAACTGCCATTTGTCCAGCGGACCAGTGTTTAGGGAGAGCGCTGCATGTATACTGTTTTCATGTCGTTACAATGTGGATGTACCCCCGTTTTGATTCAGTAGCCAAAAAAAAAAAAAAAAAGCAAAGAAGTTGTGTTGAAAATGACTCTGTGTAAAACGTGTTGCAAGTTTGCCGCTTGGCAAGGTTGCCACCTAAAAGCTCGCTGCCCATCTAAAGTTAAATATTAATTAAATATGTTTTGTATGTACAGAAAGTTTGTAAATAATATATTATTACTTTTAAAAGAAAAAGGCATGCTTTTTCATCCCACCCTTTATATATATATATAAATATATATATAAAATGTTGATGTTCTGATAATGTACTAAGAGTTTTGTCAAGTAAAGTGTTAATGGATTTTTGTTTTGATTTGTTTGATTTTTTTTTTTTATTTATTTTGATTTTTTCTCGGTAGTACGAAATTTATGATTGGTAAGATTGTAGGTAGTTTATTGAGTAATGTTTCCTACACGACAATACCTCTGTTGCTATTTTACTAATTGTGTTTGAATGTGAGTCAGTCAGATTGATGAATTGAATATGATGGGGTGTTGTTTTTTTTTCCCCCTCCCATAATGTCAATGTCATGCCTCAAAAAGAAAAGACAAAAAACCTGTGACAATCTTGAATTGGGTATGTACGCTGCTAGCACTCGGAAAGTTTACGGCAATTTTTTCCTGGACGCTGTACTGGTTCAAATTGTAAAGGCTGTATGGACATTAACCCTCCTACTGTCAGTGACTCTTGGCAACATTTTCCAGTGAGTTGACCAACCATTTGAAACCATTCGACTGCCAAGGTTGTGTACGGTGGCACAACTGTGCACAGAACTAACTGTGTACTGTGTACATGCATTCCCTCATGGTATCATATTTCAGGCTGGCATAGTTTATCTATCATTCAAAACCACTTGAATGGTATTGAATGGTCAGACAGCAAGAGGGTTAATGAATAAGGGGATTACACTAGCCACTTCTACTGTGGACCAAGTTGGTCTCAAGCAAGCAAGCTCAGTACACATGTCTTGAGAGGCACTAACAACTTGTTTGAACATCGATGAAGGGCAAAACTTGGTTAGATACGCACAAATTGTTTGAAAACTCTTTTGGCTTTTATCACAAACAGCTTTGAGAAAAATGCTGATGTTAGTTTCTGTTCAAGTTACTGCAATCAGATGGACTTGGTTGCAAACAAAGTAAAGATGTTTTGGTGGATACGTTTGTGATCAGTGTTGGTGGTTTGACCTTCATCGATGCAGTTGCAAAAGCACCATGATACCAGGTGCTGTCCATGGAAACAGTCCAACAATTGAGTTGGTTGGGATTCAAATCGAAGACATGATCAAACCAATGGGGTAGCAGGCCACTGCTTGGCTTTGAATAACTTTTTTTACGGGGCAAATTTAATGTGTACTTCTAAACATTGTTGTTGGTGTTTTTCTGTGATGAGTTCTTTTTTCTTCACAAAAACATGAACCCTCATGTTTATTTTTTGTGACTTTTTATCTTTTATCTTCCAGTCATTTCAATTTTTACATACATGTGCAAAACATAAATAACACAAAATGTGTCAAGCTTTACAAACAGAATTGAATGTACATTTGTACTTGAATAGTATGTGTGCCAAACCGTTTTGATACCAAATGCCGGAGCGTCAAACTTTTTATAGCTTTCTTTTTTGGTATAAAAGTAATATTGACAGAAGCCCATCTGTTTTACATGGACGGGATTTGCCGCTGCTGCTGTACATAATGCACTCATGGTCAAATTATTAATTTGTCAACATTGTGAATCTTTTTATATCAAAAATCCACAAGACAAGTTTTGTCATGATATATAGTCTGTGGCCCGATTTCATATAGCTGTTAATTTAGCACAACAATTTTGCTTTAAGCACCGAAAAATCTGGCTAAGCAGAAATGGGTTACCAACCACAATACAGTGGAATGTACACTGCATATGATTGGTTTCCCAGTCAGTTTCTGCGTAGCAGGGAAATTTGTTACGCAGTGTTTTCGGCCAAACAGCTCGGTGAAATTGGGCCCTGGCAGCAGGCTTTTTATCACACCGTGGCCAGCAGAGTCAGGTTCCCAATGCACAGTGATGGGTGTAGCAATGATGTAGGAAGGGACCTGACTGTTGAGGATTCCAGTCTCGGGTCTGGTGACGAGAAATTATGTGGAAGAAAAACAAGATGGCTGTACCGAAGTGTACTGCGGTTTACCGTTGTGTTCAGTGGTTTACAGTGGTTAAGGTCTTAACCTGGGTTTAAAACCACCATTCACTTCTGGACTTGGAAGATCTAATAATGGCGAAATTTTTACAGACAAAATATTTGTTGAGTTGAAGTGAAATTTGTTCCCAAAATATACGTTTTGCAAACTCAAAAGATGAGAAACGCCTCGTAAAAATAATAATTCCATATCAGGAAACATCATCAGAGAGCAGTTAAGAGGGTGGGAAGGATTACAAGCGGGAACACTATGGCACTGAACGTTTCACTGACCGGTTAGCCTCTTATTTCTTCTCATAAAGTTTCTTGTAGAGGCTTTGTCTGCTGGACGGCACCACATTTTGCCAAACTGTGTACAGGGGCCCCAAGTTAATCAAGCTGCTTAAGCAAATTTCTGCAAAGCAAAAACTAAGCAGGAAACCCCAGTCACAGGCAGTACGTGCAGGAAAAAGGCACTTTGGCTGGTAGCTTTATTCTGGTGAGCAAAAATTGTTTTGAGCTTAAAAGCTACTTTTTGTGCTTAAGCAGCTCTTTTTAAAAATGGGCCCCGGTTTGAAGCAGTGCCGAGTGACACAAGGCTGTGTTATAGACTAATACATGTAGGGCTCTTAAGTGGCTGATGTTGTTGTCATCTCTCCGTACTATTGATGTTATGTACAGCTAGTGGTGCATCTTATTGATGTTGTTTCAAGCATTTTAAGTAATCACGTATCCTTAAATCCACCACCATTAATTTCCCACCATTTGATTTTTTTTTAAACAAACAAAACGGAACTTGTTAGCAATTTCCAAGAAGCGTTGCATCTGTGATAAAGATTTCGAGAGTACCGACTTGCAGGTATGACAAGCAATGGGCAAGACCAGGGCCCAATTGCATGGCTCTGCTGACTGGAAGCAAAAAATTGGTGCTTACGTCAGCAGGGAATTCCGCGCCTATGTCAAGTGTATTTCACAGGTTAGCAGGGAATTTTTTTCTTGTGCGCCTGTGTACTCCTTGTTACTAGGCATTCTTTGCTTACACAGCTAGCGCAGACATTTGGCGCTTGCTCTGTAAGCGAAGGATGGGGATCCATTGCAGAATTCAGGCGGTAAGCAGAGCCATGAGGTTGGGCCCAGATCTCGAAGCAAGTGTTGTGACACTGGAATTGGCACGTACAAGTTTGGCCTCACCATGGCAGTGCAGCTCGTTGGGTACAATATGCCACAAGTTAAACAGAACATAGTGGAATCGCTTTAAGTTTTTTAATATCAATTAATGCAACAACCAGAGAAGGTATTACAATTAAAAAACAAATGGTCAAGTAGCTACTTCGATTAATTATGATTTTTTTTTCGTACTCCCCTCCGTTGGTTGCAGTTTGTTAATTTTGTTTCCTTCTTTTTTTTTTCAAGAAGTCGTAAAATCTTGCGAATGGTTAAGCATTCAGTACAGTCAGTATTAGACATTTGGATATTTCTTCTCCCTCCCTACCCCCCGCCCTTCCCTTTTCCATGGATCCTTGATAGGAGTCTTGGCTTTTTCCAGAAAGCTGGCAGTAATTGACTTAATTACGATTAGTGGAGATAGGGGTGGCGTCCTCGCATTTTTTTACAGTTCACCAGGGACTGTCATCAGTCAGAGTCAGTACTGTACTTGGTGGTGATTTTGTCAAGAAACCTGTCAAGTGTTCCTGTTTCTGACTCCTGCAATTTTATTGAAGGGTGTGAGATTGGGGTGGGGAGTCTCGATTTAATTGCGGGAAAATTGGTTGAGAGTATCGAATTAAGTTAATGGTTCCTGATGACCTTCACTGGTTTCATGGTCACATTCAGAGACTGAAAGTGAAGCTCTGATGTTCAGATTTGTGTTCGTTTAAAAAGAACAAATTTTGTTTGGCTGGTTTTGTCCCCCATTCGGGTTCGTCAAGAATGCTCCTGCTTGAAGCATAAAGTTAAGCAGCTTATCTTTCTCATGCAAACATTTTGTGTAATGCCCATTTCAAAATCTCATTGAGCCTTCTAACTTTCTTAGAAGAAATAAGAGAAGTCACAAAGGGAGGCGACAGTCCACATTGTGTCCAAACCTGTAGTTTTGGCGATTCACAGAGTCTGTAAACCTCCTGAATTGTAACATCTGGGAGGTTGCGGGTCTAGAATAAGGGGCAAACAAGCCGTTTTCGGGATTTTCCACATTCGTCAAACTTCATCCCCTGCTGGTGGTCCCAAAGACTAACATCATTATATTGTGGGTAGTCTACTTGCAGTTCGTGCCCAACATTAGAAAAAAACTCACTTGAATCAATTATTATTTGTATTTCTGAGGGGTAAACTTCCCAATTGTCACTTACGAAACTGCGAGTTCTTGGACTTGCCCTCAGCATTTCATTCTATATTTTACAGACAAATATCACTTCACTCCAACTAAACTTATTAATATTGAATCAACACAAATAATGTGATTTTTTTTCTTCTTGTGTGCTTTCCAAAAAAGACAAAAACGTTTTGTCTGACTGGATGCTTTTTTAACAGCGGTACAACAGGGTGTAAACATTAACAGCTGAGGTCCGATTTTGATTCGGCGGACAAGAAAAACAAGTATTTTATTTTGCAAAGCGTGAAACATTTTAAACGTTAAATTACATTTACAATCTTTTAATGGAAACTATTCATTTCCTATTTTTTTTTTCTGAAATAAGAGTCGTTTCTCTTCTACATTTCTACAAAACAAAACTGTGTAGATATTGCATCCTTGGTTGTTTCTTTGAAAGAGAGACAAAGTCCAACTGGGACGATACTAGCCCTCAAGAGGTCCAAGAAATTTGTCCTCGGCAATTATTTTGTCAAACACTGGTAGCAGCACTTTTACCATCCTTGTCATCATTAGAAATCAAATAATTATGGTAAAGTCTGCTTCCCTGCCCCACCCTCAAGTGTCCAACCTACCCCCCTCCTCCTCCTTACCCTGTCTCCAAGGCCAACTTCAGCCCTCGTTAGAATAATTAAATCAATAAAAACCAAAGATTACTAATCATAATTATCCGAATACTAAAAAGGCATTGGTAAGAAATTACACTTAAATTAAAAAAAAAAACTCTAATTTTTACGAAAGCTATATTTATATACAATTATGAACAACGGAAGTATGCCCACTTTAAGTTAATACATGATTGTAAACCACCCTGATTTGTGTTGTTTGATTTCAACGGCATGTATCTGTTTACATGTTCCACCGTGGTGTACTGCAGTCTTCTAAAGACTGCATTTTGTTTGTTGTAGGAGTGGAGTTTCCGTTACAAACATTGTACAGTAATGTAAAAATATTTGAGAAGAAGGCTTAGTAAAATGCAAAAACAAAGTGAACCCTGTGTCTTGAGTGTTTTAATTCTTTTTAAAGTGCACGATCTACTCTCCCTTGAATACAGCACTATGGTCCTACTCATACCATACAGCAAGGACCTCATGATGGTAGTGTTGTGGCTATTAAGCGGTCTAGAGCATCGGACTCTAGCCTACATGTAGTTGGTGTCAGACTGGGGTTTAAGTTGCGAGTCGTGGCCCTCCTGGCCTTGAGCAAGACACTTGACCATAGTTGCTTCCTCCCTCAGAAATAAAGCTGTTAGTCCCATGTGTTGTGTATTTTACATGAAATAACCCAGTGCCCTCAATAGATCCCGAGTTAGGGGCGCCGAGACCTAAATGGGTTGCTATCGTTATCCACTGCAAAACAGTGCAGCAAAATTATAGTTAAAACTACATTCCTTGAGTTAATCAAACAAAATCTTGGCAACCAGCTGGCAGATTCTCGGTCCCAGTTGGCCCATTATTGACAGGAAGGCTCCAATGTAAGTAATGACAATCGCCATCAGGGCTCCTTGGCTGTGGATTTTTGGGGCGTCTGGCATTTGTCATCCTCGCAGCCGCCACGCCACCCCGTCGTCCATCGCAGACGGTTCCGAGCAAACACCATGTACGACTTGTCAAAAAGTGTGGAGAGAACGGGCCATTTCATGTAGGCAACCATCCACCTCGCACCGAGGGCCGAGTACATCTCATGCACAGCATCAACCTTGGTGTAAACCTAGAAGTAAGGCAAAATAAACTGATAACTGACAAGTCTTGGGTGTTGTTTCTGTAACTGTAAATACAAGGTCTAAAAACCCAGAACTAAAGAACCAATAGTTTTGCTGATTCAAGCTCATAATGGACCTTAATTGCACAATTGACATCAAACCACCAACTTAAGGCAAAACGATGATGAAACTGCGCAAAGCTGAACAAGTTTTTAGATGTCCCCCTTTCTTCATATCAAAAGTGATATATCCGGCAGTGCAATCTCAATAAAATTATATAAGATTTCATAAATCCATTGGGCTTTGTACAAATCATGCCTGCAGGAAGTCCAAGCTCAGTGGATCTTTTGTAAACATGTGACGTCACAGGCCACATAGTCAATATCTATAACTAAACTTTCTTCATGGTCCTTCCTCTGTTCCTTTTCTCGTGCTTAAATTTTGTGCATGATGAAAAAGACTGCATGAGACTCTAACTTTAAATGAGCTCAACTTCCTTTTCCAAGGAAGATACTGTGACTCAAACTAAACCAATACAATTGTGTCACCCCAGGGTTTTTAAAACCTAGAGCTATTGATATCTTTAGTGGAAGAGCAAGAGGGTTGCAGACAGGAAAACAACAAAGATAAGTCACCTAAGGGTTTCCCAAGTATATCAGTGGTTCCCAGTTGGGATTCCCAACTGGGAGAAGAGGGTTGCAATCAGAGCGCACTGATATCTTAACGAGAGAGTGTGGTTTACAACAGCCAAGTCAGCCCAACTCAAACCTGAGTTCTTCATTTCCACCCAAGGGTTTCCCAATTTAGTACCACTGATATCTCTATAGGAGAAGAGTGTTGCAATCAGGGTGACATTGCATCCTAACCTGGGCTAGTTTTAAAGACATCAAAACCGTTTAACTGTTGACGTTTCTTTGCAATAGCTCACAATTGTTATGCCCAAGTGGGTCTCACAATGTCCACTGAGACTTGAGTTCCATTTTATAACCCATGTCTTGTGCTTTTAACTTTATTATTCAGTGACTAGCCAGCAGAACCGGTTAGCTTGCCCTTTCACTTTAGAGTCTGTCAGCTTTAGTTCACTGGTCCATTAAGTTTATGGTTTTTCTGTCTATGTTGTTTAGTATGGGACTTGGGATTTGAAAAGAAGTCCAAACAATTTGTTGTGGTATTGGTTCACACATAGTTTTCTGGAAACACTTGGACTAGCCAGCCATGGACCACTTCGACAGAATTTCAACTGGTCCTCTGAAGTTTTACACTCAATTACAGATAATTGACATTGGCCAGCGAACCACTGAAGGGAAAACAACAATACCTTTACAAAGAGCTATAAATATTACAGGCCTACAGGGTACAAACTGACCTGATCATCAGGCCCGATGACATGCATCACACCCATAGCTGTCTCATAGGAGATATCGTTGTTGTCCTCTGCTTTGTAGTCTGGAGACGCGATGTTCACAAGGTCTAGGGTATGCTTCTTGTCGTTCAGGTACTTCACCACTTTCATTTCTTGTATACAGAGTGGGCAATCACCATCGTACAAAACCTTAATTTCAGTTTTTTTAAATTAAATAAATAAATAACAGTTAAAATTAATATATATACTCATCAATTATATATAATTGATGAAAGTATAATGTTCACAGATTTGCAAATACAGTAACTTACAATGGTACAAAGATGGTCATGGTAGAAAACTTCCTTGGGTTATTTTTGCTTGAGCTGCTTTAGTCATGTTACATTGTTAGTTTTCGAGAAATTGGTAATATAGGCCTACAACAATTAGATCTCGTGATCACATACTTTGTGGCCAAGAAATAGGAAATCCAGAGCTTACTAAATATTAATTATGTGTGTTTCCTATTTCTTAATCTTAGCCCCAAAATGCAAGGGGCTAAACTCAAAATAAGCCAGTCTAAAGTGTGGCTGCGGCTGTGAGTCCCTATGCTGTTCATTGCTCTATGCTGTGACCATCCATTGATCCATTATGATGACTGGTCATGATCAGGTGTCAATCATTTTGTTCTTATTGGCAACATTTTATGAACACGACTGTACGACATACTCTATGGACATACCTTATATTTCTTGTTAACTATATTTTCTGATGAAACTGCACTGTAAAAGCACCCAATCAATGACGTTCTGTTCTTAGATAGAACTTTATTATTATTTACTTTGGAGAAAAATCTACCCGTAGAACCGATTATCGCCCTCGTAGCCATGGCTTTTTACCAGTGATAGCATTGATGTCACTTAGTCAGTCTCCCTTCCAAAATACACACCTCAACCCCAAACCGTTGTGTAACATTTTTCTTATGTTGTTGCCTTTCTGATGTTGTATAACAATTAGACTTGGCTCCAAGTCTGTGGTGATGGTTTTTTTTGTATTTTGGTGTCTTTTTGTATCGCCTTGATATAGCGCCCTCTTGTGGATGGACTAAACTCCGACATTGCTTCGGCATAGTAATTTATAAGCAGGATAATGAGCACATAGAACAATTGCATTTAATTAATATTCAATGTACTCACTTAAATGGATCACCCAGTGAACCTCTGCAGATTGGTTGTATGGTGTGTCGATTGAAAACCAGAGGATGGGAAGTATTTATTCTTCTAAAAGAAAAATGTAGGCGGATACTTTTTGACACAAATGAAGCTTACATTCGTAATAATTGTTAAAAAATAAAGGGAATACGAAAAAGTTTTATCCATTTGAGACAAAGTACACGGCAGATTGATATGAGCAGACGTAATTATAAGTTCCTATATAAAAGCTCACCGGTTAGAAGTTTCGAGTTATAATACTTCTTCTTTTTTCGTTTGAGAAAACAACATTAGCTAATTCGAACTGCTTACCAACCAAGTTGGCCTATGGTATAAATGCAACAACAACAAACTATTACTGACCTTATTTTTCGACTTACCGGAGTCTTTCTCAAAGGCTAAAAATGGCAACACAGAACACACAAACAACTATAGTACTCGTTCCCGGTTATGGAACCAACTTAGTTCGTTTTCTTCTCCATGATCACTTGAGACATTCAAACGCAGGCTGAAAACATGTCTCATGCAAAGCATTTAATTATGGCATAGAGCAATTATGGTCAAGATCATATTCTGTTACATCATATTTTTTGAATCTTGTTTTTTATGGTATGGTGTATGTTGCTTTTGTTATTATTATCATGTTTTCTCTGAATGCACCATGAGCATTTTTTGGCGGATTTGTGCGCAAATGTTCTCTAATATTGTTGTTTGTGTGTGTTGTCTTTTCATTAGTCTTTGAGATTTTTATATTTGAGAAAAATTTATGATTATATACACAGGTCATCGCTCCATGAAAATAATTCAGATCAAACAACATAATATAATGGGTTGGGCCCGAACCACTGAGGAATCCCACCCCACTACTTATTATTTACCGCCCTCTCTCGTTTTACGAGATTATTGAGGGCGTCGTTTAAAAAACACCACGTTTACTCATGATGACATACGTACTACATGTGTTGAGCGCATTTGAAGGATTTGCACAATGTACAGGATTGCGCTACTCATCAATGGAATTATTCTCTAAAATGAGCAGCGCAATCTTCTGAGTGGGGAAACCCAATAATGCGCTCTCAACACAAAATTAGTGCACTAGTTTACACTGTTGTGGTCAATTTCATTTCCTGGTTGGCGAACATTTTATCACCAGAAACTGTTTCACATGACATGAGTCAACTAACTTAACACTCAGTACTTCGGCTACGCTGTGACATGATTGTTGTTCAAAATGCCACAGCGAGAACATTTGAGAGCTTTTCTACAACATGAGGAACATCTACGGATGCTGGCCGATAGCGGGGAGGATGGATTTATGAAAGAGTTTATGGTGAGTGTGCTGTATCTGGTTTGTGTTTCCTTTGGATGTAAGCCCAAATAGCTCGATAGTTTCGGTTTGTCGAATGCGCGTGAGTGTATGGCATTGGGGCCGACACACCGGGACTGATCGAACTGAGTCATGCATTATAAACTGAGTTTACAATGCATGACCCCCTACCAATTTTGGTGGGGGATGGGGAATGATTTTTGTAGCTTGTAAAAAAAGTTGTATAAAATAATAAATATTATTAAATGGTGAGGGAGATTGTATTGCTGTTTCATGCGCTTTTGACATGTTTGACTTTTTGATCGTTACGATTTATATGAATAATGAATATGAAGTAAGAATTACTGATTGGCATATAATTGTAGCGCCAACAGAGGTGGACACCTTCCATCTCTTGACCCCTACTGCTACGACCACAGCTAGAGTAAGTATCAGGGACTACATGACTTTACAGATGAGAGCTCGCAATTTGTTACCCTTTTTTTCTACTTGCACTTGCTAACTTACCCATTGCAGTAGTTGTGGCACATTATAAACAATGGTGTGCTGCCTCGTTTGTGCGCAGTGTAACGCGCTTAAAGATCGTTGGCAGCCATGATGTTTAATGATGCGCGCTGACAGAGAGCTGTGTGACCTGTCCTCTAGTCACTGTTTCTGTCTTCTCTGCAAAAACAAATACTATTATAAAAAAGAGCTACATAATAATGTCATGTCGGTGGTGTGTAATCAGTGTGGGAGGCTGAGTGTGGGCTGGGGATAATTATCAACCGGAACCTCACAGGAAAGTTTCCACTCACTCAAAATACTCATCCAAACTACACGTACACCAACTACACGTACTGTACACGGTCATTTTACCTTTTTCCTGATTGTTCCAAATCCTAGGTTCCCAATCGCTATAAATACAAATTTAAAATATCTGTTTTTTCTCTAATGATAGTACTAGTAACTCAAGAAACAAGTATTTCATTTCTTTAATGTGAAGATAAACTATTCTTCTTACCAACTAATTTTCTTCAACTAAGCTACTACTAGTACTGTTATAGTTAAGTAGCTCTGAGCTATAATAATTTAAATACCTAGGCACAAAATGTTAACAACTTTTTAAGAATGGCTGACTTGGTCTTGTTCATTGCCACGCTGTGGAAAAAGGAGGGATACTTGCGGAAATAAAAACCTTGTATAATTATGCTCATTTTTAATGCTTTCATTATGTGGAGAAACATTGGTTTGTTTTCTTTTTTGTAATGTTTATAGAGCGGTGGATAAATATTTTATGTAAAATCTTCGGAAATAGAAGGGCAAGTCTTTTCCTTGTTCTGCGCATTGATTTTGTGTGTGAATTTTTTAGCGAATGAACTTTGCCATTCTCCATCTTTGCTGTTGGATTTGTGTATTCAGGGCTTTCAAGCTTTTACACAATTGCATTGTGGTGACCACTTTAGAGAGACTACTCATTTCAAGCACTGAATTATTGAGAGAGAAAAAACAGTATAGAAACAAAAATTCCAGGGCTTGAATTTCAAGAAAACATCCACTAGGCTAGGCCACAGATCTTGTAGCCCACTTTCACTTTTTAAATCAGAAAATATTTTGTACACCTGCACGACCTATGAACAGGGCTCAAAATTTATACTGGACCTCAGGCCCGAGGCCAGTGTTTTTAGCATCGGGCCAGTAAACTCATGACTGGACAAGTCTGGTGGTGTTTATGTTTCAAATGTTGACTTTCAGTCTGATAAATATAATTCTGTTGATTATTGAAGAATACTTAAACCCATAATACAAATGAAATCAATCTGCTCTTAGTGCTCTTAGTTCAAATTCAAACAGTTCAAATTTTAAAATGTATAGATCTGGCATTTTTTTTTTTTTTTTTTTTCTCATTTCAAATCTGGTCTTTTTTTAAACGCTCGGCCAATATTAGCATTTTTTTGAAACATATTCCGTACATTTGCTATAAGTACAAAATTGCAGTTTGTGAAATCACTCTCTGTTATCAGTCTCACTTCCTTGCTGTACTGACTACTGGTACTGTAGAGATTCTGTGAATTCACCTTGTGTATGAAATGGTCGCTCATTGCAAGTGTCTTCTTACCTAAGTTAAAGAGTCTAGTGTGATTCTGTCAAGTTTTCAAGTTCATGGCACCCTCGCTTTCAATTTAAAGATGTTACATACATACAGGATTGGTTCAAACTAGAACCCTATTTTCTGTGAAATATTTCCCTCTGAAATGAAGTCATGTTCGCAAAAACTGTGCTGAAAACCTACATTTAAAAAAAACGCAATCAGCTGATTTTGGTTGTTACAACCAAAATTGAGGACAATGTGTTAAAATATGTATGATGAAAATTGTGCATGGTTTTCACTATTTTCTCCTGAGTTACACAACAGATTAAGCCTAAACTTTCACAGGTTTGTTATTTCATGGTTGATCATACATCATGAACACTACATGTATGTGCAACTATTTTGTCAGCTCTACCAATCCTATAATGTTGATGAATCTTCGGTAAATTACTGGAAGCGTGGCTTTATTTTCTGTGTCGGCAGTGAAAGTTGTTGTTTTGGGTTTTTTATGATTGGGTTAATTTATGTGCATAAAAAGCACATTGGACCTATGGCTGAACGGCCCGTCTGATGGAGTCCCATCCGAGGGACGAAACAATTGACAAAAAGTGTCTTGCCCAAGGACACAAAGTGCCATGACCTCTTGACCAGAAACCGAACCCATACTCTGATTATACCAGAACTTGAGTCCAGTGCACTGAACTGCTCTGCCAGGACACTCCAAACTTCCATGTATCATCAAGATGACATAAATTGTCAAAAGCTCTTCAAACACAGAAAGTCATCATGCGGAAAAGCATACTGACAAACTCAGAAGTGGGTAAACAATGTAACATGTTTGTTGTTAGGCAAAATATAAAAAAAATATGTTTAGCATCCTGCCCTTTTTGCCTGTTTTTTAATTTTAATTTTTTAATGGCCGCCCGACACAAGTTTAAAAAAAAGGAGAAGGTGGGCCTTTTTAAAATGTTGTTTGTTTGTTTTTCGGACACATTTTTCAAGATGGTTGCCAGCTTTTTTCTGTGTGTTTTTTTGTGTGTGCTAAAGTAAAAAAAAAAACAGGTGTTATGTATTTTAGAATTTTTTTTTTTTTTCGCCAGAGATCGTAAAAATTGATCCTTCAAATATAAAATAAAAAGAAAGAAGAAAAGGAGGCGGCCTCTAAAAAGGAAGCAGTTGGGAATGCTAAACATGATTTTTTTTAAATTTGGCCTAAACTACAGACACACACACAAACCGATTGATTTCCTGGGTTGTGAAGGTATGAGTTGAAAAAAAAGAAGTTTCAATTTCAAACCACGCTGTTCAAAAGTGTGTCAACCTTTTTAAAGGTTTTAAAATGTGTTTGAAGTTTCCCTGATCTATGTATAATTGATCTTTTTTTTTTTGTCCCTAGCCTACATGTAGGATACCAGTGAATGATTTGCCTTGTTTAGCCTTGTATAGCAAAATGCTACTCAAAATAAAACAGTTGCTACACAAAAATTATCTTTTGTTTAGACCAATATAAGCACTCAGTGTGCACAAAACATGTTTAGTCCAAATATTTTACAATGCAAAATTGCCGGATGCCACACATTTGACAATAATGTTTCCAAAAACGTCTTAAAAACACAGTTGCTGGAGTTCTTTACATAATTTGCACTGTTCATAGTGTGCACAAACCTCATCCCTGCATTTTACATGTTTCCGCAAAACCTCACTTTCTCACTTTATTTGTACTTGGCACTGCTTCCTGATTGTATGAATGGGGGGAACCTTAGAATGACCTTCACCAAAACAAACAGCCAAATAAAACAAGTAAACAACTCTCAGGTAAACACTGTAGTCAAAAGTGGCTTGACAGTTCCAATGTTCGTTTTCTAAAGGGTTCAGGTACAATGTAGTACAATTGTCTGCTGTTTCCCCCCCCCCCCCCAGGGTGCTGTCCTGAAAATTAATTGCCACCCCTGCCTGCCAATGAAGGACTTGGTGAATACTTTGACTAAAGAGTGAGCTGACATGAACCAGTTCATATCCTTTGATGCTTACTGACCCAGGCTGACAGGAGCCGACAATGGATGGCGATCTCATGGTCATTTTAAATGTTTAAAACCCCCTTTACTCCAGAGCAGGCTAAATGCACAATGTACTGGGTTTTTTTTTGGTAGTGCAACGGCATATTCAGAGTATTTAATAAAGATTGGCCTCTAACCCTTCTTGTTTATGGTTCATTGCATTGTGCAGACATACCACTAAAAAAGGTCTTGTTGTTGTGAAATTGTTTGTTTCGTTGATGACTCAGAGAAAAAGTCAATTTTGATCACAAAAGGTAGCCAAAAAAAAGCTCATTAAAACGACTTCCGGTTAGTTTGAAGACATGTACAGTATATAATGGCTCCAATACCACTGGGTACAATACAGGTGTGTTTCTGTCGTGGGCATCCCATATGATTGGGAACTAGAGGATTGGAATGTAGGTTTTGCAACACTAACGGGATACAACTATCCATAAGCAAGTGCCAGTTGAATGAAAGAGCTACATGTACAGTTCAGGCTCGAAACTATTCGACTCTTCAACTCTCATAACAACAGGTAAAGTCCCTATATTACTAGAACAATCATCTATTGACTAATGACAGGCATGTGTCCTTAAAAGTGAATTATCCAAGAGGAATAAAGAGGATTTAAATCCGAGATAGCCTTGTGGGTAGACAAGACATTTATGATATTCAACACAGTTTCTGGGTAAATGTTGCTAAGGGACATATATGTGGACATCTTATTGTCACAAAACATTTGCCCATGCCTGATGTATGTCACATCAAAATTACTAAGAAAAAAGTATGATTTCTCTGTCAAAACAAACTTCTGCCCAAAACTGTTTGATGACACCACATTTCAAATGTGGTCCAGAGAATTTTTTTTCAGTTTACTATTGAACTCTGATGATAACACAATCAAAAGGGCCTTGAGTTTGATCTTCTAACTGATGCAGAAATTCCTCTTTGGAGTGTACATTAAACAAACCAATTTGTTGTTTTATGTCCAATGACGTCATGTGCCAAAGAATATCAAATAAAATGACATTATACACCATTTTAATGTGAGGTTTAGAGACTTGTAACTTTTCCCCACTTTCATTAGGACTCTACTATTGACCCAAAAAATTGAATACATCACAAAACTCAATGTGACCTTGGAGCCCCCTCTTTAAGAATGATGTGGTCTGACTTGTCATTAACCAGCTTGTCTTGAGAGAGAAAGTAAGTATTAGTCCACCCTGGACATGACCTGAAGTGACACACACACACAATGTCCTGTCAGATAAGACACATCAACCTAGGACCAAACCGCCCCGGCAGACATCACCACAGAGCTTTCTCATCTCACGGTCACTGCAAATTAACCACATCATATCATATTATTATAGAGCACAGGATGTCTACAAAGTGACAAACCGAACATGTGGTTATTTGCAAACATGCACACAGCCGCACTTGCCGGCACACAGAAGTGCCAAGAAGATTGTGTTCTAGTGTGTTGTTATGGTTGGGATTTGGGGGGGGGGGGTGTTGTGGTCTAGGGGAAGTTGTGGCTCCTGGGTACGAGGTGAAGATGGGCATTTTCTGTTGAACATGTTTAAAGAAAAGCTGTGCATACTGCATCTTGGTAAATTGTTACATTTAATAAAATGTTAACTTTTATGTTCCATTTCGTTTTTATTTATTTATTTTTTTTCCATAAAAGTACAGCTACCCACACATTCATGTATTTTTAAAAGAGTATGTCTTCTTTATATTTCCGCATACATGTAGACTTCCGACTTTTGGGAATATGTAGCAAAATATATTTTTACCTCCCCCTATCCCTATAGTGCTTTTTCCCGAGTCTCATTGTGTGCCATGGAAATTGTGGCATCAAAGGCCATCTTCAGACAGCAGACTAAAGTTAGACCCGATACGGTTTAACTTTACGAGCAAGGGGGGGGGGTGTGGTGGTCCTAAACAAAAACTACCTTGCGTTCAGACAGCTTGAAGTTAAACCCGATATGGTTTATCTTTGGTTTTAAGAGGTCAAACAGCACCGTGACCCAACACAACAACATCCACTACAATTTACATAAAACCCTGCATTTACATAAATTTGTAAACGAAAGATGCATGCTTTCACAATTTATGGCATGTTATGCAACGCGTCCTGGGGCACCTGCCACTGGTGAGGACTTAAACTGGATGTGGTTAACTTTATTTTGTCCACACAACGTGCTGAAAGATAAACCCGAAGTGGTTTAGAGTTAAACCACCCTCGCCGACCGATTTCAATCATTCAGGTTCAACCCGATTATTTGGTTAAGTTTTAAGAGCGTTCAGACACACAAAGTTAAACCTGAATGAGTAAAAACTGCCTTAAAACCAATTTTAGTATTGTGTCTGAAGGACATCAAAGGTGCATCTATAGGCCTACACAAAGATATTTTCCCTCCCCCTTTGTAGATCATGTAGTGCTTTTTCCTGAGTCCCATTGTGTGCCAATTAAGTAAAAGAACTAATGATTTGTGGTCTTGCTGACACAATTTGTACACAATACAAATGTGTGTACAAGTGGTATTTAAATTGCCTATTGTGTGTACGTTTTTAACAGTGGAAATTGTGGCATCAAGGTACATATAAGAATTTAAAAACTCCCTCCCTCTTTATACGGTGTCCCCCCCCTTCTCCCCCCCCCCCCCCCCCCCGCATCCCATTTTTGGATTTCACCTTCAACCTAAGTATCTTCATTGTGTTATACTTCATTGTACTAGACTTCCTGCTGGCACAATTTGTACACAATACATACATGTAGGAAGAAAACAAATTTGTTTACATGTGTTGGAGAATCCACCGTATACAATTTTTATCAACTTTTTATATGAAGGAAGGAGACAACTCAAAACTTGCACAGAGCTGTAACTTTTTACAGGTTTATATTTTTATTTACAACCAATTACGATACAGAACGTAACATTTCTCATGTGACCAGTGCAGTATTTCGCCTGCCGGGAAAAGCCCTGGAGTGCACCAGAACACTCTTGTGAAATGGTCCACTGGGTTCTGCCTTTAAGTTTTCTAGTGACTGGCCAGCACAACCAGTTAGCTTGTCTTTTCACTAGTCCCATATTAAATAGGGATGCTGTATCAGCACTGAACTAGCCAGCCGGACCGCTCCGAGAGAAGTTTGACTGGTCCTCAGGTGTTCGAACTAGCATTTGGCCAGCGGACCACTGTTAAGGGAGAACGCTGGTCCATAGAAAATTGATTGTTTCATCAGGTGTATACTGCTGTGTATTTATGTGGTTAATGCTCCGAGTGCAAGTTCTTTGAACCCCTTGACATCAGGATCTCCGGGTAGGAGATGCACTTCCTGAATTCTGAATGGTGCTGTACAGAATATTAGCGCATTCTTCATGTCATTACACTGTCGTGTCACATTGTCTAGTCTCTGCTTTTCAAGAAAATCCAGAAATCTGCATCCCTAGCCCCCTCCCAAATAAAACAAGAAAAGAAAAAGAGAAAAAAATTGGCAGAAGAAAGAAGAAAGACACTGCCTTTTGATTCTTTATATAAATGTGTAAATCAGGATAATTTATAAATATATCATGTACATACAGTACCATACATTGTAGTTAAAAAGAATCATTTGATAATGTGACAACTCATCCAGTAAAATAACAAATTCTTGCCTTGAGGCTGGCTGTGAAGTTTATGGGATAGGTGATCCCTCTGCTGCCACTTCCCAGGTTGTGTGGTAAACTTGGGTGTGATCCCTGGTTATACGGTAGTTTACAGGTTGAATGGATTCTGACTGGCGTTTCCGAACAAAGATATTGACAACATGAGGAGACTTCCAACATAGGGCTAGATAGCTCCGTTGGTAGAGCGCCAGCACGTTAATCTGGAGGTCGCAGGTTCAATCCCCGCTCTGGTCGATTTTTCTTTGTTCAACCCAAAATTATTTTAAAATTTTCCCTGTCGGTTTCCCTTGTGGTGTATTTACTGAATGGGAAATATCACGTCTGCCAATGGGCCACCGAGAGGAGTGATTCACTGGCATGGTTGAAACTGTTCTGAGATGAAATGCTGATGTCACGTTTTCAACGAGGAACACTGGGGGATATTGTTTTATGGATCGTAACAATTAATCATCTCCTTCCATTGTCAAGTCAAGCACCCTCAAGGAAAGCGAACTGAAGCGTGACACTTGCTACACATGTTTGGAAGCCATGTAAATGAATTTCAATTAGTGTGTACACCCAGGATGTGTGTACATGTACAACTTGAGTGCTTACCGTAACATCTAACACAAAATGTACACAATGAGAAGTCTCTACTGTCAAAGTCCAAGGCCCGCACAACGGCCCCAAGAAGCTCAGGCTATATGAAATACTTCCTTTTGTATTAATCAGATTAATCATGATACCTGCAGGGCTTGAATTACACGGAGGCCACGGAGGCCATTGGCCGCCGTTGCCCTGGTCTTGGCCTTAGTGCCCCTTCAAAACTTCCCCATAGACTTTAAGATTTCCCAATGGAAGTGCCCTTTACAAAATGAAAATGGCCTTGCCCTCTCCAAGATGAAATTCCAGGCCTGTACCTGTTTTGGTTGTTGATGCATGGGGATGTCTACCCATGGAAACCAAGGACTTCAACAAAAGGGATTTTGGTGTTTTGACAGAGCGAGGATGTCCTCACTTCGCTTTTGTACAAAACCAACAGGGACGACACTAAACTAAATTAACTCCAAGAAGAGAGCAAAGAGAAGTCTTGATTTACGGGGTCTGCAAACATGGAACTTACTCTTGTGTTATCAGTTTTATGTATGGTTACAAGCATTGTATGTATACATATGCACATGTAGATGTGTAGTCTGTTATGATAAGGCTACAAAAATGTAATGTACATGGATGATGTAGAACTGGATGGAAGATTTGGGATTGGGGGGGGGGTTGAGTTGGGTATGCCCTTGACCTGTTCATGACAGAAGCACTCAAGGCAATTCTCTGCTTCACTTGACTAAAACCTCTCCTTTCCATAATTATATATCAGTACACATGAAGCCTATAATGTAAATTCAGCCATATTGTTTTTGTTCATAAATTACAGGCCCTCAAGCAGCAATCAACAAGGTATAAGACAGAAAAGACGTTCTCAACAGCGGAAGGTGAAAGTGAGATTAACCTACGCAAGAACAGATACAAGGATATCCTCCCGTGTAAGTACCACATGTCCTTCCTCAATCGGGGACCGATTTTCGTCCAGCAATTTTGCAGAGGAAAATATTTAGACTGAACATGTACAAAATGTATAGTGCACACTGAGTGCTAATAATACTGAGTTCGCAAATGATGATTTTTTGAATACCAGCTGGTCATGTTTTGTGCAGCATGCTGTGCTGTATTGGGGAAATTGTTCGCTGTCGGTGATTGCGACATCACTTTGTAAAAATTTATCCGTGTATGTAAAACAGCGACGGAATAATTTGAGTGAACTAACCTGCAGCTGCCACATAGCCCTTGTTCCACGTGTTACCTCATGGGTAGCAAATTGAAATTAAAGCAACATGTTCATGTGTGAGGCATACTACAGAGCTGCCTACTATCCCTGATTCTGCAGAAAGTTTTCATGAAAGTAAACCAATCTTTCAATGTTCTGATGAACAAGTTTGGAAATCTCCCTAATTATGGAAACTTGTTTTCCTATTGTGTTGAATTTAATTCTAAACATCTCCCTGATTGTTATACTAAATCTCCCTGATTGCAAGATGCAAATGTTGGCAGCTCTGCATATCAAACGAGTGTGTATTAATAGACCGTCCAAGTCTCGCACCCATACAAACATTTTGTTTGGCGGCCACTTTGGTCCCACGTACATTGTTTTAACGCGTGAAGGAAACAAACTCAAAAACGGGTACCGGTACAAACAAAATTTGCTCAGTAGAAACAGGTTACCAGCTCGACTAATTTTTTGCTTAGCAAAGAAATTTTCTAAGCAGTATTTTTTGCTAAACGGCTTCATGAAATTGGACTGTGCACATGGGACAAAAGAGTATCGTAGTTAACAAAAAAAATTAAAAATCAGTCCTCTCCTCTGTACACATTGTTGTTCCACGACTGTTCAAAGAGCTCTGCAGAGAAGTCAAAAACCTCTCCCATGCTTGGCATCCCCAAATAGGTAGTACAGAACTTGCTTGCACAAACACGATGTGGAACAATTTTGTTCAATTGTATTTTGTAAATTCCATGTGAATATGTTCAAATGTGCATCACATCCACCATAGATAGTTTCTGATAGACGTCATTGTTACGGGCAACTTGGGATTTGGCTTTGGGGCTGTGTCAAGCGTTCCAACTTTTTTTTATGCAGCCAAATGGTTCACCGTCCAATCATGCAAGGAATTTGATCAAACTCCCTCGTGCCGCGCACTGTGTTTATGCAGAACGCATAGTTGTGCATTTTTTTTTTTTATAAAGTTGTTTGATTTGCTCATAAAGACGGCCGACTTCACACTGTGTGATGTCAACTGGGAACTATCTATACTGCAAACATGCACAGAGTGGGGTGAATTATATGCAGCCGATCCAGAAACACCGGGGCAAGCCCAGGCTTCTCATTCACGATGCAATACACAATTAATGCACACATCGGAAAGATGATGGCTTGATGTTAAGGAGCCCCTATCAATGTCCTGGATACAAGCCAGGAGCCATGGCAATACATGTATATTGAATGGTGTACCACAGTCAATGGTGCTTTAAAACTTGGCAGTTACAAAATGTGTGTTTGGTAGCCACTTTTGTTGAGCCAACTGTCTGGGAAAAGCACAGTCCAGCAATGAAGACTCAAAATTATTTTATTGTTGTACATGTACACCTACATTGGACTTAACACATTAAGGCAGTGTATAGTTTTGGTAATTACTCAAGAAATACATACCATAAAAACTGCTGATAGTATAAAACATTGTAAGAAACTACTCCCTCTGAAGTTATTTAGTTTTTGAGAAAGAGGTACAGTTATTTCTCACTAAAATATTTGAATCTGAGAAATGCTTTGGGCATGGAGCCTTTCTCAGGCATTTGAA
The DNA here is from genome assembly GCA_032158295.1 of Pycnopodia helianthoides. Classification (NCBI taxonomy): domain Eukaryota; kingdom Metazoa; phylum Echinodermata; class Asteroidea; order Forcipulatida; family Asteriidae; genus Pycnopodia; species Pycnopodia helianthoides. The sequence goes on along the minus strand of CM063244.1, from coordinate 18,136,314 downwards.
AACACACAATTCTATGCATCAAAGGTGTTTTTTCTTTCATTATTTTCTTGCAACTTTGATGACCAATTGAGCCCAAATTTTCATATGTAGGTTTGTTATTTTGTGCATATGTTGAGATACACCAAGTGAGGATACTAGTCTTTGACAATTACTAAATTCTGCTTTTCTCTGTGTTTTAACAAAGTGAGGTACATGTAAGGTGCAGTTATAAGGAAAAGCTTTCAGATTCTTTTTAAAAACAGTTTGGTTTTCCTTCAACAGTTGACTACACACGTTTCAGTTTACCAGGGCTGGACGATGTCGAAGGATCAGACTACATCAATGCCAACTACATCATGGTAAACAAAACGTCTTTCTTCTTTTTTGTATTGAATTGTAATTTTGAGTGTTTTATTTTCAACACATGTCAGTCAGATTCAAGGCCGTTTATGGCATGAATATGATGTTGCGGTGTGTAGTTTGCTCCACAGATTTAATCCCGGAAGATACAGCATTAATATTTTTTAAAAAAGGTCATTCACTCCACTCCTCCATGTTTTAAGAAATGTTGTAAAACCTTCGTCATTATAAGGGGGGGGGGTGCTGACAACATTTGAGAAGAACAGCACTGAATGATATCTTTTCAGAAGTATTTGAAAAAGAATAAAATGCAAGGCTTTGTTTATTAATTAAGCAATGGGATAGTCCATCATTTTCTGTGAGTTGTGAACATTTGAGACACAGGAGGGGTGGGGCATGGGGGGTCAGGGGGTTACGCGATCAAGCTTAATACTATATTAGGCCTTGATTTTACAAAATCTTTACAATACAGTATGCTGAGTTTTTTAAAGAATAAAATGTGTCGAGCACTTCTGGAAAAAAAACCCTGATTTTGATTAACGCAGCCAAATGAAACGCAGCATATTTTAGGGTAAGGTTCCAGACAGCTGGTCTGCTGGCCATTGAATTAAACTCGGTACCCCAACCAGTTAAAATTACATTCCACCTCTATGCCCTGTTAATTGGAGAGCACTTGGGGTCACAGTGTGACACAAAACATGGGCACGTGTTACTCATTTGTGGATAATAGATTGCATCTCTCAGACTGTCATCTGTGTAAATAAAAAATCTGTAATTTGCGTGTGGTTGGAAGGTTGTGATGCATCATTTTGGAGTGAAATCTGTACACGCTGTACTGTGCCACATTTCGAGGTTGCAATGACGCGCTGAGTGATTGTAAAACTTTGGTTGGTGTCATATTACAATGTACGCTTCATTTATATGATTTTATAACGCAAGTTTTTAATGAGAAAAATGTGTACCTGCACGTGTATGTATGCAATTATGATTTACCACATGGTAATAGTTGCCAACATTTAGCCTACAATTAAGCAGGGAGTAGGGAGACCTGGGGGACCTTTTTCTGCTTAAAGAGGATGTGATGTGCACCGAGTGAATTATAGAAATGGTGAAGTAAACACTACTTGCACTTCATTAAGTTAATCAGGCGAGGAACTTTTCAGCTGTTCGCGTGATTTCTTCATTGTTTTCTCATTATAATGCCATACAAATCTGGGGAAAAACACTATACAAAGATTTGTGTTTTGGCAGTTACCTCATTTTTCACCAAAAAACAAAAATGCAAATCTGTTGCTTTGTTTTTGAGGAGCCTAACACATGTCATTCTGTGTGCAATACACAGCTAGTTTGGAAGGATTCATGGATACTGACCTACAATTTAACTTGAACATGTCGTTTAAATTGGTTCATAGATTTTTCTTTAAAAAACCACAACTTGTTGTTTGTGTTTCTGTGAGTGTGAACTTGTTGGATGTTACATTTTCTTTTAGTATACATGTACTAATACTGTATGAAACTGAAAGACCCACCCAGCATAGATGAAAACAATTGCAATTTCTGTACTTTCTCCGATAGGAAGATTATATGTTTTGAAAGTGAGTGAAAGAACACGCTCTGTGTGTACACGCATTCCCCGTTAGGATAGAACACGCTCTGTGTAGCATTCCCACATAAATCTCACTGCATGTTTTGTAACAAAGTGCAAAATTGTTTGACGTTTTACAACGGACCTTTAAAAAAAAAAATAAATTAATCAGTTATTTTCATGTGTTGCATAATGATAAGTAAGGCTGGTCTGGACATGAGACCAGTCAAATATTCGAGACCAGAAGGGTTTGAGGCCACAGGGTACCGAGACCGAGACCCACCAAACCTGTCTTGAAATCGAAATAGGTCTGGAGACCTACTATGTACAACACTGACATTTGCTTCAAGATGCATCCAGTAAAAAATTGTAGATTTGCATATGGCAGATTAGTTGTGAAGGCACTTCCTACATAAATTACAAATGACATCAAGAATTTCTGTTGATTAATAGCTGAATAGATTTCATTTGATTCCATGAGTCATTTATTTGATCTTGGAGTTGGAATGCAATCTCGGACTCATGCGCGTGATCAACGCCCAGCTTGCCCTTAGGTCAGAGGTCAGCTCGGCGAACAATTTCTGACAGTTTGCTGGCGCCCATTCTCATAAACCCAATCGCCCTAAAAAAAAAACATTCCCCGCTTGCTTAATATATCAATGGTTGAAGGAACAAATGGTCTGGCTTTGCCACCCAAACATTCTAAACTTGATGGGTGATCACTGACAATGTTTTGACTCATCGAGAGAATTTACACAGCTCCAGACTGATTTATAAAAAAGGTATTTATAGCATGGACTGTTGAGAGTTGGTATTTACTGGGTGATTACCAGCCTTGGCCGTGAGGTTGTCTTCCAGTTTGTCTTCAAAAATGAAATTCTTGGCTACAGTTCCACCTTTGAAACTTGGCTAAACATCCTTGTGACAATTTGGTACATCACTGATGTCAAAGTACACAGTGCATGTATGTTGTGCAGAAGTTTTATTTTTATTTTCTTATGTCCTTGTGTTTGTGGAAACTATTAAATAGGATGTAAGTTCCGTTCGGCTATACGTGTGTTTGTATACGTGTACATAAAGCATCTAGACTAAGTGGGAAAACACTACATGTAGTTTCCAACATCATCTGCAAACAGAGAGGATATTTTTAGATTCTGTTAAAGGAAGTCACTAGTATTAAAACAAAAAGGAAGCGGAGAAATAACAGTGCATTAACTTTATTTGAGATGTCCATGTACATGTACCATCGCATCATATCAAAAGTAGTAGACCTAATAATGTGTTTAAAATACCAGCATTTTGCATGAAATGCATGTGGGTTTTTGTTTTTTATTTCCCCTTGGATAGACCTTTTCCTGTCAACCATATATGTACACAGTTTTTTTGTTGTTGTAAACATGCGCAGGCCCAAGCCACATTGCCAATATGATTCATAACATATGCAACAATTTGCTTCAAAATGAATCACTTCGGAAGTTGAGGGTACTCAGCAAAAATGAATAATTCGGAGGGTATTCTAGTGTGTAGGACTGATGTACAAGTACTTGCACAATGTTGGTGCAAACAAAAAAAGAATCTTTAAAGAAAGTTTGTTTTGGTTCGGGGTTGAACAAAGAAAAAGTGACTAGACCGGGATTTGAACCAACAACCTCCGAATTAACGTACCGGCGCTCTACCAACTGAGCTATCTAGCCCTATATTGGCAGTCTCCCTATTTTGTCAATATCTTTGTTCGGGGGTGCCAGTCAGAAGCCATGCAACCGTTAACTGCCGTGCCGCTCTAGTCAATTTTTCTTTGTTCAACCCCAAACCATTTGAAATTTACCCAGTCAGTTCCCCTTGTGGTTCATTACTTGAAAGTTTATTTTGTCTTAAAAATTGTTTCTTAACGCATTAGGTGCATGTACATGTACATACGTAGAAATTGGGATTGGAACAGTCATTTCTGTGTCACTGATAGAAGAAGGACCCGGAGAGAGTGTTGGGTTCGACTGCACTCTGTGGACATGGGTATCGATACTGCAAGACCTGCGTGTATGGCGAAATTGTATTGTATTGTATTGTATATGTCCAAATCAAAAGCGGATGAACTGCCAATTACAGGAAAGGGAAAACAAAAAATAACTGAATCTTTAAATTTACAGATAAAAACTTTAAAAAAACATATATGTTAAGAATTGAAATTAGAAAATATAATTTAATGAATAAATAAATGCATGTATACATAAATAAATAACAAATACAGCAAAGAACAACAAAATGAAAACATAGATAGAAATTGTGAAGTGCAATGAGCCTTTTATGTGTGGCTAGTGTGTAAAGCGCTCGCCTCTTACCACTGTGACCCAGGTTCGATTCCTGTTAGGGTCAGCTGAGTAGAGTTGTGAATTGGTTCTCTCCTGTGCCACAAAGATTTTTATCCGGTCTCTCTGGTTTTCCTCCCTCCAGAAAAATCCAACTCTTTTGACCTTCGGCTGTGCTTCGTGGTCATGGGTCGACGTGGCCGGCGCCTTTGCATGCCTGCGACTCAACAATGTTGTAGCCATGTCCTGCGCTATTCAGCTTCTGATTTGCGAATAAGAAAGATTGGCCTTAAAAGTCACTATTTACCATTGTTATTTTTTAATTTTGTAATGGTCGCACTCCTGATTTGGTGATCGTCACATTATATCTTTTTTGCCATACACGCGTAAAAACAGGCAATAATAAAATGGCCTTTGGGACCATAAAAGATCTCACAACTGAGTCGCAGAAAAATAAAAAATCTGCCTTCTCCTGTTTTTTATGTATTCTGTGTTTAAACCACATGAGTTTGGGGGAAAATTGGGGGAGTTGTTGTATTCGAATGACATGTAGTGAACAACGTAGAAACCACAAGAAAATGCTGCATGGTAAAAAAAAAAAAAAAAAATGCAAAATGTACTTCCAGTTTGGCAACGATCCAACTGCATTGTTGGAACCCGGTTTGTTTGAGCTCTGGATCCTGCGTTTGAGTCAAACACGAGTGCACAGACCATAAACAAGTACAGCAAGTGTTGTGGGCCGTAGTCCTCTCGAGTTGACACACACACAGCACCTGACTAGGGCAGCACTTGATTTCCTCCATGCACCGGGTTCTGCTGTCACTAAGTTTCCTCCCTCCCAGTATCGAGACTTTGGTGATTCATAGTTTTCCCAGAAAATGATCAAACATAAACATACTCTATAGTTTTTGAGCAGGGGCCAATTATTTGAGGTAGAGAGGCTGAGAGATTTGCCTGGCAGTTTATATGTTGCACCCTGCTGTCTGAAACCTTTTCTGGTATCTTCTTAAAGGAACATTACAGAATTGGTTTTTGCTAACAAAACAGTTGCTGGCAATGTAAGCACTTTATGTAATCCACCATATACATAAACTGACAAACCTGTAGAAGTTTCAGATCGATTGGCCATCTGGGCCACGAGAAGATAGTGAAAAACCGATTCCACATTTGCATGAAATCATATAGATTCAAAAAATGAATAAAATGCTCACTGAGCGATAAACTCCAATCGGAAAATTAGTTTATTCATTTCTCATCAAATATGCATTTCAGACAGAAATATTTCAAGGGATGTTTTCTACTATCATCATCATTAGACCGTGTAAGTTTGATGTAAATCTGTGTGTGATCAAAAAGTATATTTTACAAGTTTTTTTCTTACCAATTCTGTAATGTTCCTTTAAAGGTGAACTTGAAATATAATGATGACACCAATCACATCATTCATTACTTGTTTACCATTTAGTGTATGAAAGTAGCCCGGTTCCCAGCCTAGATTTAAAAAAAGCAAAATATTGTCAATTATCCTTAACAGACTCTAGGCCCGATTGCTTACACATAGCCCCAAATCCTCCTAAAACATTGCTTAAAACTCGACTTTTCCAGACTTATTTTGCTTACTAGGCTATTTATTTGTTTCTCATTCCTAATCTTACTGGATCCTCCTTTACTGCAATGCCCTGATCGCCCAAGTCCTCCTAATTCCTTTACTTTGGCAAGGAGGATATTAAAGAAGTTCGGCTTTATAGGGTTAAAGACACTATATAAACAGATCCAATTATAACTGAAACAAACACTTTGTTTGTTGACTGAATCATTGATCAGCATATATCTTTAAAATATTTATGATTTTTAAAGTAGTTTCATCAATTTGAAAGCTCAGCGATTATAAAGTGTATACCAGTACCGATCATCAAGAGAAATAATATCCGTATAAAGAAGTTCCCCTATGTTACTGCAATTTTGATTTGCAGCTATTGCAATAAGCCTGATGTAAAAATCCAGTAGCAAAATCCCAGACAAAACTAATAAGTATATTTTGCTGTTGCCCGGACAACACACACCGTATATAAATAAACTACCTCTTGAATGTTTAGATTTATGCTCCATCCTTCATCATGTTGTAATGATGAAGTTGTTATGGGGTCAATTTTAACCATGGACTCCAGGGGGGCCTGTACTTGTACATCTAGTTATAGGCCTATCGTTTTAAAGTTGCTTTGCACAATTTTTCCCGTACAGACTAGCACATTTAGAATTTACTTCCACTGAATTTTGACAGAAGATGGTGTTCAAAGACAGTGGATACTTTTGGTAATTACTCAAGAAATTATACGTTACCATAAAAACTTACTTGGTAAGGAGCACCTGAGAGCTTCAGGCATGAAGCCTTTCTCAGGCATTTTAAAGCACACAATTCTACGCAACAAGGATATTTTTATTTCATTATTTTCTTGCAACTTTGACAACCAACTGAGCCAAAATTTTGTTGTTATTTTGTGCATATGTTGGGATACTCCAAGTGACGATACTAGTCTTTGACAATTACCAAAGTTTATCCTGCCTTTAAATATTTTTTTTTTAAATACTCCATAAGATAGTTTTACACAATGGCACACACAATGCACAAAATATTTGTAACAAGCAAATTGTACGCATGGCTGCTAATTACTTGTTTCCTTCCCCGTAAAAAAACAATCCTTATTTCATCTCAACTTTTCCCCCTTTTCTTAGGCAGAGGTCACAACAAATTTTGAATGCTGTGACCAATAGCTGTTTTATGTGTTTTTTATTTGGGGTTTTGTCCTACTGTACATCGATGTCTGATAAGCGCTGTATACTGTCGAACAAAGTCCTGCGAACAAAATCATTGATGAAAAATACCCAGGCAGACTACTTGGGTGGGATTTGATTGCAAGACCTCTGTCTTCTTGAGCAGATATTTTAACACAAGACACGAGAAGCCAGTTCAAATCCTGTAAATTTGTTAGCAGCTGGTATCGCAAACAGTTTGTAATAATTTGCATCCGTCAGGGAAAAAGAGTAATATTTTTTGGGGTTTTAGCCTACACGATTCTTAGAACAAACTAATTTATTCGTTAAACCGTTGTGTTGATCAAAATGTTCCCCAGTTATCTGTGTGCAATGGTGAATGCATTAAGTCCATTCTACTTTGTTTCCTGCCTTTGCTTTGTTTGCTCTTGTATGATATCAGTAGAGGCTCTTGATGATAAACGTGTTTGCAGAGTGGTGTAATTCAATAAGATTGGGTCTATCACCATCAGATACAATACTTGAAAATGCTTACCATTGTCATGCACATTCATTGTGCGAGACATACATCAATTTTGAATTTGGAAAGGTTGTGAGTTTGGCAAGAATGCATTCATTCCAGTCCTCTACATGTAGTTGTCAGGTTAATGTTGAGTGCCACTTTTCTGCAAGTTTCATCTCTGAAGGGCACGGCTGCTTTCAGTTATGAAATGGCACCCAATCTGAAAGTATTCAAGTGTATTAAAATATTTGGAATGGGCACAAAGGCCAAACCAAGGGCACTAACTGAAACCTCTGTATAGTTCCTGCTTGGTGTCACACAGTGTCAAGTCAGCCATTTTTTTTGCGGGCAATGACGAATTATTTCTAGAATGCACAACTGTTCATTTTCTGCAGGGAGTTTGATCAAGCTCCTTGCATGATGGATCGGTTAACCCCCTGGCTGCTTGGACAAATTAGAAAACTTGACGCAGCTCAGAGGCAAAAGTTGCAAGTAAAAGATGGCATCCATGAGGAAACAATTGATAGCTTTTGTAAAATTCTACATTTATGTACATTCTTGGGCATACATGCATGATGTATGTATGTATGTATTATTTGAAGAAGAGTCACAGAGGTCTAGTGTGTGGTCCTTGCTACAGCTGTATTATGTTAATTGTGTACTCACAGACTAAAGTTAAAGGTATTGTACACTTTTGGTAATAGCTCAAAATCAGTGTCCACATTTTGTGTGATTAAACATATGCATGAACAAACAAACCTGTGAAAGTTTGAGCTCAATTGGTCATCGAGGTCACAAGAAAATAGTGAAAAGAGATCTTATGTGTTTTCTGTTTTTTCAAATTATCGCGCGCGATAATTACTATTGTTTTACTTGTTTCTCAGAAACGATAGCATTTTAGGCAGAAATATTTTAAGGAACCCTTTCTACCATTACTTTCTTTAAATCATGTAAGTTATGTGTGAATCTGTGAACATTGTGTTTTTCGATCTTACCAATAGTGTACAGGGCCTTTAAGGGATTGATCATGATCAATTTTTAAAAAATTATTTGAAAGCCCACTGGTTATGAAATTCACTCCAGTACCATTCCTCCAGAGAAAAGTTTCCTTCTAAAATAACCATGGAGGAAGTGTTGCGAAAAAAACATATGAAAACTCCTCGAATCACTGTGCGATTACAATGTAGCTCAATTAAAAATTCTACTGCTGCAAGGTCAAATCACAAACCGTTTCTCGTTGTGTTCACTTCAATAAATGTAACCAAATGTTTTCCGAATGCGATGACATTTTCAGAGGTCGGTTGAATTGTGTACTTAGGGAAAAAAACTATAGAGGATGTGGTTTAACCAGTTAAGGCAAATTTTTCCGTTCCACCCTAACAGGATTATTTTCTCTGGATTGCCAAAATCGTTGAGAGTGTCATTAGCACAAAGAAACCCTGACTTGACAAAGCCAAGATAACAAAGATTCCCTTTGAAGCACTGGGACTAGATGTTTATCTTTCAAGAAAATACCACGTTCATGCACCGCGAATCGCAGAACCTCGACAGTGAGACACAGCCGCCAATTGGGTCCTTGGTCGGAACCAAGGCTGGAATCTGTGTTTGCTCAGAGTCAGACTTACCTCCATTGAGCAAAAACACAATTAAATACAACAGTGGAATCCTCTGGATGCCACGTAATCCTCCTCTCGCAACTAAAGGACAAATGCCTGGAGTCCGGGAATTACACAGAAAACCCTGCGCAAAGGCAGAATTTAGCTTTATTTCCGACTGGAAACTGTCCTCTAAATGTGGAACAAAGTGTTGCATGGACTCTTAATGCTGTGTGCCCATTCCTTAGTGGAAAGTATGGGCAGCCTTAGTTCCATTCATCCAATGTAAACAAGGCGACATGGCCTATTACTTAGCAGAAAATTTGCTTCACAAATCATTTGTGGGAAACTATTATAAGAGAGTACGTGCAGCCACAAGTAATATACACTACAGTACATGTACATGGTGTTTTGGACGTTAACCCATTTCGTTTTAAAAGTAAGGTTTTTCTGTGTTAAGCAAATTGATTTGTGCTTTAAAACAGCTTTGTGGTCCTGCGGTGGCCTGTACAGCCACAAGTTCTTTAAAGAACTTTGTTGTACAATTGTATTTTAATCCTTCTTCACTAATTGTTTTTTAACATTAATCCAGTGAGTTGAACAACCACTTGGAATAACTGCACACAGAACTATTTGTACGGTAGAGTACAAATAGTATATCTGTATTGGCGCAGAGAAAAGTGTATTTTACCATAATCTCACACTGCAGGCTGGCAGAGTGGACACAGACAGTGTAGGAGATTTGATAAACCAGAGTTCTTTCTGACCTATCTAATAACATTAGCAGAGTGACAGCGGGGCGTCCTGTTTCATTCCTTGATTATGTTTCCTACATGTCTTGGGTTTCCATCAGTGAAATCTTTGACAGGAAGACTGACACTGCTAGGGTCAAAACATCAGGGCCCAATTTCATAGAGCCGCTTATTAAGCACAAAAAGTAACTAAGCACAACAAAGTTATGCTTACCAGAATAAGGTTACCAGCTAAAAAACCACATGTACCTTCTGTGACTGGTATCCTGCTCGTTTTTGCTTGGCAGAAAATTGGGGAAGCACTATTTGCTGCTTAAGCATTGCTTTCCGTGCAATTCTGCGCTAACGCCCTCATACTTCCCATAGAAAAATAGGCACTTTATAGGGCGCCGTAAAGTGCGTAATTCTTCGGTATCAAGCAACATGAATTTTGGCCCAGGATGTCAACCACTATTTCCTGTCATTTCAGATTTAAATATATTTACCAGAATCTGTTTCAATGAAAGCTTAAAAACACAAGGAAGTTTAGTTAATTGGTTTTGATTCCATGCATTGTACAAAGAAATAAAAACCAAGATGATTTACATGTAATCTTTGACACCGTCATCAACAACGTTGATTCCACTTGGAAATCCTGCACACTCGTAAGTTTACACAGTACAAACTTGATGATGTCGAGCATATCATACTTGTGATTTTTGTATTATAAGAAACCCTGATTTTAAACAAAAGTGAAACAAATCAAATCAGGTTTTTACAATAACAAATGTTGAATGTTTCTCTTTGCCAGGATGTGCATGGCAGGAATGTCTACATCGCAGCCCAGGGACCGTTACCGCACACGGTTATTGACTTCTGGAGGATGTTGTGGGAGAGCGGGGTGGAGGTTGTCATAATGGCATGCAATGAATACGAGGGAGGAAAGGTATGTATGCACATGAAAGAGAACCAGTCGTAATTGGGGTAAAGGTTGAAGTTGCAGAGGAAATCATTGTCGTTCAAACACTGTCAGTTTAAACAGGAAACATTAGTTGTTTGAAGGATCCTTTATACTCTGAAAAACTAAAATCAAAGTGTGCTTCAGTTGTTTAAATGTTGTGCATCATAGCTTTGTATGTTGGTTTGGCTATGCAGGACTGTGTCATTGACATTAAGAGAAGACTTGCTGTTTCAAATTGACGGTTTAATTTGTTTGTTTTCTAACATTATGGAATGTAGATGTTTGTTGTGTTTGAGACAAATAACACTCTGTTTCCTTGTTATGTATTTGTATAACCATAGAAATCTCTTTGAATCTTAACAGTACAAGTCAGTGCAAATTAGTTGAACATTTTTATTCAGATGCTTACTATGTTTTGGTGTTTTTGTTTTTGTTTTTGTCGGGGTGATTGTTTGTTTATTTGTTTGTTTGTTTGTTTGTTGGGGGTGACCACTTTTGGCACTTCAATTCAATTTGATTAGTCACTTCAAACTGTTCACCATTGTGGTTTTGGAATGATGGAAAAACTGTACTAATTATTCTGGGCTCAATTTCAAAAAAGCACTATCAAGATGAGTTATCAATATCACCATAGTGATATGTATTGTGACATCACACTCTGCTTTGTGGCGGTGACGACGGAGTCGCAGTTAGAATCAATCTTGGCTCCAGAGCCCCGGGGCCCGTTCCACAAAGAGCCAAGATAGATCTTGAAAAGAGTTGTCATCGTAATGATTTGTGTTGTGACATCACACTTTGCTTTTTTTACGCAATTAAAATTGGTACACAGCTTGAGATGAATCTTTTGTGACATCGAGCCCTGGACTCGCCAGTGGTCTCAACACCCCATGGTTGGAGGACCCGGTTTCATTCAGATTTGTAGCAGGAAATTACATTTGCTGTATCTGTAAGGCATTCGTCAGCAGGTGGCCAGACACAATCGGTATAGATCGGAGACTTTTTTTCAGGCGCTAGTTGGCAGCAGACTGATTCTGTTGTTCTTTGAAATATGCACACGCATGCTCAAAAACTAAGTAAACAAAGGAAGTTAAATGATGTGCCTAGGTGTGCAATGGCCCCGATGTTTTGTATTTTGTTGTCCCTCCCAACTGAAGTACCCCCAAACAAAAACAAACAAATAAACAAACGAACAAACAAACACTGACAACCATTTAATTTTCAAATGCCATGTTATTTTAATAACCTATCTTTCCTCTGTTTGAGGGAAACAAATGGAAACATTTTTTTCCGTGCATTTTTCCCCCTTTCAATTGCGTGCTTTTTGTTACCTTGATAAAGTGTGGTCCTTTTTCTCCATTCAGCATAAATGTGAGAGATACTGGGCTGAGGAGAATGAGAGGAAACAGTTTGGGGACATCACAGTCACACTGGTAAGTAGTCAGCATGGGTACCAGGGAACAATTTCAACCGGCAATTTGGCATTTTATAAGAGCAAAATATGTAGACTGAGCATGTTTTGTGCACACTGAATGCTAATACTTGAGACGTGATGACTTTTTGAGTAGCAACTTACGGCTGCAAGGTGACAGCAGATTAAACAGGTGAATCCATTGTTCATGGAAATGTGCGCATGCTCAGGAGTTTCTAAACAATGACAAAATACCTGATGTGTAGAGTGTCATGGACTCAAGTTCTAGTGGTTAGGTCATTGGAGTGTGGGTTCGAATCCCAGTCATGATACTTAATGTCCTTGAGCAAGATGCTTTACTGTGATTGCTCCTCCTCACCCAGGGTTACAAATGAGTACCTGCGAGGGTAGAGATTGATATTGTGTTTGGAAAAACCTTCGGAGCAACCCGACAGCCTGGAGCTGTATACTCCCCAGGGAGCTGAGAAAGATTACAGGAATGCTATTGGACCAAATGACAGGGGCACTAATGTATTAAAAGCGCATTGATACGTTATTGTAAAATGCGCTACGCAAGAACTAGTCATGATTACTTCGCTTTATCTGCTGCCAACTAGTGTCCCAATAGCTCCTTTTATTCTTGTGATATTCGTTGTGAGGACGGTTTTTAGAATCTTCTGCGCCGATTCAATGCTGTGCATCAACATTGAGTATAAAAATGGTTAAAACAGTGAAAGAAGAACACAGCTTTCTGTCCCACCCTTAGTATGGCCCCAGTGTCTAAGTGAATCGGAAGGAGATGAAGGCACAATAAACCCACCTACTTGTTTCAATTACATGAGACCCCTGCAGCTGCCACGCTGAAGAAGTCATCTCTAATAAAAATGAACTTCTTTTTTTTTCTTTTTCAGATTAGACAGTTGGGCGTAACGCCAGACTTTCTGATTCGAACGCTCAAAGTCAACAATCAGGGGGTAGGTATAAAAACTGTATGTAAAGAAGTAACCATTTATAGGAACATCATAACTTGAGAAGAATTGCTTATTTTGTGTTCTGAAATAAATCATGAGAATGAGTTGTTTCCTCTTTAGATAATACTAAAAAATAGTCATGTTAGTCTGATAGATAAAACAAGGAAGGTAGTGGTAGCACTTAAACACTTACTAATTACATTTAAAAACTGCATGAGCTTTCGTAGCAACAACTACTTCAAAAACTGCATTGACCTTTCGTAGCAGCAACTACTTCAGATGAAGTAGTTGTTGCTACGAAAGCTCATGCAGTTTTTTTATGTAATTAGTTAGTCTTTAAGTGCTACCACTACCTTCCTTGTTTCCTCTTTAGATGTCGTCTTTTCAAAGCTGAAAATTATCTTTGAAATTGCTTGGATTTTGGGAAGAGGAAATAAAGTAAAGAAAACAAACATGGTTTGGGGTTTTCTGTTCAATGGGGGGTCGAAACGCAGTGACTCAGACAACCACTGTCTACAAGTCAGGTGCACATTCAGCCACTAACTGATCACATGTATCCATTGTGTTGAACAGCAGGACGGAGCAGAGTTCAATAATAGCTGTACACTGTGTGAGAAGACCCCAGTAACAATATCTTGTCGTGATTGTTGGCTTTTCTCTAAACCCAAGTTGTTTGATGAATTGGGCTTTTATTTTTCTGAAGAGAATGTGCACACACGTACACATGTTTCTGTTTTGCCATCAATGTCGCTGCTCAATATTTCATAGTTTACCCTTCCAATAGTGTTTGATTACGAAGCACTGTGTATAGACCATGTATCCTTTGTCTACAAAAAGTTTGACCTTGTACATTCCTGGGCATTTTCTGGCAGGCAGGATACTACACAGGTCAAATAAGAATTTGATATTTTGTGTCATAATTTTCACATAAATTCAAGAGTTATGAAAGTCACAGCTCAACAAGTTTTGAGATGCCCCCCCTTATTTATATCAGAAGTTGATACAAATCAGACAGTGCAGTCTCCATGGACTATCAGATTTAATGTTTGCATCCATTTAGGAAGTCCAGGCTCTGAGGCTCTGTTGTAAACATGTGATGTCACAGGTTACACGGTCTATACTCACTGGTGTTAAAACCCTATAAGCAAACCCCCAACTTGAATCTCAGATTTGATATAAACCCAGAATTTTCCTAATTCTAGAGTAGATGTCTTAACAGCTTGGCAACCAAGCTTGCCTGAAGGACTTGGGAAAGTACTGAGTACATGTATATTTTGCCTACACATTAGCACAAGATGGAAATACAATCTACAAATATAATGAGACTATACATTGTCTCATTATTTTTTTTTTTAAAACCAAGATCATATCTTCAGTACAAAAACAGCTTTAAAAAGAGAGAAGAACTGTTTGAAAAGGTGACCTTCCCAGCATGAATTTAATAGCCAAAGCAATTCTTCTGTTATTGATTTTTTGAATAAAAGTAAACTACATTCCTTTGGTTGCATATTTGTTTTTGTAAAACACCATTTGTAAGGCTGAGTTTTGAGCTCTGTGGATAACAGAGCCACAGCTTCTCTTCATAGAAAATTGCTTTTCCCGAGAGCTTCAGTTAAATTCCCACTTACAAAAAAATCCATGTTTCCTTTTTCACTGAACATAAGAAGCAATAAATCCCCAATGTCAACTGCCCCTAGGAGTAAGAGCAACACGAGAAAGAAAATCTTGTTAGTTTGGGGATTTGAATGGGATAAACCTCAAGACAGAGGAAAGCAGGTTTGTTTGTTTTGGTGGGGTTTCCTGTCGGGGGAACCGGCCACAAACTCCCACACATAAGGATACAGATAGTAAACTGGGACCAGTCAATGTCTCTCAAACCACCTTTGATTCAACCTCTTGAATGAGTTAGTGCGGTTTATTAAAAAAAAAACATAAATTTCGGGTAATTGTGAAAAGTCAGCAATTGAACCCATAAATTTGTCAAGTCTGGCAGTCTGACCACTTGGTCAACTTATACTGTAAACCAGGCATGGTACATCATTGTTATAAAGGAAAGGAGTTTTTGTTTATTGGTGGTGTGTATTTAAGGAAAATTTCAATTTGTACTGGAACATGTGAAGGGACACCATGGCAATAGTCAGGGGCACAGATGCTATAGACTGCAAGTCTTGCACATATCCACAAAAACAAAATAAAACTCGAACGTATGAAATCAAATTTTCTTTTTATAGAAACTATTTATACAAAATTCTCGAGAATAAAATACCTATAGCAATTTGTTATAAATACAATGTAAAACAAATAATTTGTTAAAATTAATATTGAAATAAAATTAAAACTTAAGATGAGGATGCTTAATTTTTAGAAACCCGATTTGCCAATCACGGCTGAATTTGTGTGACCGTTACATAGGTTTAATGATAATATGAACGTCTGTTGGAAACTCTTAATTGTTTACAAGTTATCAGAAACGGAGGTCAAGTCTTGTTTCAGATTTTTTTTGTTGGCTTGTTAAATTTTTTTTACTTACACATATTTCATGGCTAAGTTTTACTTTCCCCAACAATATGATAGCATGTTTGTAGTCATAGACTACGTTAAACTAAAGTATTTGAAGAAACAGAAACTTCAGTATGGTTGGGACCAACTTGATCCCGGAAGTTAGAATGCATGCAAGGCTGGCTTAGTCTATTGCCTCTTTTGCCTCTGTGAAGTACAGGCCTGTGCCCAATTTCATAGAGCTGCTTTAGCAGAAAATATTGCTCAACATTTTCCTGCTAAGCAAAACTCAGCAGGATACCAGTTAAATTTTGTACATGTAAAATGGTATTTCAGCTGGTAACCCTATTTTGGTAATAACAATTTTGTTATGCTTAGCAACTTTTGTTTTGCTTAAGCAGCTCTATGAAATTGGGTCCTGCTGAAAATCCACATCAGCCCAGTCTAAGCTAAGAAATTGAATCTCTGCTACGAAGCAAGGAGAATTTTGTAATTCTTTATCAAACTCAGGGATTAATCTTGTGGGTTGGTTTTCTTTTTCTCTTAACACTGATTACACAGGAGGAACGAGTTATGAACCAGTTCCACTACACAGCGTGGCCGGATCACGGCGTACCTAAGACTGTACAACCCATCATGGATATGATCAAACTGTTCAGAGAGTATTCACCCAATGAGGACAACCCGGTGGTCATGCATTGCAGGTAAGCCAGATTCACAACAATGGACTCATTATCATGCTGCCACCATCGTAGTCACGTTCCCTGTATCCAATGACAGTAGTGAATGCTAAAATTCAATGTACAAAAAAAAGGAACCTGGACCATTATCATGCTGCCACCACCGTAGTCACCTTGTATCCAATAACAGTAATGAATGCTAATATTCATTGTACAAAAAGAACCAGACTGTTTCTCCTTCCAGCCTCGGTTTGGTTATGCTGTTTTGAATGGGCGAAAATCAAGATGGCTGCACCGTGAAAAAGTTCTACAGTACTAATGCGCTCACTGTCTGGGCCCAATTTCATAGAAGAAAATATTTCCTAACAATTTATTGTTGAAGTATTATTATAACCCTCCCCCAGGGTGATGGGGGTAAGTTCCTTTTGGAAGAAAACAAGAAATCAATCAATCAATAATAGTAACAGTAATGAACATTTATATAGCGTCCGTTCATGAAACATACTCGGGGGCTCTTAGCAATTTTAAAAACAGTAAAAAATACATACAGGTTACACATCCTACAACATCCTTTGTGAAAAGGTTTGAGGAAACCAATAGAGGAAATCTGAGAGGAAACGCATATGAACAATGCAAGTTTACGTTCATTCCAGTTTTCCATTTTGCAAGACTATGATCATACGACTAGATACATATTTAGGCAAAATAATCAGTGGCCTGAAAAGTTTATTACTAGTCATACAAATTTATTTCATTTTTTGTTACCACCCAAAGAAATATTTATGAGTACTTTGATTGTAATGAAGTGAAGCGTAAATAAACGGTCTTTGGAAGGAAACATGTGTAGGAGGGTACTAAATGTGTAGGAGGCGTACTGAATACATGTAGTTGACATATATTTGTGTTATGTGTCAAAGATTTAAACCAAACTGGTAATGCAAAGACATGGTATTACCCTCTAGTTTTAATTGACTCAAAAGTACACATGTCAGGCTGTTAAAATTGCGTGGTTGCAGATCATGCTGTTTCAAAACGAAAACAATTTACAAAAACTTTTGCATGTGCTAAGGAAAAATGCACAGAATGCATGTAATATATAAAATTGTTTGTACATGGCTGATGGATGTGAGATAGTGTTGGGATCCCGACAATAATTCATTTTTAGTTTTAAGTAATTTCTGACTGGCACCCCCCCCCCCGAACAAAGATATTGACAAAAAAAGGCAGACCTTAAAGGAACATTACAGAATTGGTTTTTGCTAACAAAACAGTTGCTGGCAGTGTAAGCACTTTATGTAATCCACCATATACGTAAACTGACAAACCTGTAGAAGTTTGAGATCGATCGGCCATCTGGGTCATGAGAAAATAGTGAAAAACCGATTACACATTTGCATGAAATCATATAGATTCAACAAATGAATAAAACGCTCACTGAGCGATAAACTCCAATCGGAAAATTAGTTTGTTCATTTCTCATCAAATATTGCATTTCAGACAGAAATATTTCAAGGGATGTTTTCTACTATCATCATCATTAGACCGTGTAAGTTTTTTTCTTACCAATTTTGTAATGTTCCTGTAAATGAAAGCTTATAAATTTCTTGAATCTATGAAATTAGCTACTTAAAATTGAAATCTAAAATTAGAGGTAATCTTAGAGGAAACCAATATCAGTAATGGCTGTTGGAAGTTTCATTCATTCCAGTTTTCCAATTTGCAGGAGTATGATCTTACAACTAGATAAATATGTAGGACAAAATAATCAGTTAACCTGAACAGTTTATTACTCGTCACAAATCAGCCACAAATCGGACATAGCATCTTGAACTAAACCATCTGTTTTTGTTTACTGAAGATGTGCGTCTTTACATCCAAGTATGAACACAGTTATTATAGAGTTTTGGTCCCCCACCACTATGCGGGTTATATATTACTAATCATGTGAAAACCTGTGAGCCCCATGTATCCAAATTGGCCGTTTGGCTTGCCATGGCAACCCGTTCCCCCCAAGGGTGGCTGATTTCCTGAGTTAGGGAAACTTGTTTTATTTATTTCCGGGTGAGTGTGCAAGCCGATAGTCCAGCTACTGAGCTTCCCATGTGGGGGCAAGATGTGAGAGTGAGACAGAGGGATATGAGACAAGGGGGGGGGGGGAGCCAGTGGAGAAGCTAATGTGACGTATGACCCCCTTTTCTTGAAGTGATGATGCGCGATATGGAGCAACACTAGCAATTAAATATCAACACCCCTGTTGGGATGCTTTCAATGCAGATGTCTCCAAAAACTTTCACTGTTGGTTTTTTATTCTTTGTTTTTTTAACACACCTTGGCCATGATCTTGGCATGTGATTTAGTTGGGATGTTTCTTCGTACTTTGAGATAATCATATATTTCACACAATTCGTACTTCTTAGAGACAGGTTACCAATCCAAATCACAAACTTTCAGCTGACTGAAGCTTAATAGTAATAATAGTAAAGAGACATTTATAAAGCGCAAACAGTTGCAGATCGGCTCCGCCTCAAGGCGCTGAATACAAGCAAATGGATTAAACAAAATACATTTTTTAGAAACGATAATTATTTTTACAAAATTTACTTTTGGAACAGTCAAAAACACAGTAAGCTAAAGAGATAAACTAGTTAAAAATAGTTGTAGATATTGAATTACAGATAAAAAACTTTCAATAAGTTACAACGTTACAAAAATACTTTCTGAAAAGATGAGTCTTAAGGCGAGACTTGAACAGCTCGATGGTCGTTGATTTCCCTGATGATCGGCGGCAGGCTGTTCCAAAGTGATGGAGCTACAACGCTGAATGCTCTACCACCATACGAACAAGTCTGTGGAGGAGGGGAAGGTTGATGCAGAAGATTGAGGGATGAAGATTGCAGGTGTCGAGTAGGCTTATGTAGTTGAACAAGCTCCTGGAGGTATGAAGGTGCTAGCCCGAACACAGTGATTTGAAAGTGAGGATGAGTGTTTTGAAGATTATTGGATGTGAGACCAGTAGCCAGTGAAGAGATTGTAGGATTGGGGTTATGTGTTCATTCTATTACAACGACAAACCAATCTGGCAGCGGCATTTTGGAGGCGCTGTAGTTGCTGTATCTCGTTGGTTGGAAGACCGAAGAGAAGGCTGTTTCAGCCATCAATTCTTGATGTGATGTCTGTGGGCAGCTATGTGCTGGTAGCCGTCGCTCTGTATCAAGGTTGCTCCAGGAGTTAACGATGTGAAATAGCTCCCTGGTGCCACTGCTAGTTATCCGGGAGTTGTGGTAGTCGTGTTTAGATGCTTCAAGGTTTTTCTTGTAGACTTTGCAGTGCTCACGGTAGATCTGACCATGAACCTTCAGGCCGGAGCTCTTAAATCGACGCTCAGCACTCTGCTTATGTTGTTTCAAGCACCGAAGCTCGTCTGAGAACCACGGACAGTTCGGCCTGATGGTGATGGTTTTACTCACCACCGGAGCATGTTTGTCAAGAAGATCGCGCAAGGTGGAATCAAATTGGTCTGTCAACATATCAATGGGATCAAGAGCAGGATCAGTAGACCGTAAAGACGACACGATATCAAACTTGAAGTTGTCTTAAGTCGATTTCACAGGTGGGTGCTGCATACTGAGATGACACTTCAGAGCATGGTGGTCAGATGGCAGACCATGAATGATGCCTACATCAGTGATCATGGAGGAGTCTTTGCGTGTAAAGACTAGATCCAGCATATGACCGGATCGATGGGTAGGCTCCGTTACATGCTGTTGAAACCCAGCATTCTCTGTGAGATGGAGAAGGTTTGCGGCATGGCGATCTTCAGGCACGTTCATACGGAAGTTGAAGTCGCCGAACAGTATGATCTGGCCAGGAAAAGGAACTGTGGTTTCCAGTAGTGTTGAAAAATCCTCAAAAAATATGGCAGGAGACATCTTATTTTTGGTGGAAACAGGAGGACGGTAGATGTTAAACATCCTAAGGCTGGAGGACTTTCTAGATACGGTCACATCCATGTATTCAAATGAATCGAAGGAGGTAGACTTGTTGATGGTAGTGCTAAAGCCACATTTCAGAACGAAGCAAACTCCACCCCCACGCCGAGATCGCCGAGGACTGTGGACTATGTCATAATTGGGAAGTGATTGTTTGATGTCAGCTATAGTGACGTTGTCACGATCAGTGCCAGTCAGCCAGGTTTCTTGCAATGCTAAAATGTCAATGTCATTATCAGACACAAGAGCACAAACTGAAGATACCTTGTTGTTTATTGAACAGGCGTTCCAGGAAACCAATGAGATATTTGGGGTCACTCGATGAGTTGCCGCCTTCTGAAGGTGAACAGCTATCAGACTCTTTTGCCGGTTGTGATTGACGGGAATTTCAGCCAAAGCGGAGTGATCCACACCACCGTGGCTGCCAGCACGGCGACCTGGCCTAGTTGGGAAATATTGCACACCTAGTTCAGAGAGTTTCAGCCATATTGGAGTAGGTACACTACTCACTTTACTCAGTGAGCGAAGAAAGGCACTATTAGAGTAGTAAATTGGTAGCATTGTTCACAACGAGCGGTCGGAGAATGGCGCATTGAAACGCTTCGACGGGCATGGATGAAGGATGGCTCACAGTACTATGTAGTGCAGTGTGATCCAAAGTAGAGAAGGACGGGGGTCCACAAAATATTAATGCTATTACTACTCACAAGGTCTCTGCTAAAAACAGTTCAAAGTACAGCTAAAACAAAACCACTTTGAAAACCAGGAAGTATACTTAAAAACAGTAAAAAATTGTGAAAAATTCAAGACGAAGGTAAAACATACGTGTACAGCAGATCTGGTTCAGCGCACGTTTAGCGAAAAATATTAAAAATTTGACATGTTGTGGTACACCAGTGTTTTTAAGAAATGTTGTCACACGTCAATAATTTGTTCGCATGCTTGACATTTATTTCCCCATACTCTCAATTGAGACAATATAAAACGCCTCAAGCAGAAACATTCCTGTGGCTGGTACTAATTTCAGACTCATTATCTGTGGGAAAATTGTCTTTTGCTTGTTACCTCTATTGTTGTGTTCTGAAGTTCTCCTAGACTGGGAATACTCTATATTATTTTACCCTGTACATGTATACTCAGTGCTCTTCAAGTCCTGCGAACAAAACAAATCCACAGGCGTACTACTCGGGTGGGATTTGAATCCACGACCCCCGCCCCAGAGTAGATGTCTTTCTTACAGAGTAAGTCTTTCTTACTAGAGTAGATGTCTTTCTTACTAGAGTAGAGTCTTTCTTACTAGAGTAGATGTCTTCTTACTAGAGTATGTCTTTCTTACTAGAGTAGATGTCTTTCTTACTAGAGTAGATGTCTTTCTTACTAGAGTAGATGTCTTTCTTACTAGAGTAGATGTCTTTCTTACTAGAGTAGATGTCTTTCTTACTAGAGTAGATGTCTTTCTTACTAGAGTAGATGTCTTCTTTCTTCTTACTAGAGTAGATGTCTTTTCTTACTACAGAGTAGATGTCTTTCTACTAAGTAATGTCTTTACTAGAGTAGATGTCTTCTTACTAAGTAATTCTTCTTACTAGAGTAGATGTCTTTCTTACTAGAGTAGATGTCTTTCTTACTAGAGTAGATGTCTTTCTACTAGAGTAAGTCTTTCTACTAGAGTAATCTTTCTTACTAGAGTAGATGTCTTTCTTACTAGAGTAGATGTCTTTCTTACTAGAGTAGATGTCTTTCTTCTAGCTCTACTAGAGTAGATGTCTTTCTACTAGAGTAGATGTCTTTCTACTAGAGTAGATGTCTTTCCCCTGACCAAAGATGTGTCCTGATACAGATACCCAGAGCTGTCAACTCTCCCTGATTCTGAGAAAATTCCCTGAAAATAGACCAATCTTTCCATGTTCTGATGAACAAGTACAACAAATTCCCCTGATTGGATCAGCTAATTTCCTCTTTTTTATTCTCAGTTTTACCATTCAAAATTGAAAAATACTTTACAAAATCATTGAAATTGGTAATTTCCTCTTTTTTGATGAAGTTACAGTTGCATGCCTGCCTATTACGTTGAGTGTAATTCTGCATGTTATTATTATTGTTAATTACTGTGACGACATAATGTCGCATGGGTCTTCGGTGTTCAGTTATTGTACACAGGTGTTTTTATTGTAATTACCCCATTTTGTACACTCGTATCCATGGTTAATTGTTGGTTAAACCCTTTAATAGAAACCATTCATTTACTGTAAATTCATCACCATGTGCCCAGACATGGCAATGTTTGTTGATTTTGGACTCCATTTTTTTCAGGAAGCATGTCTGGAAAAACAAGAAAAGCAAGAGAAATAAATGGTTTTGTTTTTGAATTGTAGATTCTATGTCAACATGGGAATCATTGGAAAATGTTCAATTCAGGACATGACCTTTACTTTGACCTTTTTGGTCGAGTGGAAGGTGGTCAAATCTTGCAGCCGTTTACGGCCGCTATGGGCATTTTGGCACAAGCCGCTCTCGGCCTTGCAGCTGTTTACGGCCACTCTCGGCCTTGCGCTATGGGCACAAGCCGCTAAATTTTGGCACAAGCCGCTTTCGGCCGCTATGGTCTCCTAAGGGTAATGATCTTGTAATCATTCTACCATAACATAACATAACAACTAGGCGCTATTCCATCAAGATCATGGCTCACATGACACAAATAAACATTGATAGAGGTGAGTCTTAAGAGCTTTACGAAATACAGACAAGTGAACAGATTCCCTAATGACAGGAGGAAGATTGTTCCAAATCATTGGTACAGGTATACCCTGAAAGCTTTTTGACCTAGAACTCTGTTTGCACGGGGGAACATTCAACATGCTGTGATTCAAAGGATCAAAGCTCGAGTGTGCATGATGTAAATATTTACTTGTAATTTTCTTTTTTCTTTCAGTGCTGGTTGTGGGCGAACAGGGACCATGATCTGCATTGATTTTGTCAGAGCGCAGCTTAAAGCAGGGGTAAGCCTCAGATAATTTGAATATCCTTAACCTTTCTGGCCAAAAGACTTGTATGCAGTGACAAAAAGTAAAGACAAATCAACTCAATACGACATTGATGTGTAAACTGTGCCTATGCCAAATGTTCCTAGAAAAAGACAAATTAAGTTTGGTTGACAAATTGCATACTTCATGACCGTCTCTTGGCCCTTATTTAACCCATGGTTTGGGCGCTTGGACTCAGTCAGACCAAGGCTGTCTTCCAGTCTTATGAGCCAAGTCTCAATTAGGCCTCATTATCCCTTGGGTCAAGTGCCAAGTAAATTACATAGACGTCTCAAGGCATCGAGGGCAAGTTGCAAGACTTGGAATTTTCAAAGAGGGAGCATCAGCTCGAGCATCAGCTCAAGTTTCGAGAGAATTAACATGGCATGTTCTGTTTTAGTTTGAAACATTTATAATTGGTGCCGTTTAACACGAATAAAAAGTCTCAACAGGTTGGGACCTTGGTGCAAAAACTTGTCGGAGTCCATCGACTCAAAAAATCTCTATTTAAAAAGCCTCTGCTAAAACCAAGCTACATTGTATAGCATCCAAATGGTTGACTACTCTGATGCCAGTTGTGAAACAGCGGCTTTAAAAGTACCCCGTGGATCAGAGTAAGAAACCTGGTGAGAGTTCAACTCGGATGATTTGTTTATTGGTATAAATCTTTTCTTTACCTCTTATATTATGGAAAATGTAAAGTGTCAATTGAATTTTGACTCTTTCTTTTCAGAAAATTGGTGCTGACTTTTGTCTGTATGACATCATTATGGAGATGAGGCGGCAGAGACCTGCTATCGTTCAAACCAGGGTAAGATTTTGATCGGTTGTTTCAGAATCCTGACATCTCTTCATCCTCTTTTGAGTCCAACTATTTCTGTTGTCTTCTATTGTTGGTTGATTGGTGCTTTGCTCTGCCTGGATGTGGTTTTCAGCAGAGTCAAGCATGGTAATGTTAAAAGTGTTATACCAGATTGGTAAGGATGAAAACATAGTTATTTCATTTTGGTCTGGAAGCAGACTGATTATGAAGTTCATACTAGAACAAATGTTTCTGTGAAATACTTTCCCTCTGAAATGAAGTCATATTCGAGAAAACTGTATCTGAAAACCAAAAAAGAAAAATGCAACAAAAGCAGAAAAAAAATGCAACAACCAAAATTGAGGATTTAAAAATGCTGAAAATTGTGCCTGGTTATTTACTACTTTCTCCTGACTCACACAACGGATTAAGCCCAAATTTTCACAGGTTTGTTATTTCATGTATATGGTTGATCTCGCAAAACATGAACACTGTCTGCAACTGTTTTGTCAGCTCTACCAATCCTGTATAATACCTTTAAACTCCAAAAGATTTTTTATGTCACACCCCTAAACTGTCTTTGCTCACATCTCACTCCCTTTTTATACACATCCTTGTTGACCCATTTTACATGACATCATCACCCGGATATAAATTTTTGGCGCGCCATTTTCTGAGTTGGAATCCCTGTGCATAACTGGGCCCAATTTCACAAAAAGTAGCTCAGCACAACAAAATTATGCTTACCAGAATAAGGTTACCAGCTAAACTGCCATATCACATGTACAACTTGTAACTTGTGTCCTGCTCATTTTTGCTTAGCATGCAATTGTTAAGCAATATTTTCTGCTTTAGCAGCTCTATGAAATTGGGCCCCGGGCAGTTTACATTTAAGCAACGCATACGCTTAGATAACCACCATACTACTCATATTCCATTACATGGAATGGAAAATTGTACCCTTAAAATGGGAGACCATGGGCAGACAGTAGCTGGGTGTGGCAACAGTGCAGTGGGTCTGCACTATAACTGTCCCTAAAGCAAATCCGTTGTGGTACGTGTACTCCTCCAGTTTCTTCCCACGTACTGCCATGCTTTGGAGCTCCTTACCCATGTCTTGCTGTCCCACTACCTACAAAATCTGCCACAAGTCAATGACAGTTAACAGCAGGCCTGGAATTACATGGAGGACGTGGAGGCCATGGCCTTTGTTGCCCTGGACTTTGCCTCCCTTCAAAAGTTTCCCATAGACTTAAAGATTTTCCAATGGAAGTGCCCTTTGCAAAATGAAAATGGCCTTGCCCTCTTTAAAGATGAAGTTCCAGGCCTGCAACAGATATCTATACTTTGTGATTTTCCCCTTGCATAATCCTGTTCTTCTTTCCCTGTGTTCTGTACCCACCACCTTGAGTTGGCAGCCGTTCAAAAGTGTTGTCAATCCTTTTGCAGGATCAGTATGAGTTAGTGCACAGGGCAGTGGCTTGGCTGTTCAGAAAAGAACTTGGACTCCCACCAAATCCAAAGGACTTTGGACATCTTTATGAGAACGTCAAACTGCCAGCAGAGGTAAAGACAAGACTAGAGAGTGTGACACCAAATACGTGTAATTTGTGCATTGTCGTATCAATTTACAACCGTGCAGATAACTCCCATGAAACCCCTCTAGTTAGTGTGTTTATTTGATAGCACTGCTTACCATCATAGAGACAAAAGGCTTGATAAAAGGCGCGGGGGATCAGGTTGGCTCAGTGGTTTCTTCCCCTGCTTTTCACCTCTGCATACCCTGGGTCGAATCCCACCTTAACCTTATTAATTTTTTACTTCACATCAACTTCACAAAAACCATAAAGATAAAAACCATTAAGATTGCACAGTAGGACTTTTAAGACCAAAGGTAAACACCAGGTACAAAAAACATTCTGAGGACCTCATTTTAGTTCAGCGTACTTTGGCCAAACTTCCAACATTTGGGTCCAGAATGCCCCACAGTTCTGGAGAACCCGGATCTGGCTCTGCATACTCCTGCATTTGGTGCTCGATATGTGGCATGGTGTAACCCCCACCCCTCCTCCTATTGTGTCTTCATTGTGTTTTGGGGATCTCAGGAATTCTTTAGAGGGTTTTAAGAGGGGGGGGGGTTACTTAATTCTGTATAAGAGGAAAAGATTGTGTTAAAGTATGGGAACATTTGGGTTGGGTGAACACCCTCTGCCACATGTCAGGCATGGTGTATACTCCTAAGGAGTAGGGTTTTGGGAATGCCTTTTGATTTACCAACTGGGAGATTCATCAACATCAGTTTGCTTCACAGCAGTCGGACACAGGCTCAAGTTCCCCCTTCTATCCTGTTGAGTGCTGGTCTCCGGATCTCCAACGGAAAAGCAGAACATCCTGTGACAATTGGTGCGATGTGCTCTGGGTATAGTAGGCGCTGACGACCATGAGATGGGGGGGAGTAAAGAGCATACATGTTTGAAGGGCTCCTCAATAGGTTCCCGTAGGATGCCTCTGAATTGTCGTTTTGGATGGTGTGTATCGATGGATTTTGCCGGCTGATGTTGTACAACCGGGAGATCAGTGATGTATTGTTGTTGATTGTTGATTTAAAAATTAGAGGTAACGACTGCCTCATAATCTTCTTCTTCTTCTCCCCAGGGTCCTCGTTTGCCACCAGGGGCAGCTAGCTTAAATCCAGAGATCAGACCTCAACCACATAAAGTAAGAGTTGGTTTATTTACACACTGCAGACTTTTTGTGCCGGTGTTTACTCCTCAAAGATCCTTTCGTGTTTGATATTTTTGTACGTTGCTTTATAATGTTAAATAATTTTGAGTGAACAAAGAAAGATGGACTAGTGCGGGACTTGAAACTGGGACCTCCGGATTAACGTGCTGCCGCTATAAATGGATGAAGAAGAAAATATGTCCATATTGAAGGAGATACAAGTTTCCGTTATGTTATCTCTGGCACATTAATCCAGAGGTCGCAGGTTCAAGTCCCCCTGTAATCAATTTTTCTTTGTTCAACCCAACACTGTTTAATAATTTACCAAGTAAGTTATTGCTTTATAATGCTATTACATTTATTTCTTTTATATATTCTATTGTGAAAAGGTGTAGCCTTTTGTTGGGACGATTTTATGCCAATTTTGGATGCATATGAGTGCATTGTCACAGAATATTATCACAAGGCGAAACATGGACTAGTCCATTTCACGAGGCGAAGTGAAATGAAAAAGCCGGATTTCACTGAGTGGAATGCATTCAATACTTTGTTTAATATAACTCACACATAGATCTTTGTCATTTGACATTTTTTTCACTATAAACACAAAATAGATGTGGAAACTCTTCCACCACACTCTGAAAAATTATAAAGAACCTTTCAAAAACAACATGGACGACTCCATGTAGACACCAACCTTGTCCCCTGTGACTCAACAGTGCGTCCTTAGGACGAACGGGCAGGAGCGATTATTTTGGAAACGACACTGTGGCGTGTCCGAAGTGCATGTCCTATAACTATCCATATAGGACGAGTATATTAAATCTTTGGAGGGCGTTTCAGTATATATGGCAAAATAAAGGGTGACATGTGACACATGTTCCGCCAATCAAATGACAAGGATCTCTGTGCGGTAAGTAATATTGAATAATGCTATGTCTTTTAATGTAGTCCTTGGCTTCAGTGGTCATCAAGTCATGGGGCTTAAATGTTGGAGAAGTCTGTGTATGTGTAATACTACCATGTTTGTGTGAATTGTCTTCCTCAATGTTGCTTTTATTTCAGTTTCCCCGGGTAAATCCAAACATTCAGCAGGTCAAAAAGTGGACATAGTCCCTGAGTAAATACAAACTGCTGGTTTATTTTTCTTGAAAAAAACATGACGTTGAGGAAGTCTCCGCAGTATGGTTGTATGTCATGTTTAGTGAAAGCTATACGGTTTAGAATCAATGTATTCTCCACGAACGTTTAGGATGCTATAAACTTTCATTGGGATTTTAGTTCTGAGTTGTGCATACTGGGCCAAATTAAATGGAGCTGCTTAAGCAAAAGATAGTGCTTAACATTTTTCTGCTATGCAAAAGTAAGCAGGAAACTAGTCACAGATTGTACATGTGACATGTTGTGTTGGTAGGTAACCATATTCTGGTAAGCACAATTTTGTTGTGCTTAGCTACTTTTGGTGTTCAGGCAGCTCTATGAAATTGGGCCCTGGTCATGGAGCAGTAAATTCACCTTTAATTGATAATATTTGATTTTTTTTTTTTTATTGAATTTTGAAGCATTCTTTTTAAGAGGATGTCAATGTTTGGTTTTGCAGTTAAGTCCCAAGCAACGGAGACATAAAGACATGAAAGAAGACGTGGGTCATAACTACGTCAACCATTTGATAGCAGGAAAAGGTATTGTTGAGGATTTTAATCCTCTTCTGTAAATCAATCTGTAGTCAGAGTCCTTGTGGTGTCTCTAGGCCGAGTGTTGCTGTAGGACCGGCGTCTTTTGAAGAATCTATACTTTTGACTCTGTTTTGCCGAAATTTCTGATCAGATCAAACCTGGAGAGAACTCTTTGGGTGATCATCAACGTGTTGCTTCGGGAAGCTTCACGTAGTTGGTACGGTTATGGTTGACATTCATGCAGGTTGGACTCTGCTGCAATCATAAGAATAGTTAGGTTATGTCAATAAATATTTCTGTTCATTATATGAGATGTACTCTGTCTGGAAGCTTTAACAACATTTGAGCTTCACTTATAATGCTACAATTTCCACTTTACACTTCTAGGTTCACCTGTTGACGGAAGGTCAAGCCCACCCGCGGCAAAAGTCCTGAAACCTCCGTCGTTGCCCACCAAGCAACAACGCGACGCGGACAGTAATGAAACCATTTATGCAAATGTCCAAGACAAAGTGGAGTCCGAGGAGAAAGGAGCCGACGTTTCGAGCCCCCTGACGCCAAAGCAGAGCCCTCTCGCTCAGGAGAGATTTGACAGTGGCTACAAGACCACTCTCGCTGCTTTTAAGGATTTTGAAATTCCACCGGTGCCTCAAGCTCGCTCTGTCCCATCCAAGACGGCAGATCACAGCAAACCGATGCCACCCACCAAACCGGTCGCCAGAACGATCTCATCGTCCAAATCTTTTGATGATCAAGGTGACCTTGTGAGGCTGCCACGATCATCAAAGCCTGTGCTCAGTGACAAGCCAGTCAGGGCGCTACCCTCACCACGTCCTAATATCGCTTCAAAACCAGTTGTTGGAAGGAAGAGGGATATGGATAGCCCACCAGGTAAGGGCTCTTCCACTGGACTGAGGCGGCGACCAACTAGCGAACCTGTCAACGGTAACACGGAGGAGCAGGGGAAAGTACCACACTTAGGGACTGCTCAGTTTCAGCAGGCCAAAAATTTAATCCAGGCCACTCTGATCACCAAACCGGAAAGCGATTCCGGAAAGGACAAAGAGCCCAAGAAGGGTAAAGAGAGAAAGGACTCAAAAGGTGGGGCCAGACCCACCTCTGCGCCTCCTAAACCGCCCGTTGCAGTCGTCAAACCAATAACAATCAAAGCCACTAAGTCACAGCCTCACGAGGAAGTAAGCGATTTGGGGAAGAGCTTCCAGTGTCAGATCCAACCGATATCCATGGTGAAGCTTCAATCTCACAAGGACAAGGTGGACTCCAAGAACCCTGGCAAGAAGGAATCAAACCAAAGTCAGTTGCAGAGGAGGAAAACAATTGACCCGTCCAGACCTCAACAATCAGTGCCTGAAAACACCAACTCGGAATACAGCTATGCAACTCAATCAAAAAGCGTCATCGAAAAACTGAAAGAGGCCCAGTCTAAACCCAAACTCAAAACTGGGTTAGGCCTGACCTATGCCTCGGCCTATGCTGAGCCTTCAGAGGATGGTAATCCTAAGGATGCGCCTAAAACTCCAGGTGGCTCGCAAGACTCGGACTATTCGTATGCATGCGGTGTGCAGATTCCTATCACGCCTGGAAAGGGCAAGGAGAATGTGAAAAAGTTCAGCGTTGATAAAAGCAACTCTGGTAGGTCTTCTTCGGTAACGGCTTACGAGATCATTGAAGTCGGTGGCCTCGCAGCCCAAAGGTCAGCTGACCAAGAAGAATCACCTGTGTTCGATAACAGCACTGGCTACGATTCACCAGGTAAGAGAACATAACTGCTAGGAGGATTCCTAAATTGTTTTCTGTACATCAGTCCAGGCTCCATTCCATCTATAAGGGCCATGTCACACGGGGCAATTGACGGGCAACAAGTTCCAAGCAATCTTCAAGAAGAACAAGCATTCACATTTCAATGTTCACATAATTTTGTTTAGTATTGTAAGCCATCGTTTGAAAAATAACTCCTGTGCTATCAGAGTGTTCCTTTTGCATGCAGTGCAGTTGGTTGCCTCAAAGTTGCCAGTACAAATTGCCCTGTGTGACCAGGGCCCAGTTTCATAGAGCTGCTTAAAAGCAGAAATTGTTGCTTCACAATTTTCTGCTCAGCATAAATGAGCAGGATACCAGTCACAGACGCTACATGTGAAATGGTATTTTTGGCAGGTAACCTTATTCTGGTAAGCCTAATCCTGTTCTGCTTACTGCTTAGCTACTTTTTGTGCTTAAGCAGCTCTATGAAATTGGACCCAGCGCTAAGATTGATCTTAAGCTGTATAATCCATCTTAATTGCTTAGCAAAGTGTGATGTCAAAACCAAATCACTATGGTGGTATTAACAACACATCTTAAGATGAATCTTAGTGCTTTGTGAAATCGAGTGCAGGCCCTTATCACATCATTATTGAGCAAGTTCACTGTAGTGCTTTTAACGGTAACTTCTGTTGTGCTGAACAGTAGCTACCCGTTGATCATGCCGTGCTTCATAAACTATCCGTTGTATGTTGCTTAGTCTGCTTTTTATCTGCTTACCATAAATGCGACATGATCCCATCCTCAACAGGGGCGTCGCCAGGTCAGGCCAGGGAGTCCATTTTGAGCAGTACCTCTTGGGCATCGTTTACCGACGATGAGTTTGACTACACGGATGACGAGAAGCCTCCTCAGGTGCCCGCCAAAACGTCGGCGTCGTTTGAGCTTACCGATGGTAGTTATCCGGTCCTAGTTTGGGATGCCGTTCATTTGAATCATTTCAAACCACATCACCATGTTGTTGAGGGGCACTGTTCATTGCTAGGTTGCTTTGCAAAGACATAATTGTGTACATTGTATTATTAGTCACCCAGTAGTATAGCGCTTCTGCATCCCATATGCAATGAGGCTAAAGGCCAAGTTGGATATGGGATGCGATGAAAATTAGCCTCCTTCAACATTCTCTTTCCTCCCCCCTTAAGGCGAGGGCGGAGGGCACCAGGGATCCAAAGAGAAAAGCCCGGTTCATACTTCCTGCGAATGCGAATTTCGACTGTACAGCAGTTTACGCTGCGAATGTTTCGCAAGAGTTAAGCACAGCTGAACTGTTGCGAATTGTTCGTTGTGAATTTGTGATGTCAAAAATCGCTTCGCATTCGCAGGAAGTATGAACCGGGCTAAAGGCTAGTTATGCTGCTCTTCGAGTGAAAGTAGTCGATCGCTGTTTTACAAACTTCTCAGGCATAGGTTCTGCTAAATTTACACACTTACCTGCCACAAGGTTAGGTCATTGGTTGCATTAATGGAGCTATTACTTTTGTGTTGGTGCGTATTATTTATATCATAAATTATTTCTTCTTGTGTCCCCTTTATATCAATCGGGGCTTTTAACCTTGTTTAGGTGGGGGAGGGGGGGACTTGCATTAAATTAAAAAAAATAAATAAATAGTCTATTCACGTTTGCAAAGCGTGTCAGTACAGGTAGCACACATCATGTTTGACCTGATGGGGTGTTATCTATAGTATTTCTACCTGTAACTTGGCTCATATCTCTACTCCGTCATCTGTTCAGCTTTGATGGACACTAGGTGTACACAACTGATGATGCCTTCAACTTATTATCAGCCTGATGCATGTGATGGTCTGCTTATTATGCATGCTTGGAATGGTAACACTGGAGTAATGGCCAGCCTGAAGCAGGGTTTATCCATCACTATCCAAGTGTAGATATTCCATCAGAATGACCAGATAGCAGATTTTATGAGGGAAAACTCTAGTTATGTATATATGTGAGAAATTAGAATTAGCTGTTGCAAACTGCTTACCAACCAAAAGGACCTGTAGTATAAATGCAAAAAATTAGTTAGTGGCCTGACGTTTCGACCCTAGCAGAGTCTTTCTCGAAGGAGCCTTCGAGAAAGACTCTAACTAATTTTTTGTATATATATATGTATAACATGATTGTTGATTTATGTCGTTTATTTATCAGGTGACGATGGTGATGAGTCAGGATCTGGGGGGAGGTGAGCATATATTGAATATTCATGTTGAACCACTAGTACATCAATTTTGAATATGCATCAGTATATTTGCATATGTAGACTTAATCGCAAAATAATTGAATTAGGATTTGAGGCTTTGCATGGTGGATGTATATGAAGAAATCCTTGATGTATTCACCACATTGGTTGTGCCACCAGACTTAACGGACTGACCAAAAGAGCCAAGAAGTTTGTTGTTATTGTATTAGTGGTGGGTTTTTTTCAGTTTGCATATTGTTAAGGTAACTATTAATAGTAAACTTGCAGGTACAGCCATGTTAATAATTCTCTTTTAGGAAAAGTGTTGGTTCTGAGGAGAACCATTGTGGTCATGACATTTGGTACAGTACACTCTGCTCAAATAGTATACTCTTCTCCTGAAGACGAGCAGAGTATACTGTTCGAAAAACGTTGAGACCACACTGGTTCTTCTCAGAGCCAACACTTGTCCCAAAAGAGATTTGACATGGTTGTTCCTGCAAGTTTACTATTTATAGTTAAGTTATCATCCACACCATGCAAAGCTTCAAACAAGTTGGCATATTGTTGAGCACCATGAGCATCACTGCGTGACTGAATCGTGCACTTTAATATAAGAAGCCACTACTAGTATTATTTTGTTTTATCACAGCATGCAAAAGGAAGATCACATTTTCCTTTGTTCCGGTAACTCCTTGAGTCGGGCTATGTCCCGTAGCCTTAGACCTCGAGGGTCTTTCGCAGGATCCTCGCTGTTCCCAGATATGCTACAGATCTGTAGCAGATCTACCCTCAAAGTTGTGCCTGTTTGATCTCAGATGTTTTTACTTTGCATCTTCTTCTTCCTATTCATCTTCTTCTTCCTTTTCTTCTTATTATTATCAAAATGGTGTACTTGTAAAACTAAAATATATGATTGAATGTTTGTA
Source organism: Pycnopodia helianthoides (assembly GCA_032158295.1). Classification (NCBI taxonomy): domain Eukaryota; kingdom Metazoa; phylum Echinodermata; class Asteroidea; order Forcipulatida; family Asteriidae; genus Pycnopodia; species Pycnopodia helianthoides. Next base: position 18,102,824 of record CM063244.1, on the reverse strand, counting down.
CAATGATATACAGTCACTAGACAGGCTTAGTTGTGAAGCAGTTATGTTAACAGACATCTGTTATTAAATATGCAAGTAGTGTTGGCTTAGTTTAGACCAGGATTTCCCGGTAGGACTCTGAGAGCATTGAGCGGACAATTCTTTAAAATCCAACAGTGGAGTAAAAAATGGATGCGACAGGTGTCCCCAGGGTTGTTTTTAAATCAAGCCGTGTTTTGATTGTGTGTTTTTCTCTCATTCAAAAGGGGAGATTTTGAACACTCTAGACATCACAATAGAACCTAACATCTGTTGTCTTTGTCTGTGTGCTGCTCTAGAAACATGTGCTTTCTAAGGAGATTTTGCTCATATTTTTTGCATGCTATTTCCTTTTCCTGCCCAGATCCAAGCAGAAGATCTCCCAGTTCCTAGCCACTCAGAGAGACAAGCTGGCAACGCACAAAGAGAAGATTGCAACTAACACAAAAGGTTTCTTGAATAAGGTATTGTGAAACATACACATGTACATGTAGGACAGCGGTTTGGTCAACACTGTGCCATTTTCCATACCTTGTTAAACTTGAATTGTAATATTCATATAAACAAAAATACCTATGAGGAGACATATCTTATAAATTCCCTGAACCCTCTCTGTCTACTCTTGGTAACATTTTCCAGTGAGTTTACCAACCATTTAAAACCATCCAACTGCATGGGTTTTGTATGGTGGCACAACTATGCACAGAGGAAACTGTGTACATGTTTGTACTGTGTAGGTGCGTTTACCACATGAGATCATTCTGCAGGATGGCGTAGTTTATCATCCAATCAAATCCTAAATGGATGATTTTGAGTGGTAAGACAGTAGGAGGGTTGACTGTGTACTGTGTAGATGCATTCTTCACATGATATCATATTGCTGGCTGGCGTAGTTTATCTACCATTCAAAGCCACAGTGGATGATTTTGAGTGGTAAGAAAGTAGGAGGGTTAACTGTTTTCTGTGTAGATGCATTCACCACATGATATTGTATTGCTGGCTGGTGTAGTTTGTCAGAAAGGCCTGATACCTTGTTCCTAATTTCAATAATGATTGATTTTGTTGCTCCTTTTAAATCTGTATTTCTCTTTTATTGTACAGTGTTATATTTTTTTGTACACTACCTTGCTTAAATTGTTCATACAACTAACACCTTTTTTCCTTGTGCAACTTCAGTAGCTTTGTTTGTGTAACTTGTTTTAGCTTCTATGTTGTTACTTTATTGTGTTAAATAGTATTAATATGTATACATTTTTTTATTTAAAAGCAAATTCGGCCGATGCCGCAATTTGAAAATTTGTAGAAAACCATTTATGAATGAATGAATGAAAGATTCAGGATTGGATAACAGCTTTTGATTCAGTTGGTGACATGTTACTCTTTTTGTTCATCCTTGATTCTCGTTCAGATTACCGATGTGGTCGCTAGGAGCTCCAACACATCCGCCGCTGGTACCCGCTCCTCGCCTCCATCTACGTTATCGACAAGTCCACAGGCTGCACTGGTGTCTGACCTCAACGAAATCATCAGTAAGACAACATTTTTATGCCCCGCCGGCAAAGCCGAAGGGATAGTGTTTGCCTTGTCCTTATGTGTGCAAGATTTGTGTGCGTGCAAGCACAATCATTGTCCGAGCGATAACTCAAGAAGGACTTGGCATATCAACTCCAAACGTAGTGTGTGAATTGGTCTTGAGATCCCTCAGAAGCCTATTGTTTTAGGACCCCTTATGTTTAAATGTCCAGCCGTCGATTTCACCAAACTCTTCCTAACTTAGGATTAATCTTAGGACTTAGGACGAGTTAAGTTCCGTATCCATAGACGTTAGGACGCATTGAACCCATCCTAAGTTAGGACGAGTTACTCATCCTAACTCGAGATAGGATTAATCCTAGCGCTTCGTGAAATCGGCTGCAGGTAATTTTGGCGAAAACAAACAAAATGATGCCTGAGCAATAGCTCAAGAAAGACTTGGTGTATCAACTCGAAACTTTGTGTGTCGATTGGTCTTGGGATCACTCAGAAGCCTATTGCTTTTGGACCCAGATGTGAAATGTCAAGGTCATTTTGGCTAAAACAAAAGAAATGTTGCCCAAGCGATAACTCAAGAAGAATGAGGTTAATCTCAGTGGGGCATTTGTGTTTGTCAACACATCATTCTTGTTGCCTATCTATCAATCTCATGAACACTACTAAACTGTTTGTGCGTCACCTATATCTGTGTAACCAGCTCTCTCCGCCTTTCTTAATTCATTGACTGCCCTTTTTCATTTGGAAAAAAATACAATTGCGAAGACTAACTTTGATATCTTGGTGTGCCAACACAAGCCAAACCATTTTGAACCAGACCAAACCAGTCATATCCAAATAAAACCATTCAGAACCAGACCAAACCAGTCATATCCAGATAAAACCATTCAGAACCAGACCAAACCAGTCATATCCAGATAAAACCAATCAGAACCAGACCAAACCAGTCATAGACAGATAAAACCATTTTGAACTAGACCAAACCAGTCATGTTCAGATGAAACCATTCAGAACCAGACCAAACCAGTCATATCCAGATAAAACCATTGAGAACCAGACCAAACCAGTCATAACTAGAAAAAAAGAAAGAAAAGGAAGTCGTATACAGATAATACCAGTCACTTCCAATCCTGTCCAAATTGGAAAACAAAACAGACCCACCAGATAGTCGGATAGCATTTGACTCCATAGGCCAGACCTTTACCTATTAATAACAATATGGACATTGTTCTGATTGATTACAGAGAAGACATTGCGGGAATATGAGCCAACATACAAAGATGGTCCCACGATGTTCAACAACTGTGATATAAGTAAGTAGTTTAATAGATCCCTGGTGTATGGGTAAAACACTTAATAATAAGTACGTATTTGTTGCTAGGTTTGATCATTATGATCTTTATACACATATTATTATCACTGTAATATATCTGCACGTTTATCATCACCCAGATAGCTGACAAATGTCGGATATGGTAAAATCCCATTACAGAATTTCAACAAAGTGCCATCATTAAAATATTTGTTTTGTTAATTAAGAATGTGGCTCTGGCTCCATCTTTCAGGGGTGGCGATACATGTACATGGTTACACCACATAATGAGCACCATTGCTAGGCAGGTCCTACTGTGGGCAGGGTGTGGTTGATCCATTGTCTGATATTGTTCCAACGTTTTTACAATTTTCTCTTTTTTGTTCATAGGTTTTCCGAAACGAGTACAGAAGCCAAAGTCCCCGCCCCCAGTGCCGACCAGTTGGATCAAGTCAGACGCACATAGTACCACAGTACAGCTATGAGATAAGCTCCTAGATTCAAAGGCTGCTTAGCAACACAAAATTGCTCAGCACATAGAGGGTCGCCAAATAACTAAATACAGGGCCACGAGAAATCAAGTCTTTGAGTTTCACGAAAATGACCACTAGTCAACTTTAACAACACCAACTTCACTTTTGCAAGACCAGTGCGATTTAGCTACTCTACTCTAGATTTGTGGGGGTCGTTGGTTCGAATCCCACCTGAGTAGTATGGCTGTGGATTTGTGTTATTTGCAGGACTCTTGAAAGCACCGAGTATACGGTGCTTATCACACATTATTGGACTTGTTCGGTTGTGAGTTGACCAAATCTGAAGCTGAAAATCACTTGAGTCCGGCCAGTGGTCAATAGGTATTTCAAGCCCTCGGGGTCAGTCATGGTCACAATTGTCTTTCCAGTTACGAAGCATTTTGTAATCTCACAAATGTTTGTAATCACATGACAAGCAACATTTGACAAGGAAAACTTCTGGACTATATATCGACTTGCACTGTTACAGATATGAATGTTTATATCATCCAGAATACTTTGTATACGTGTCAAAATTCTAGTGCCTGTTAGAAATGCTCCCTGCCCTCTGACATTGAGGCATAAAATCCGCATTTAAAAAATATGTTTGTAACAGGGGGAATGGTTTTCAATTGGTGCCCTATACTTAGTGTGCCTTTTGTCACAAGGAAGAGTTCAAAATTTCACTTTATAACGATCGGTGTGATTAATGGCAAGGGATCTTTACAGGAGCATACAATGTATATCGGGTATGTTTCTTACTTGAACCCTGTTTTTGCTGGCAGAAACAAAGTCAACGATACATTGACCAGATTTTCTTTATTTTATAGATTTGAGTTTAGTACATTGACTCTTTTGACCTGTCTGCATCCTTGGATCGAGTATTTTAGATCAACAGTTCTACAACTTATGGGTTGCCGGCCTGAACAATTTGGGTCACGAAAAACTTGTCAAACTTTGTCAGAGACGATAAAAATTATCGTAACACTTTTGATCATTCCATCTGCAACAAGGATTGCCTCAAATCGATCATCATCAAGAACATGGTATAAGATTTCTTAAATTGTTTATTATCAGTTTAATGCAATAACTCATAAATATATATAATAAAAAAAACTACTTCTATAAATTACTTATAATTATTAAGATAACTCGGTTTTTATGACATTACCTTGTGCAGCAGGAGGGTTTCAATCGGCCGGCGATCGGCAGGTGGGTCGTGATCGAGTGCCTGAAATTTTCATTGGGTCGCCGACTTAAAAGCTTACGGACGACTATTGTTTTAGATCAGTAATCCTAATCTTGTGCTTAAGTTGTTTCATAGACCATTATCATGCTGCCTCCATCTTGGTCACGTTTCTTGTATCCAATAGCAGTAATGGATGCTAATGTTCTTTGTACAAAAAGGAACCAGACTATTTTCTCTTCCAGCCTCGGTTTGGTTACATTGATTTCAGTGGGTGAAAATCGAGATGGCAGCACCATGTAAAAGGTCTATTGACTACAGTGTAAGGCCTGTGATCTTATCATAATTCTAAATTAAAGGTGGATGCTTATTATTTTGAAAGTTTTTTTTTACGACGGAAGAGAGAGAGAAAATGATAAGTTGACTGAGACAGAAGTAAATCAATTGATTTTATTTGACAAGTTTAACTATTGTACATTTTTTATTTTTCATCAACTACTTCTTTAAGTGTGTCTTTGGTTTGTATTGAGGCCAGTAAAGTAAGAATTTTTTTAGATTTTTTTAAACAAGTGATAATGTAAAAGATGGGCTGAGTAAAAGTGGATGAATTCAGGGTAGCTGGATGGGGGATTGAAAAAAGGTGAAACACAAAAGTGTGTTCATACCATAACCAATAGACTGTGTAAGCCTCGCAACACAAAGGTCACCATTGAACTTCTGGGCACCTCTGAGCCAATAGCTATGGAAGATTATTGCGGGTGACATTTTTGTCTTCTTTTTTTCCTCTAACAAAACCTTATTGTTGGAATGAGTACATTTAAATCTTAAAGTAATAAATAAAGTTAAAATAAAATCAGGAACTTTATGAGAAAGTGAAAAAAATGTTCTTGACCTTCAACATCCGGTTCAAAGTGTCCATTGTGAATTTACGCCGACCGTGTATTACGCAAACCGTGTTGACTGCACCCAAAAACCGAAGTTAGGTAATATTTTAAATCAGGATATAGTGCTTGGATACTTTGTGTTGCATTGATGATTTTGCCTGGCGTTGCATGGAGTCCCGGGACAACGATGTCCTAATGTTGTAAAGTTTGGGTACTGTGCTACTTCTAAATGTAGCAGCTTGCTTGAGTTTGCATGCATGTACAACAATGATCATGACGATCACCTTTTACTGCATGGCCTTTATGGCTTCAGTGAAGCCTAACATATGGCCAGCTTTTAAAAAGAGATACTTTTCCAAGTATTTTGCAAAAATTTGTACAGCTTACAATTTGCAATTTGTAAACAAAGCTTTTATTTATTCAAACCATGTTCAATGGATGAAAATTAGTAAAACAGCACAATGCGAGTGTTTTTTTTAAACAATCGCCACAGTGAATGCTGCAACTGCTGTGCGAGGTGCCCAGAAATGGAGATTCTTGCGAGAACTCATAAACTCTCGAGGTCAACTTAAACAGTCTATGGTTTTGAAGAAACACTAATCATTGTCAATGAAATCATGCCCTTTTAAAAGTCCTGCATTGTGTGTGAAAAGAAAATTTAACAGTGTTGTGTTTTAGGAGGGAGGAATGCAAAAATGCAATATATTAAACAAGCAGCGACTCGGGCGCTTGAACCCTCTGTAATCCCCCGTTGTACCTTGGGAAAATCCTGGGATAACACAAGTCTCAACTCCCAAGTTAAATATTCTTTTGCCTTCCTCCCAGTTTGAAGTTCTTACAGTTTGAAGTGTGTATAAAAGTTACTTGCCAGGCAACTTTATACTCATTAGGCATATTCAGTTTCATCCTTTAAAGATTTACTTCAAATCCTCAGTTGATAATTTTCTCTCATGCGGATTGGTAAATCAACTGATTAGACACAACGATGCTAGGTCTGATACTTGGGGATTTTTGGACCCCCCAAATTTAGATATAGATTTTAAATAGCTATTATTATAGATTCGAGAAAGTTGTGGTTATTAATTAACAACTAAAAATGAATTTGTGTATAATAATCATGAAATTTAATTGAAGAAAACTGCACTGGGCCACCACCCCCCCCCCCCTCATCCCCCAAAATGCCTTCCAAATGCTCCTTGGTTTTTATATGAAGCTGTGTTCATTTATATTTTTTACTTCTAAATACCAGTAGAAAATACACAAATTGTGTGGTTTTATTTTGTATGAACTCTTTTCTAAGTCACCCATGTTGACAAAACAAAGGGGCTTGAATTGCTGGATTTAAATAGGTGTTAATGTTTCTTTTTTGACAAACCTTTTGATAGTGCATGTTATCTTGATGCGATGTATACTATGATATTAAACAGATGTATAGCAATTTGAAGAACAAAAAAGTTATGTAATATATATGCCTGTGATTTTCTCACTTGAAGAAAAGAACAAGAAGAATGAAAATAATTTCTACTAAATCTAATCTGATCAAGAATATACTTTGGTTTATTTTGAGTATATTGTAAAGTAGCATAGAAGAGGTGTATTTTTGTACTCAGCATGCTCACTAATGTATTAGTAGTGTAGCTTTTTATATAGCCAGAATAGTTAGTTTACACATATAAGGGTATGAATTGGGTATAGACTGTGCAGGTCTCGCTCGTATTCGAACATTTTTGTTGGGACCACTTTGGTCCCACTTACATTGCTTCAAACGCTTGAAGGAAACAAAATTGCGCACTTTAACGGGTCCCCATGTTTGAATACGGGCAAGACATGCACAGTCTATTGAAGACTTATTGGAGACTTTTTGAATTGGTAGGAGTAACTTGGCAAATGGGAGTGATATACCTTGGTTCTGAGAAATTCCTCGGAAGTTAGAGCAAGTTTGACATTTTACTAATGATTGCCTGAACTCGGTGTTCATCATTGCATCTGTGCATGCTCGACAGACCTTATGCATTGATGTTGTTCCACCAGCGTTTTAGAGGTGAAACGGTGTTGAAACAATGTGAAACACACCGTGTTGTGACCAAGCAGTTAAGGGCACCGAACTCTGGACTTTCTGATCAGCAGAGTGTTATAATTGCAATACTGTAATATAAGGAACCAGACTTTTTTTGTCCTTTCTGCCTCAGTTTGGTTTACACTGAGTTGAATGGAAGTCTTTTGGGGACACTAAGTGGCAGCAGACTTACCAGGTAAATCCAGTTTTCTTGGAAATGTAAAACTTTCTTTTGTGTAGGGGGTCTACAAACATTGACTACCATTTTGTATAGGCAGCCTTGAGTAGCACAAAAGTGATAACTGAATTGGAACAAATTTTGCCTCGAAAAAAACATTTACACCCCTTGCTATGAAGAGTATCAAGAACTTTCAGTTTGTTTTGTGTAGCGACAGTTAATTCGTCCGTGATTTTGGCTAGTTTTACAGAATTTGTAGTATATGATAAATTATTGTACTTTTTTGCTGTGAAGGTGCAAATAAGTATATAAACAATGGAGATCTACATGGGATGTCTGCTGCCACCTAGTGTCTCCCAAAGTCTCCCATAGCTTCATGGTGACAACCGTGTTAAGTCTACCATGGCAAGCTGTTGAACTTGCTCTAGAATAGAGAGGTTAAGATAAAGGAAACGTGCTACTGTTTTGTGTGTGTGTGTGTGTGTGTGTGTGTTTTGGAGAAGGTTTGGAAATGAAGTCTATATTTATATCATATTTGACCTTCATACGATTGAGCATGAAAAAACATGAAGTAATGTTGTGAATATTCATTTTATGAACTTATACCCTGCACCCATGGAGAGGGTGTAGGCATCTGCAATTACGTTAATTAATTTGTACCCCTCTTATTTTTAACTCGCCTTGTAAAAGTTTGGTTCAGCTTAAGGTTTCAACAACAAAGAACCGAGCAATCCTTTTGATCAAATTTATACGCAAAGCTAAACTGAACTTTGAACCAGGCTGAATTTCATAGAGCTGAAATTTGTGCTTACTGTGTGTTTTCCATCTCATAGTGTTGCTAACTGTTGCCCAATCCGTAGGCAACAGGTTCCTTTAAAGGTACTGGACACTATTGGTAATTACTCAAAATAGTTGTTAGCATAAAAACTTACTTGGTAACGAGCTATGGAGAGCTGTTGATAGTATAAAACATTGTGAGAAACGGCTCCCTCTGAAGTAATGTGTTTTTGAGAAAGAAGTAATTTCTCAGTAAAATATTTGAATTGATTTTGAGACCTCACGCGTGAGGTCTCAAAATCAAGCATCTGAAAGCACATAACTTTGTATGACAAGGGTGTTTTTTCTTCCATTATTATCTCGCAACTTCGACGACCAATTGAGTTCAAATTTTCACAGGTTTGTTACTTTGTGCATATGTTGAGATACACCAAGTGAAAAGACTGGTCTTTGACAATTACCAAAGGTGTCCAGTGTCTTTAAAGGGTGTGTACAACATTGGTAAGATTGAGAATATAAATGTTCACAGATTTGCACATATTTTACATGGCATAAAGATAGTCATGGTGGTAAACTTCCCTTTTCTTTGTTCAACCCAAAATCAATTAAGATTTTGACACATCTTAAGAGCAATCTTAGAGCGCCGGTGAAATCGGCCACAAATATTTTATGAAACTTACAAGAATCTTTATCACAATATCTTCACTAAGTTGTATATGGGATAAAGCAGTATACATAAACATATTTTGGTTTATATAATGGTTTTGTTTATAAAAGGGGGAAAATGTGTTATTATTATTACTTTTTTAATCTATGCAGATTAGGTGAGGGAAAAGGTGACTTTGGTTGTGGTCAGAATTCCCTGTTGTGTGTGTGAGAGGAAGTTCAAGCGTGTGCAGCGGTTAACTTTCAATGAGAACAAAATCTTGAACTTTTTTAATCACATCTTTAAAATGTCAACTGTTTTGTGCGAATGCCAATACCGAATTGTCCAAATTTGCTTGAGAAAAAGAATAATTTTTAAATAATGCAGCAATGTGCCTTTATGTACAAAGTAAAATAGTCGATATCTTCATGTTCCTTTTTTTTTATTTTTTATTTTTTCCTTTTTAATTTGTTTTGCTGCTTTCTTTTATATATTATATTATTGAGTATGCAATTTGTGATTTTTTTTCAAGGTATGCTTTTGATACTGTTCACCAAAAGGGTCTTCGTTGTTTGTACAGTACAATCTCTTTAAAATGATATTATTGAAATGCGAGTCTTTGAACTGTCTTTCGTGGAGTTATACACAACTTACTAACCACTTCAACATGTAAACAAGTTTGAAATGATGAAAATCTTTTTCATTATAAGACCACTTTCACATCATGTGTAATTTTAAAAATCCAGTAACTATATAAATTTCTTTGATTCAATCGCTGGAAGACTTTAGGGATTTTGATTATTTGTACATTATTTTGTGCTGATATTTTGAGGGTCTATTTCATTGATTTCTGTCTGACTGAATTAAAAATTTATAGGAATCTTGATATATTTGATTTTTACCCTGTAGTAATCTGGCAGAGAGATAATTATTGAACACGAAAGGGAATGCGGGGATGGAATTTTGCATTCTTAGCGAGCAATTGTTGCAGTCTTTAGTGGGTTTTTGTGACAAGCATTGCATAATCAGTGCTTTCCCTGACGGAGCAATTGTTCCAGTCGTTACTTTTTAGTATTTTATGTGACAAGCACTTTATTCTCAAGGCTTTCCCAGAGTGTTCATCAGAGCAACTGTTTCGGTCGTTAGTCTTTTAGTGACAGGCATTTTGTACTCTGTGCTTCCACCCCCCCAATTGTTCTCAAGGAACAATTGTTTCAGTTATTATTTTGTGACAAGCACTGTATACTCTGTGCTTCCCCCTCCCCCCCCCCCCCAGTGTGCCTAACTGTTTCTATCGTTAGTCTATATGTTTATATGACAAGCACTTTGTTTTCAGTGCTTCCCCCCCCCATGAGTGTTCATAACTGTTTCATTCGCCAAGTCACTTAAGTTATGTGACAAACACTTTATACTCGCTGCTCCCCTTTCCCCGGTTGTTCATCAGAGCAACTGTTTCAATGGTTAGTCTTTTATGTTCTTTATGTGACAAGCACTTTATACTGCTGCTTCTCTTCCCCTCTCCCCAGTACTCGTAGTGAGCAACTGTTTCCATTGCTAGTCTTTTACGTGACAAGCAATGAATACTCAAGTGCCACACTAGAGTTCTAGCAATCCCCATTGGTGTTACAATCCCAAATGCGAATGTGATAACAATTGATGCTTTAAAGTAGATAAAAAGCTCTTGTTTTGGAGAGAGCAGCAGAAATCTTGGACCCTCGCTGCTCCTCTTTGAAAGAGTGAAAAATTAGTGCACTATCTGTGAGGGGTCAGAAACTCTATGCTAAAAGCAGACTTCAAATACAAACAAGCATTTGACGAACAAAGCTCATGTTCTCCATGTTTTATTGGAAAATTACACCTGAAGAGAATGCCACAAATATTTAAAACAGGCTGGTGTGAAAATGTCTTGCATATCATAACTGGTCCATGAATTATTTGCAAAGGACGACTGGAAAACAGCGCAGGTAAAAACTTCCAGAACATTGGTATATTTAAAGAGAATAAAGAAATGTACCAGCGGTAGGGATCTTGAATTAATATCACTCCACTGAATTCTGTCCTGGGTCCAATTTCATGACTCTGCTTACCACAGAGTTCTATGCTTACGGCGCCCCGTAATGCACATAGTTTTATGGGGTTGTAAGCGCAAAATTCCACGCTTAGCAGTGCCATGAAATTGGGCCCTGTTCTGTAGCAGTCCAAACAACAATTCATTCTAGTTGTCTATGAAAAGGGGACAAGCTTTACATTGCGGCAGAATTTAATCCATAATTATTTTCCTGATCAAACACATTTTTACAAAGACCTTTTATCAAAGTATCGTTCAAAAATTGCTGAAACAAAACTCTCCGACATTCAGAGACCGATGTCATAGAGCTGACAAAGCATCAAGCTCACACAGTTTCTCCCTGGCAAATAGGCTCTAGTTGGATGTGAACCTTGTCGATATACACCACCATACTACATAGCAATGCAAAACATTAAACTCTGCAACTTGACTTCAGCTAATTTTCAATGAGCAACGACCCCCCTCCCCCCACTTTAATTATTTTTTTTTATTATTAAACTTATGTTATCTGGACCCTATGAGAATTTTTTTCATTCCAAAAAACCCCATAATTTTATGTGCTATTTGGGAACGATTTTTTAAAACCAAAAAATGCTGAGATTGTAGAGGGGATTTAGGCTTGAATCTTGTTCTTTGCTCGGTAGGCAGAGTACCATAGTAAGACAGCCAGGACGGATGCAATGACCTCGGTGCCTACCACTGGACCGTGGAACACTCCCTGCAAACATCGGAAACAAAAGTATAAAATGTTGATGGTAAATGGGTCGAGGAGAATTTTCAATTCAAGATGAATAGTGTTAGTTCTTCCAACAGCTTTATGTTCATTTCAGACTATTTCTTAGTGGGGTAGTAATGGCGCTGTCTGTCTGCTTCAGAAAGTCCCAGGTCATGTCATGGCAGGTAATGGCGTGTCGTGGCTGTGCAATGTCCGTTGGAACTCAAGGTTTCTAAAACATTTCTGAATAGGTGTGTGTATTACCCTATGATGAATTCAGGAAGGAGTCAATTCAATGTCATCAACATGTCATCAACGAAACGGTCTGAGCTTACCTGGTGATTGACATTTATTGTGAAGGCTGGCTTGACTTTAGTAGAATCGTCCCCAGCTCTCATGGCCTGTAGTCAACGAGAGCACAGCAAGATGACAAAATGGTTTTATGATTCATTAACAGTGATGATAACAATAGATATGTACACAGCACACAAAAAGACACTCACGGTGTGTCCAAGGTGTTAGCCAGGATTTGGTAAATGGGTGTCAAAATTTGCTGGAAATTTAAAAACTGGGTGTCCAAATTGTTCAATTACAATATATTTGCATGTAAATGACAGAAAAAACAGGGTCTCCAAAAGACACCCAGACACCACTCTGGCTGACACTACGAGTGTGTCAAAGTTTAAAAAAAATTGTAACTTAAAAACAAAGCCTATATAAAATTCTAAATTACTCATTTTTAAGAGCAGTTCAACATTATTAACTCTTTCACTACAGGGTGCCATTCACAGCAGCTTGGTAAATTACACCACACCTCTGGCAACCAGCTGGCAACCAGCTGCCAACCAATCAGTCAACACAATGAAAAAGAGTACATTGCAAGGATTATTTTCGTATCAAACACCTTGTAAAATCTACAAAATAAATTGAGGAAGTTATAAGGCTTTAACCGCTGGAGTGTAGGGAATATTTTTCGTCACAGCTACATAATTAATTTTGTAGTGAAAGAGTTAAACATCCAATATGAAAACACAGTCACACAATAGATACTAAGATCGAATTGAGTCTTCAGGGAGATAAATCAGAGCTTTTATTTTTTCAGACCAGTCTATGAAACTTATACTATAGCAACTCACCTTCCTCAGGGCACTGAATCCTTCTTCATCATAGAATTTCACCTCATAGTTACCTGATGGGGCATTCTTGTGCTCCTCTGTCCAGCTAACCTGATAATTTCAAAAGTGAATCAAGTCAAGATTACTCTATTTTGTATTAGGCCCAAAAAACATGTTTAGCGTCCCCGCCCGCTTCCTTTTTAGAGGCCGCCTCCTTTCTTTCTTTTGGATAGAACACACTTGAGCCATTCTGGTAAAGGGCATCTTTCAAGTTCACACCTCATACAGGTCAAAGGTCAAATAATAAAAAAGGTCAAGGGTTGAATTTAAGTGCACTCTAGGTTCTGAGAAAATGATCTGTTTCTGAAATACTTACCTGATATTGATTGTCTCCTGACCGGGAAACGGGGAGTTGTTTACCAGCAGCCTCTGCATTCAGGAATAAATTCTGAAGAAATTCAAGAGAAAACTCATTGTATCGTTGCGTTTTGGAATGAGTAGAATAAAGCAAATCAGCAAATTGATCTTACTACTATATCCTTTCAAGTTTACTATTCCATAATAAAACGAAAAAAGAGGCTAGGTATGAGGTTTCATTGCTGGACGTCTTTCTCAAACATTATTTATGTGACTGACGATAGTTTTCAGATGCAGTTCTATGTTAAAAATACATTTATTTGTTAATGCATAAGATTAGATGCACTTGTTTGTAGGGATTTCGGTCTTTACCTTGGCATTGTTTTTGCAGTTGAGAGTGAACTCAATCAGGAATACCGTTTCTGTTGAGCTGGAGCCATCGGTGGTTGTGTACACCTTGTGGTCTGTGCTAGCTCCAATGCAGGTATCACCTTTTGAAAAAAAATCATTAAATGAAAAGAATGTTTCAAATACTGCATGATGCAGAATACTTATCGGCTTAAAAATAAAAATAAAACTATACTTTTATTTGTTGAAATATAAATTTTCAACACACACAAAATATGGAAGCCACTGGTGAAGGATACATGCTACTCTGCAATAGAGCATGCAATCTTTTGCAGGAAATGCATCAAGTTTAGCTTGTTTGAAGACACAAACAGCTGCTGAGGTGTATGTGTGCTTTTTTAATTCCTTCTAAAGTTTTGCTTCAGTTTTTGGAGCCACTTTTCATTCACTGTCAGTACGGGTGCGTAGACTTTTTACGGGACATTCTTACCAGCCCTTCAATAGTCGGATTTCTTACTATGATCGGAAGTTATTGTCCTCTCATAGTGGTAAAATCTGACAATGCTGAGACAATAATTATTTGGCAAGCTCTTCGGCAAAAGCGATCCAGTTTCGCGCGGTGTGAATAGCGTCATTGTGTTCAGTGTGAAAAGGCCCCCTAGACCGATCTTGGCAGGTAGTTTTTTCTGGTTGGGATAATAATTTTTTTTTTTTACTTTCTTGTTTCCAATTGAAACACCCATAGAAAATACGAACATTTTATTTACGTTTTCAAAAGGTAAAATTAGTATTTTATTTTTCAAATTTCAGGTACATTTTACTTATTTGATTTATAACAATTACCAGTAACTTAGGTATTTTTGGAGATCGCTCGCACAAGTTTTGCACACGGCACGTCAGCTGCATGACAACAGGATTGAATGCCTAAAACTAGTCATGTCTGACTATTGCAAGAAATCCCATCACAGCAAAAAATCCTGTAAAATGTCTATGCACCCGTACTGACTGTATACGGAATATAATTACTAGTACAATAATAGTAATTAGTATGACCAAATATTTGGTGTTACTTGAACTTGATGTGGCTAGGATGTGCAGACTAAATTTTAATTTTTATACTGAGCCTTCTCCTACCCCTAGCCCTGTTTCTAGTTTTAGTAATGATCTTTTCCGTGTTAATTTTACTAGCTAAATTGCCTTTCCAACTTTTGCTTTGGACGAGTCTATTCATAATTCATCTGTTCTTAGATTGTCGCTAAGTGGAAAAACGTCGTTGTTGTATTTTTCCTAGAACAAGTAATGTTGTAACATGCCTTCAATCAGTATGAAAATTATATGGAGGAACCAAATTTTGAACTTACCAACGATGAAAATTGGACCAGAAACGAGCAGCAGTCCCAACAGAAAATGTACACTGGAAGCAGCCATTTTGAAGAGGACACGTCGACATTAAGCAAACGTTGAGGGCGCACACAAAGTCAGTCAACAAATAAACAGCCGTAGAATAAATAAGCACGTTGGAGACGTTTTTGTAAAAAGTTATCGACGGCTATTTTACGAGAGGAACACAAACAAAATGGCCGAGCTGGTGGGTGAGAAACCGATTGTCAGTCAAGAAAAGAAACCATTTTCATTTGTTTTACCAAAGAAAAAAGACGTGAAAGTTTTGGAGAAGAAAGAAGTCAAAGAAACTGACTTTGTTCACGCGTTAGAAGGACAGGAAGTTAAAAGGTTGGTGTCAAAAGACCAAAATGAAATGCGTTTGTTTATCCACAATTTTTTTTTAAAGTTTGTTATCGGATCGTTTCAATAATTCAATAATGGGTATGGTTCGACTCATCATTACAATATAGACTTGGTCAAGCCCATTCCATATCTAGGTTACAGATTTGTTTTTGTCAACGTAATGCTGATTTATAATGAAGCATATTGGCAAAATTGTCAATAAAGATGCAAAATGTTAAATGGAAATAAAAAAATATGAGTCACTTATTTTATTAATTGAAAGTTTTCAGCTGAACGCAGCCCAGTGCAGTGGTGTCTAATTGTTGACAAAACAGCAACAAACTTTCACAGTATTTTCATCAAGAAAGTCAACCCATCCATGCATTGCGAGGTGACACGGGCACCAACTGCATCTAAGACTACAAGAGGAGTTTGCCACGGTGATTCTAGCAAGCGCTGCTTTAACTGTGCCACTGCACCTTGTTGTAAAACCCTTACAATAATTAAACGGTGCTACATAAATGGGTCTCATAGTCATAGTCATAATTATAAAAACTTCACAAACCTGTCTCTAAGAACAAGATAAAAAGCGCTTTGACTTGAGTCGCCCAGGCCATAGACAAAGTGCTATAGGCCTATACACAAATTAGTTATAATTATTATTAGGGCAATGGAGGTCATGGCTGTGGTGGCCTGTATGTAATTCCATACCTGTTGCACTAAACTTGTTCTGGTATACCTGTGACAACAGTTGCTCATCATTTAGACATGTTGGACAGTTCTAAAATAGAACATGTAGAAAGTTCTCAAAAAATGTCATCTAAAACTAGATGGTAACTGCTTGGAAATGAACTTTTCCAACTTGAGCAGTTATTCAAAATAAGAGTAAGACCCTCAACTGTTGCACAACAAACAAGAAAGTATCCCCCGAAGGCCAAAAAAGAAAAACAAAACATGCCTGTGCCTCTCTTCCATTAACCCTCCTACTCTCAGTGACTCTTGGCAATATTTTCCAGTGAGTTGACAAACCATTTGAAACCATTCGACTGCCAAGGTTGTGTACGACGGCACAACTGTGCACAGAACTAACTGTGTACTGTGTACATGCATTCCCCCATGGTATCATATTGCAGGCTGGCATAGTTGATCTATCATTCAAAACCACAGTGAATGGTATTGAATGGTCAGACAGCAAGAGGGTTAATAAACAAACACCCCCCAAAACAGACCAGGGCCCAATTTCATAAAAGCTGTTAAGCAGAAAATACTGCTTGACGAATTTCTTTGCTTAGCAAAAAATTTAGTGGGGCACCAGTTACAACAATGCAAACTTAATGTAACTTTGGCTGGTAACCTGTTTCTGTTAAGCAACACTTTTTTGTGCTTACCAAGTTTTTGTGCTTACAGGCTTTATGAATTTGGGCCCAGACAAGGTTTGGTGCCGTGCTAACTGAAGGTTTGTCTGTACCTGAAAAATATAGACTGAAAGTCAGGGGTCTACAAATCACTAATGAACTTCTATTTTGTTTAATTCTATTCTCAGCACAAAACCCAAAGAAAAGGAAAAGCTCCTTGTCATCCCGCTGATAAGGCGCAATGATTATGGTCGCCATGGAAACACACAATCAGACAAGAAGGAGAAGTCGAATGACAAGCCGAAGTCTGAGACTAGTGGACAGCCCAAGGTGAAAGATGATGACAAGCCAAAGTCTGAGATTGTTGAAAAGCCCAAAGTGCAGGACAATCTGGAAGACGATGCGGTCAAAGAAATTATCAAAGGTTAGAGTTTTGAAACCTTTTTAAATTTTTTGTTTCTCAGATCAAGCTTATGTTTTCATTTGTTAGGCCAATCTGTTTTCCTTTTCCAATTTAAATCAGAAATCTAACTTTTTAGTTGTTTTTTTTTTACACCCAAATTTTAATTTTTGCCAACCCCCAAAAATATGTTTTTTCCTCTGATTGATATCCTAAAATAGCCTAGATGTGTTTAAATTCTAAAAGTTGAGCTGTAGTTCTGGTGGTTGAGTCATCGGAGTGTGGGTTCAAGTGGGGTTTTAGAAACATGTTTTAGCTCCCATTGCCGAGTATTTTGTTTGGATGCCATTTTTAATGATGTAGTTCATTTAGACACAACAGATAATCGTTGTTAAATCTTTCTGATGTATGACGGGTTGATAAAAGAAAAGTTGAATAGAGCGGGATTTGAACCAACAACCTCCAATTAACGTGCCGGCGCTCTACCAGCTGAGCTATCTAGCCCTATGTTGGCGGTCCCTCTCTTTTATCAATATCTTTGTTCGGGTGACAGTCAGAAGCCATACATCTGTTAACTGCCGTGTATCCAGGGATCACACCCAAGTTTATGATACAACCTGGGAAGCGGCAGCCAGGGGATCACCTTAAGGGGATATGACTTTTTTTAAATAGGGAGACCGCCAGCATAGGGCTACTAGATAGCTCAGTTGGTAGAGCGCCAGCACATTAATCCAGAGGTCGTTGGTTCTAATCCCGCTCTAGTCAATTTTTCTTTGTTTAACCCCAAATTATTTGATATTTACCCAGTCGGTTTCCCTTGTGATTGATCACTTGACATTTGAAATAAAAAAAGTTGCATAGTGTTAAAGGTGAGCCCAGGAAGGTGATGTCTACATGAGAATTCCTGATTTATTATTTTGATCTGTCTATGTGTGTATTCCCGTAGATGCGGCTGTATATAACGATGATTGGGAGGGGCGAGGTAAAGAAGACTTGAATCTAACAATTCCACTCCTGATGCAGAATCAAGTTCCAGAGGGCTTTGAGACAGATCATAAACTTGATGTCTCCATCAGACCCAATGAGGTAATATAACTACTTGTGATGGCCGAGCTGTCCAGTGCCTGGTAGTCAAAACTACGAGGTCAAAGTGTGGGTTTCCAACTTTGGCCTGACCAGGGCAGAATTTCATTGAGCTGCTTTAAAAAAAAATTTGCTTAATAGAATGGGGTCACCAGCCAAAATACAGTGTGACAATTACCATCTGTGACTGGTATCCGACTTCTTTTAAGTTCAAGCAATATCTTTTGCTTAAACAGCCGTATAAAATTGGGCCCAGTTAAGTCGTGTGAAGAGAAGAGTGGGAAATATTGGAATGCCCAATAAGTTTATAGCCAACAGATGCAGGCTGTTTTTAAAGTATGTTAATTTATATCGCATAGCCTGTCTGTGTACACAACTCTATTTTGACTGACCAAGAGCAAGCTTTGTGTGCTTTACTGAATTAGAACCATCAGTCTACACCTTGATGAAACAAGTTGACCATTACAATGTTCTTATATCAACAAGAGCAAAAACAATTGATTTTGCCACAAATTCTTAGATTTATTTATTTAAATTTGATAGATTCAGCACTGTGTGCAGGCTTTGAACTTTATCTTTGAGAGTGCAAGTATAAACACCATGTAAAAAAACATTCAGAGAACCTTGTTTCAATTCAGCATGCTTAGGCCAAGCTTCCAAAACTTTTGTACAGAAGGCCCCACAGTTTTGAAAAATCCTGGGGAGAACCCTGCCTGCTCTAGCCAAAATCACCCTTCTTGCCAACAGGTCAAGATACATAGCCTTAAGAGTCCACCGCTGTAGTGTTGAGTAGATTCAGGAAGCTTGCAAACGGAGATTGGAGTATTTGTTATAAATTTCTTTTCTTTGTTGACAGGCAACAAATGTGGACTACAGCCAGGTTCCAATTGAGCAGTTCGGTTTGGCAATGCTGAGGGGAATGGGGTGGAATCAAGGAGAGGGAATAGGCGGAAAGATGAAGAAGTGAGTACCTGGTATGGAAAGAAGGTTGGCATGGCTCGAAATTTCACAAATGACGCAGGCCCGAGGCCACTGTTTTAGCATCAGGCCAGTAAACTTGTTTCCTTCTTTTTTTTTGTGAGATATCGCCCAACTCACAAGGCCGAACGGCCACTCAAGGTGAGGGCTACACTTAACTGATTTGAAATCAACTGACACCAGAGGCACTTTTTGCCACCTACTCCTGGGGCTGAAACAGAGTTACCCCCTTCGCAGTCCGTAAGGATGTAGGCATGGGTATCATCCACTGGGAGCCTGGCTGGTAGAGCAGAATGCACTACCTTCCCAACTTTTTACGAAGCAATTATGGTTAAGTGCCTTGCTCAAGGGGAAAAGTGTCATGACCGGGACTGGAACCCACACTGTGCTGCTGACAACACCAGAGCTTGGGTCCGGTGAACTAGACCACTCGGCCACGACACGCCACAACAAGACAATCAAGCAGTCTCGTGTTTTTGATTAATAATGCCTCACCATATCTTTGATTTTTTTAAACTGAGTTGAAATATTGAATTTGAGTCTGATAAATATTTTGCATTTCTGTTGAGTGTGAAAGTTTTACCCAGAAGACAAATGAAATCAATCTTCTCTTGGTGCTCATTTAATTAAAAAAAACAGTCATTTGATTCTGGTCTTGTAACCACAATTTTCTGGTCCAGTAAAGATTTTGAGCTACAAGCTATGCGGCTTTGTGGATTTTCCCAAAAATTTTGAGCTCTGGTTGGGCTGCGTTGGCAGGCTTTTTACGGGGGCTGCATTAATGATCTTATAGCGACCACAAATGAAGATCACAGACTTGTTCTTAGTAAGCAGCTTAATGTGGTTGAGCTTAGAGGAATGGATTGGAATGAAAGCCTAATCATTTAATAATTAGGCACATTGCATTGTAGAGAAAGTTGGACGGGGCAGGGCAGGGCATGGCAAGACTTTCATAACAAATTACAGACAGGCTTGTTTCTGTTGAGTGGGTGTATCAGTTAATTTCATTTGTGTTTTTTTGAAACAAGAACCTTGAATTGAACCTTGAAGCTTGTCTTGTCCCTCTTCTAACACAGACTTGATTCTTATTTTACAAGTTCCACTTCCATTCTCCCACCCCCCCCCCAACAAGATTGGAAATAACCATTTCACCACTGGCCCGTGTTCAGTAATTTTAGTGTTAGGCTGATAACCTCACAATCGAACAAGTCCTTCAAGGCCTAATTTCTTGATGCTGCTCAATGCGGAATTCTTCGCTTACATCCCACTGGATTCTGTGCTGTAAAGGTACATGTACCCATTAACACAGAGTTCTGCAAGAAGCAACGTAATGAAGTTGGGCCCTAATCTTCATGCCATAAAGCTGTTTAGAACGCACACAAAATTGCTTAGTTCATAGCAGAAGACTTTGCTTAGCACCATTTTCCGCTTTATGACAGCTTTATGAAATTGGGCCCTGAACAGAAAGATTCTATTTCTGATTTGTTAAATGTAAGTTGTAGAATGGTATTTAAAAAAAAAATGATTTTGTTTGTCAACCAGATTTGTGAAGCCCATTGAAGCAGTTCTACGTCCCAAAGGTCAAGGTCTGGGAGCTGATCGACGACCCGGGGATGAACTTGACCGGAAGAAGATCCGTAAACTCAAACCGGGGGACAAGAGGGTGGAGGAGGAACCGCGGGGATTTGCAAAGGGCGTTGGGGTGTTGGTCATTGGTGGAGCCCATAAAAACCTTTATGGAAAGGTAACAGAGGAGTGCTGAGATTGTTATTTGTAAATTGGTGTTTACCTCAGGGGTTGTGGTGGGTGGGAGTGGGTGGAGGAGGGGCTCCCAGGGGGTCTTTCCCTGGGCTTAGGGGTGGTAACTCCTGAAGTCCTCTCAAGTGAAGTAACATTAGCAATAAACCTTTAGTTTTGGCCCCTTAACTATACAGAAAGGTTAAAAGGGCATCAGGTTGTCTCGGTGGTTTCTTTTCCTTTCTTTCACCTCTGTGGACCCCGGTTCAAATCCCACCTCAGACCGGAGCCTTGCGTGTGCATTGGGTTTTCAGTCCCTACCCGATTACGTGAGGTTTTTCCCCCATTGGGGTTTTCCTCCCACATCTAAAACTGAACATAGCTTCTCGTTTCCTATTCACCATCCTGTTGTTGCATTTGTGCTGTTGGATGTGTAATGAAATAGATTAACAAATAAAATAAATACAAAGGTTGTGGTAAACAAACCATTTCAAGGTTTTGCAAAACTAACTGTAGACTGAGGAAAGCATAATTTATGCATACTCAAATGCCTCTTTGTCTTTTTCACTGGAGACTGTACTGACAACTGTTAGAATTTCCATTTTAGTTTTCAAATTTACCACAAAGACCCTTTCAAAATCAGGTCTCTTTATTGTCTTGCACCATCAATGAAGCAGCTTTTACATTTTGCTGTGGTGTATACGCACATTATTTACTGAATTTGTATTGTGTTGTACCTATAGTGAGGAGAATAGTTTTACCAGGCTTCTTGAGTTTAACTGAAATATTTTCTCAATGGAAGGGTTTGTTTGAAATTGTCTTTACACAAAAGCTTGTAAATAAAATGTATCAATTACAGATTGAAGTTGTTGATGAGGGCAATGCACATTTAGTCATCAAGCTAGCGCTGAGTGGTCAGGCAGTCACGCTCAGTCAGTCTAGTGTCATAGTACTGTTTGGCCGAAGAACAAGGGCTTATTATTGGGCTGGAAATACCAATCTTATCAGAGCCATAACATTTGGGTATTGAGTGGATTATTTTTCAGGATTCGGGAAGGTCTCTAGCCAAAACCACTAAATAGTGGGGGGGGGGGGGGGGTTGTAGGGTTTAAATTAATTTAAATTAACAACATTTCTGCACATGAACCACCAATGATGAGGAAGCTTTTGAGAGACCATTGCTAGTCACAGTGGAATGATTCTTTACTCATTTCTTAAATTAATCTCATTAGTTTAAGTCTGAGGTGGATCTCATACATGTACTTGGGTTTTGATAAATAGGAGATGCAAATGCAACTGTTATCGGTCAGTGTCCTGGTTTTTGTTTCAAATTCTATCCTAAAGTACATCTATCATTGTTGAAAAAGTACTGTTTTTAGGGAGCAGGTTTTGAACTTCTGTTCAGGTTTTTATATTTTCTCTTGCACCATCAATGAAGCAGCTTTTACATTTGTTGTGGTGTATATGTTCATTATAAACCGGATTTGTATTGTGTTGTACCTACAGTGAGAAGAATCAAGTTACCAGGCTTCTAGATTTTAACTGAAATATTTTCACCATGGAAGGATAGAAGGGGTTGTTTAACAAATTTGTAAACACAATAAATTGTTTTAAAAATGTATCAATTACAGATTGAAGGTGTTGATGAGGACAATGCACGTCTAGTCATCAAGCTAGCGCTGAGTGGTCAAGCAGTCACGCTCAGTCAGTCTAGTGTCAAGATCGTGGACAAAGATGAGTACAGGAAATACTCCAAAGACCTTAGTGAGTAAATGAGTAACTCTGATTGTATCCAGCAATAGGTTTATCAATACTTGGCCATCTTAGTTTGCGTATGTAGTTCAGGGGTTGGTTGACATGACCTCGACCAGAAGCTTGTATGACCTTCAGTCATTGGTGAGGTGTTTCCACAAGTTTGGTTTAGCAGCATACATGCTCTAAAATTAAAGCACATCTAAGAAAACTATGCACTGTTACTTTATACTCTAACCTTAAGAGTTCAAAATCATCTTTTAGGTTTTTTTTTATTTCATTTTTATTTTGTTGGGTATGGTACTGTTTGGCCAAAGAAAAATGGCTTATTATTGGGCTGAGCATACTAATCTTATCATAGCCGAAACATTTGGGTATTGAGTGGATTATTTTTTAGGACTCTGGAAGGTCTCTAGCCAAAACCACTAAATAGTGGGGGGGTTACAGGGTTTATAGTCATTAAACTAAAACAATTTCTGCACATGAACCACCAATGATGAGGAAGCTTTTGAGAGACCATTGCTAGTCACAGTGGAATGATTCTTTACTCATTTCTTAAATTAATCTCATTAGTTTAAGTCTGAGGTGGTTCTCATACTTGGGTTTTGATAAATAGGAGATGCAAGTGTTACTTTTATTGGTCAGTGGCCTGGTTTTTGTTTCAAATTCTTTCCTAAAGTGCATCTATCATTGTTAAAGAAGTACTGTTTTCAGGGAGCAGGTTTTAAACTTCCGTTCAGGTTTTTTGTTTCTGGTAAATCATAGTTGAATTGAATTGAAACTACGGGGTGTCAATTGCTTACTTGGAATACGTTTACATTAACCACTTAACGTTTACATGTCACATGCCAAATTTTTTCGGGACTGGCCTATGGCGGACGGTTTTTAAAGCCATGACAATTTTGGAGCGCCCTCACTGTTTGGCTGTCACTTGTCAGTTGGTTGGCTGATGTGATTATCCACCCAGACATTCCATTGTGTTGCATGCACTGGCATGCGTCTACCGTGCTTCGCTTTGTTTCACTCATACAAAAAGGAACAGAAAGTACTGGAAATCATGTGGCATACAAGAGCGAGCAGGCTGCCAACATTGTTTGTAACTGTAATCTGCTCGATATGAGGCAAGCTGGAGCATTCTGAGATTCCAGCCTACCATGCCAGATTATCGGTCGTGGCTTACGGCTAAGGTTCTGCGATTCCGGTGAATGCATACTCATATTTTTGCACAAGACAAAAAATATTCCTGGTGCTAACTATGAGAATCTTTGTTGTCTTTTCTTTGTCAAGTCAGGGTTTCATTGTGACAATGATATTTTCAAAAGAAAACGATAACTCCAGACGCTCAAACTAGTTATGAAAAATGATCCCGGGCATGAGCACGGAAAATTTTGTAGAAAACCAACGTGAAGTGGTTAATGATAAAGTAGGTTTCTAATTTTTAACAGGAAAAGACACCCAGACACCCTTCCTGCTAAAACCATGATGAGGAAGGAATCAAGAGTGCACTGATCATTATTTTCAGATATTGGTTTCTTCAACAGTTTACTGCCATTATTGAGCATTTTTATGTGTTTCGGTTTTAGGTCGTTTCAGCAAGGGGCAAGAGGCATCCAAAGAAAAGACAGCAACCCAACGAGACAGGGACCAAGACCGCAGTGCAAAATCAACCACACACCACGGCGATAAAGAGAAAAGATCTCACAGTGATGATAAACACAGAACTAATGATTATGACAGAGACAGTGATAACCACAGAGACAAACATAGTCATACACACAGGGGCAGTAAGAGAGACACGGATAGTGATAGACACGGTGAAACAAGAGAAAGGAAGCATGACAAACACAGAGATAGATACAGTGAGCAATCCAATAACGATAGAAGGGACGACAGAAGCGAAAAGAGGAGAAAATTAGAAGATACTTACGGCAGGTAAGGGAATAAGGAATACCTATTGTACCTAACTACACAACATCTAGGATAAGAAGTACAGTTAGAGCCTCAACCACTTCATGTCAGAGCTTCTAAAGTTATCTATTTATTTTGTTGTTGTTGAGAAAGACTGTTGTCACAATGAAACTCTGACTAAATAAAGTAAAGACAATAAACGTATTCATAAAATCTCTATGTTTTTTTTGTTTTCTTTCGAGAAATTATGGAATATCTTACTGTGAGTCTTAATCCTGAGGAAAGATATCTGAGTGAATAATAACTGCTTTCTCTTGTTACAATCCTTTCAAGCCTTGACGATGTTGAGGTTACTTTCAAATTGTGAAAGATGGATGGCATCCACTGATATTTGTGTTTTCCCTGCAGGGTTAGTCCTCACAAAGAATCCCGCAATGGAGACTCGGACCACACGCAGCAGAAACACTGGCTGTGGCCGGACCTGAGAGTGAGATTCATTGACAAGCAGTACAAAAAGGGCAGGTACTACAATACAAAAGTGACCATCATAGACGTTGCGACCAGAGACACGTGTACCTGCCGCACGGATGATGGAAGATTACTCGAGGGTAATTGAGTGATCTCATATTAAGCCTAACCATTAGTTAAAGGAACACGTTGCCTTCAAATCTCATGAAATTTTACTGTTTGGAGGTGTTCCTTATACTTATTAAGAGTTGTTCTTGCAATAAAACACCCTTTAATGTGTTATAATTAGTAAATGGTAATTAAACAAAACAAACATTGACCTCTGACCCCCGAGATATGTCCCGCGAAATGTATACGTTTTTCAAGCCGTCAATACGATCGTCGATGCAATAACAGTAACGGGTACCAGACCTTCTTACGCCACACAAAGCATCGGTGTTACTAGGTTGGCCCCGCTAAAATCATACATTGTACGAGAACCCTGTCTTCGCGTCGTCTACTGTACTGCAGCATGCAGGGGGAGGTCTATGGGTGGTATGGCCGCGGGGTTTTGCTGCTGCTGGTACGTCCCTGGACGCCCGGACGGACCGAGACGTGGGGACTTGCTACTTAATTATTTAATGTATGTTTTCTTTCTTTTTTCATTCATTTATTAACTGGATATTTATTGGAATACAATAAACAGATGGTAATCGTAACATTTTTAATAAAACAATTGCTCAGTCGTAGTTCAACAGCTGCGACTGGAAATAAGACTAATAGAATTTGTCCGCCATTTATGGGAGTCAAAATCTTGACTCTCATAAATGGCGGAGCGTTTTGTTTCGCGAAAGTTATCAAAAGCGAAGCATTTCTAAGGCACGTTTGTGTGGATCATTATATTCTACTTTTTAAACATCTTTCCGACCGTGCTCATTATACATCAAACGCTTGTTATAGCCCCAAAGCGCCCAACAGCGCCCAACCCGAAGGCAACGTGTTCCTTTAAAGGTTGCTGTTGGCACCCAGTACATCAAGCTTGAAAGAGAAGAACAATGCCAAGTGGCCAACAAGCCCCTTTACTGTCTTCCCCCCAGTAGACCGATCTACATGTATTAAGCCCCACCCCTTTGGCTGCATCACCACTGCACACGTGGGCAGCACTTGTGCATCTCTCCGATGCCACACTCACGACATGAGCGTGCGCGCTTTAAGTACGTGCGCATGCATGTTTACTTTTCTAATGCGATTTTAGCGTGTCAGACTTTTGTCGGACTGTCGGTGGCGTAGCCAAGGTTGTGATTGGTCAATACATAAGGGACATAAAGGATCGGTCTGTTATTCATTTATTCAACTTAATATGCAAGCATGCTGATATATGTGAGCCAATCACCAGTAGATGCAACTACATTTACTTTTACTTTCTTCAAATCCGTTGAGACTACTGAGTTATGCATAGGAGTTTCTCCTCCACTTTGTCAGAAAAAAGAAAACAAAAGTAACACGTTAATCCGGAGGTCGCAGTTTCTTGTCCTGCTCTAGTAAATTTGTCGTTACATAGTCAGTTTCCAAAAAAGAAAAACATGAGGTTGTCTCTGTGATTTGGTATTGACTTGACGTTATCACCCGAGTCAAATCTTAGTTCTAGAATATCCTCCAGGAATCTGCAGACTTCATGACTTCATTAATATTGAAAGCATTATTTAGTTTTTTCTTCTTTTCCTAATAGGTATTGATCAGAGCATGATTGAGACTTTAATACCCAAGACAGAGATGGCGTGTGTCATGATCGTTGATGGTGAACTCAAAGGACAGGTAATATGCAACAGCTTGCCAATCACAAGGCTATGCACAGTTTTTCTACCTTCGGCTAGCCATTGGGGCTAGCCATCAGGGCAAGGCATTGGGGCAAGCCATCAGGGCAAGCAATCAGGGCAAGCCAACAGGGCAAGCCATCTGGGCAAGCGTTTGGAGCTAGCCATTGGAGCAGGCCATTGGGGCTAGCCATTGGGCAAGCCATCAGGGCAAGCCATCAGGGCAAGCAATCAGGGCAAGCCAACAGGGCAAGCCATTGACAGGGCAAGCCATAGCTGTTGGATTAGAGTTGGGGTTAGCGTGCATAATTTTTTCCTGCCTGTGTGATACTTTTATGTACAATAATCATTGTGGTAGACACAACACCAGCAGGTGGCTAATTTTTTCCAAACCAGACAGGCTACTTAAGAAGCAAGTTTGACTTATTGCTTGCTGCCTTCTTGATCTATGTTTAAACACTGGGCTAGTGACTTGATTTAGCCCTGTTAAAAGTTTTCAAGAACCGTTGTTTCTGGAGCCTCTCTTGATAATTTGCACGGTATTTTGTGTTTTTCTTGCTGCAGTTGGGTTCATTAGTAAAGCGAGACAAGACGAGAGCCAAAGCTGACGTCCAACTCCTAAGAGACCGGGACCAGATTAAAAGACTTGACTATGATGATATATGTGAATACGCTGGCAATATACACGATGAGGACGATTACTAGACTGTTTTGCATTTGCAGGTCAGAGCAAACTTAGCAAGTTTTGTAAAGTTATTTATGAATGAGTGAATCTTCCTGTAACCTAACTTCGACACCAGTCTACTCCAGTCATGGCAACTTTGTGCACCAAGTTTTGTAAAGTTATTTATGAATGAGTGATCTTCCTGTAACGTAACTTCAACACAGGTCTACTCCAGTCATGGCAACTTTTATTGGAACAATAGGTAACACGATTTTTTGTCTAGTAAGAATCAGGTATTTTATTATGTGTTTTTTATATTTTAAGATCTCATATTACTATATTTCTATACATTTTAAACACCATCACATACAAAGCACTGTAAAAAATATTAAGACCAATGAAATATAACAGAAAATGCTTTAGTGATTGTAACCTATTGGTAATAGATGCCTCCTACAGGGCCTCCTGATTGGCAATCTCTCTGGCATCAGTGTTGTTATGTAAATCTCAGTTGTGAACACATGAATATTCCATATAGACATGAGGGTCAAGTCTGAGATCAGCCGCCGATTTCACAAAACTTTACGCAACTGCGTAAGTCCACTTGCGCAACAGTTTTTGCGTAAGCTGTGCACCAGAAATCTTTTACAAGTGGACTCGTGCAGTTGCAGAAAGTTTTGGGAAATTGGCTGCAGGAGTTAGGGCGTGTGTTAGCCGATAGAGGCAAATTGCAGTTCGCATGCCCGATGCAGACAAATAAAGACAATTTCAGACTTGAAATCAGGTCTAAGGAAACCCAGGCCCTGCAAGTCAAATTTCAGGAATTTTCACGATATTCCTGAAACAAGCAACCGCACTGTCTGTTGGATGACAACAGGCGAAAAACTTAGCACAGAAGATCTCTGCTTTAGACTTGTCATATTACATGAATGAAGGAACAGCTTGTCAAAGTTCCAATAAGTAGGATTTGATGAAGCTTTGCATGGTGTTGAAAGTGAGAAATGAACTAGTTTAAGGGAGACAGTCGTGAGAAGACAAACAGAGCGACGTTGAAACCTCTTTCCCACCATAGGTCTGTAGCCAGCCTCTGTCTTTTCTACAGATATTTTCATGGCAAATGTGCCACCAGTGTTTCCGTCCTGTTTTTTTCTATCAGGGTGTTTAGCCTTGTTTGGGGTGAACTAGTAAACCATGCCCGATATGTGGCAGATATATCTGCCCCCCCCCCCCAATGTTCCCATATGTTAGCAGACTCTTTTCCTCTTGTACAGAAGTACCCCCTAAAATCCTTTTCAGGAATTTCTGGGATTCTCAGCAAACAATGAAGACACAATAGGAGGGGGTTACACCATGCCACATATCGAGCACCAAATGGTGAACTTGCATTAAAAAGAAGAGATTATTACAAGAGTTTATCCTGTAAACTAATTCATTTTTCTTATTTTTCTAAGTTCCAGTACAGTTGACTGTATAATAATTAAGTGCGTGTAAATGACATGACGTTTCTACTGAGTGATCAAATCAATTCAGGTCTTTGCATCCAAGGCTAAAAGGGGCAGGCTATGAGAACAATCTGTTGAAGTTCAAGTGTGATGCCCTAACTGTTGTGCATTCAAGATTGGGGTCATTTTTGGTTCTCATGCAGTGTGGAACAGCCTATTTGTTTTCGCATTACATTGTACAATTGTTGCCTGCGGTGACATGGTCCATGGTGTTTTGTACACTCGAGGGGGCAAAAGGCATCCGAGGCGAAAGCCGAGGGTGCCATTTGCCTCCGAGGGTGTACAAAACCCATGGACCATGTCACAGCAGGCAACAATTGTTTTGTTATACCTCTGTCTTGAATTCTTAGTAATATTTTTCTCATCTGAAGGACTCCAATTTCATCGAAACGATAATAATCTCGATCCTTTGCTGCACAGAAAGTTGTACGACGCGAGCGCGCGCGTGAGAGGAGAGTGGCATATGGATATTTGTTGCCCGCTCATGTGATCGTTCTGCGCCAATGAAAATACAGCATTCAAGACAGAGGTATAACAATTGGTAATGATTACACCTTCCACCTTGCTAGTTGTACACCATCTTCGACAGAGGAGCGGATATATTTAAGAAGATTGAGAAGACGGAGGTGTCCATTAAAGGGAAGGTATACGATTGGTAATCACTCTAAAAATGTATGGCAATAAAAACTAACTTGGTTAGAAGTACAACAACCTTTGTACAACAGCATTTTGAGAAATATTTCAATTCAAAATAATGTGGATATGGAAAAAGATGTCAGTTTTTATCCACAAAAATTTGATTCTGAAAAATGTTTCTGTCAGAAACGTTTCTCAGATTGTGTATTTCTATTAGGGATTATTCTTCATGTGTGGGCATAACTGCTCTAGATTTTGGACGATATCTGAAAAACGCTACCACCTTCTGAAATGAAACTTTCACAGGTTAGTTTTATTGTATATATCTACATTTATATCGGATTGAAACTATCAAATGGTTCCAAAAACCAAAGGTATGCTTTGCCTTTAACTAAGGTGTTCTCACGTCAGTGTCATAACTGGTAAGAACAAAGAATTGTTGGGGTTTATATTTTTAATAAAAAGATATGCAAACTAGAATTTATACTGTGTTTTGTGTGTGAAGTGTCCTTTTGAAAAAGACTGTATTAAAGTGAGGGATTGATTATTTTGGGAACGAAGCATCCAACAATTATCCATATTGGATGGGAGCCTATCAAATATTTATTTTTGAACATTGCAGCAGTAAATACATGGCAAAATAATGGGTGGCACATGATGATGCGTGTTCCACCAATCAAATGACTATGATCTCTGTATGGTATAGACCCCCTTGTGTATGACGTCACAAACCCAAACAGCACTCTCACTGAGGTCAAAGAAAGACCTTTTATTGGCCGAGGTTTTTAGGGCAGCAGAATGCAAACATGGGGCTCTCAGGGATTGCTGTGGCAAGGATTCTGGGGTCGGTAGGGCTCTGGGCCTTGGAGACATGGGAGTCCTGCCCGGAGGTGAAAAGAGAGGGCAATCGCAAGGAGACTCTCATGGGGCTCGGCAGAGCTCAAGCCCCCACCAAGTGGCTGGAACAGAAGGATCAGGAGTCCAGGCATGGGGAAACGGGCATCCCAGCCAAGGGGCATTGAGGGGGAGGGGGTACCAACGCTCCCTGCTCCCACTGGTTACAGTCATAAAGTAAATGGTTGATCACCGACAACACAAGTTCCACTTCGTGACTAATTTGTCTCCTTTTAGTTTAATGGCACCATTGTAAAATCAAAGGAGCAAAATTTCAATCATATATTACAAGTTTTGTGTGAAAAACTGCGACATTTAATGACAGATGATGGAATAACAAACATGCACAGTAGGCCTACACACTAAATTGAGGCAGTGTGCTTAAACCCAGTACTGCAGTAACTTGGGCACTGTAGGACTTTTTAGAATTGACTTGAACAGTAGTACAACTGTTCCAAGTCCAAACTTCAAGTTCAATAAAGGAGTACAGCGCCCCAGTTACTGGGTTTACAGTGTACTCAAGATAGAATTTGAGGTACATTATTTCAGAGTCTTACATCCCCCAGTTTCTTTAAATTATAAAAGGCCACCTCAGATCATATATTTGTAATCACACCAAAAAAATGATATTATTCGCCTTGAAATCATCATAGGTGGCCCCATGGGGCAAGTGAGCCCAACAAAAAGGAGGGGGAAAGGGAAATGACTAAAATAACCCTATAATGGAGGGAGCATTTCAGATTGAAAACTTTATTCAAGACATCAGCAGGACACAATAAATGCGTCCATCAGTCTCAGTTTGTGTCCTCAGTAACGCTATCACCTCCAAGGGCCACTAAAGTCAATGGAGATCAAGAATAAGAAAGATACAGGAACACTAGAGACAAACAAATAAATAAAACGATCAATGGTTTAAAAAAAAACCTATAATAGTGAGGACAGACCATAGAGCATGGAACAGACTAAGAAAGAAGAATCTAAGAAACAAAAAGGCGTAAGACATGAACGAAAACAGACGAAGAGAAGGAAGTTGAACCGGACAAGTAGAAATGGAACTTGGAAGTAGATTGAGAACAAGATTATAGCATTATCAACTAACATTTCGTGATAGTTGATTATGACTTGTGGGCCTTTGAAACAAAGTTAACACGAACTACATGAGGCAAAATACAACGTTGCTTAATATACGGTGCTCTTGGTGGCGCTATACACCTGTTTACAAAAATTATTTTGACTTTGAGGGCAATAAAGTTAAAAGTTTATTTTTTAGTTAATTTTACCATGGAAGATGGATAAAACAAGCGCAGTTGTATAATACCTGGTTGTAAAACTTCAAAAAATTAAAAAGCCTCCCAACCAAGCACTTTTGAATACGCGGATGAAACACTTGAACGGTGCTCTGTGAAGCCACAACCATAAATAGGGTGGGGTTGGTTTGGAGTCTTAGGTCTTAGGTGGGGGGAGGGGTGGATAGATGAAGCCTATGCAAGCCGTATGGGGTTGGCCAATAAGTGGGTAAAGTTTCGGACCTCCAATCCCCCCCCCCCAAAAAAAGCAAAATCCCCCCAAAAAAGCAAAATCCCCCCCAAAAAAGCAAAACCAAAATAAACCAACTCTCAAACAAGCTTTGCCAAGCACAAAAAGAAGCTATGCTAAATCAGAATTTGCTGTCTTTCTTGGCCCCCCGCCCCCTCCCCCTCCCCGCCCCACCCCATGCCCACGCCCCAGCCGGGTGCAGTGGCGCTTTATATACATGTCATTTTTATTTTAGGGGGCAAAGTGTGGGAAACATTTTGGTAGGCTTTTGATGTATTGAAATTTGTGTGTTAGGCTATTTTTGTTTGATTTCATTTGGTGGGGTGGGACAAACTCCGCCCCAACCCGTGGTTACGCCTTTTAGGTAATTCTTTGCTGTCTGATTTCCTCTTTGAGTCTTTGTGTAATGATTAACTTTAATTTAATAGATAATGCACCCTATTTATTGGTAGTCATAACATGGAGTTAGAGTCGGAATAAACACGTACACCACACAAAATAGCGAGGATGGAGTAACCCCCCCCCCCGCCCTCAAAAAGTTCCCTACCTCTTCATTGCTGATTATCATAATGCAGCAGCGCGTTACTGCGCATGCGTTATTTACCCGCACTGTTTCCCGCGAATCGATGGATTGATCAAAATGCCCCCAATTTGTCCCAGAAAGTAGGTTAATCGCTGCCGATTTCAGGATATTATCGTCCAAAGATAGTCAACCAGCCAGTGTACTTGAAGAACAATCATGGGATACCTCAAGCTGCTTCTTTTGGAGAATTTTAAGTCCTATCAGGGCAAGCAAACCATCGGGCCATTCAAGCCGTTTACTGCAATCATTGGACCGAATGGTGCAGGTAATGTATGATAATGACGTTAACCAGTTATGATATATTGTTAATCTTTGTTCTTAATTCTGATGTAATTTATTGCATGTATTGTAACCGTGTTGCTGTCCAATTTTCTACTAACTCTGCTGAACTTAAATGTGGATTGGTGGAAAGCGCTGCTGTTTGGTTGACTGTCACTTTCGATTAATTTATAATTCTAACCCAATCTATTTTAGTATTTATTTGATTGATGACTGATGTTTTGAAACTCAAACTGCATTCGATTGTAAATTTAATAAAAATCTGTCATTAGCAATTCTCGCCTAGTTACTGATACACAATTTATTGATTTAAGCTGTTCATTATCATTCATAGACGTTGAAAAAATGTGAGAGAGATTTGCTGTTGCCCTTTTGTGGGAGCTTTTGTTCGTTGACATGGTTGAGTTCCCTGCCTTGGCAATTGGGCATGCTTGGTGGGAAGTCATGAGATCATCTATCTAAAAATATCTTAACAAATAATCAAACAAACGTTTGTTTTATAACTTGCCAAGTTGTTTGGTAAACAAAATGCTTAATCAAAATGTAATTTTTGATTTTTTCTAAAGTAAATATAGTTGCAATAATCGTAACCCTTTATCCTCCTACCTCCATGGTCACATACAGGAGGGTTACAAGACAACTAAAATGTAAAAACTCAATAAATTTGCAATTTATACAATTTTTGTCGGATTAGTCACCAGATTTGCCAAATTTTCACCACTTTCAAAAATCATTAAACACATTCTAAGTAAGAACACAGATTTGATCTTCATTGTGTAATGAATGCATTCATAACACTCAAAACATTTTGAAGAAAAAACAAACAAAAACTTACCAGATACTGACCGAAATGTCCATGAACCGCACTTCCCCTAAATCAACCAATCAGTGTAAACCAAACCGCAGTAACCACTGTGTAGGCGTGGCGCTCGTCTGTTTGTGTGTACGCAGTTAATGTATTTAACGGAATTGTTTTCGTCTCAGGTAAATCCAACTTGATGGACGCCATCAGTTTTGTGCTCGGTGAAAAGACATCCAACCTTCGTGTGAAGCGGTTATCTGACCTCATCCACGGTGCCCCAATCGGCAAACCAGCGTCCAATCGAGCAACTGTAACTGCAGTGTACGCTGAGGAAGATGGAACGGAGACCAACTTTACGAGAATGTGAGGACATTTTTTTTTTCACAGAGTAATGTCTTAATTTCAGTTTTTAATCTTATTGTGTCCAATTGTTCCTTATCCCTCTTGCTGTCTGACCATTCACTACCATTCACTGTGGTTTTGAATGATAGATAAACTATGCTAGCCTGCAATATGATATTATGAGGGAATGCATGTACACAGTACACAGTTAGTTCTGTGCACAGTTGTGCCACTGTACACAACCTTGGCAGTTGAATGGTTTCACTGGAAAATGTTGCCAAGAGTCACTGAGAGTAGGAGGGTTAAGTAGCAGGGTTCTGCCCACAGTGGTTGGTGCCGGAAAACACGCCCAGCACTCAGGACTCCCCAACCATCACTGGCAGAATTTTTCCTCTTCCCGACCACCCCTTGTTTTCCAAAGTTTTAAATTAAACTTGCTGTTTCCTTTCAAAGGTTTACAACAAAATGGAAAATTTGGCATTAAAAAATGGTATCCAAAGCCATTAATTTGAGTACTTCTTTGGTTTGAGTCTATTTTCATGATCTATCCTGTAACTGATCCATCTCGCAATGGTTTCCAGGGAAACATTTTTCCGCCTCTAAAGAAATCATGGGCAGAACGTTGATGTAGATAGTGCTAAATAAGATGTTCGGTGTTTTCTCATAGCTTTTATGTTGGGAGTGGGTGCAACTTTGATCTCAAAAACCTTTTAATGCATTTGGAGAAGCTTCGATGACGAAGTTTGATTATTCCTTTATTAAAAGTTTAAAGCATTTAAAGGTATTGTACACTTTTGGTAACAGCTCAAAATCAGTGTCCACATTTTGTGTGATTAAACATATGCATGAACAAACAAACCTGTGAAAGTTTTAGCTCAATTGGTCATCGAGGTCACGAGAAAATAGTGAAAATAGATCTTATGTGTTTTCTGTTTTTTCAGATTATCGCGCGCGATAATTACTATTGTTTTACTCGTTTCTCAGAAACGATAGCATTTTAGGCAGAAATATTTTAAGGAACCCTTTCTACCATTACTAACTTTAAATCATGTAAGTTATGTGTGAATCTGTGAACATTGTGTTTTTCGATCTTACCAATAGTGTACAGGGCCTTTAAAGGAACATTACATCATTAGACCGTGTAAGTTTTATGTAAATCTGCGATCAAAAAGTATATTTTACAAGTTTTTTTCTTACCAATTCTGTAATGTTCCTTTAAGCAACAAATTTTGTTATGTCTTTTTAGTATTATGGGAGCTGCATCAGAGCACCGTATCAATAACAAGGTAGTGTCTGCCGCTGACTATACTGAGAGATTAGAACGCATCGGCATCCTCATCAAAGCTAGAAATTTCCTCGTTTTCCAGGTAGGCATCCTCAAGGATATTTATTGTTATTTTCATTATTTTTCCGACCACGACGATACAAATACCAAAAAATACAAGGCAAATCGAAGAACTAGAAAACCAAAACAAAAAACACTGAAGCATGAAACACAGGCTTAGCCCAAGAAACGTACAGAATAGCAAGGTACAAAAAGATGCTGACAGGAGGGCAACTAGACGAGCATGGAGAATGTTGACAGCAGAATTATTATCATGGGAAAAAAAGAGAAATGAGTGTATGAAGGAAGCATGACAGCTTGAGAAGTCAATCTGGGGAAGGACACATGAAAATTGCCCCCCAAAAGGACCAAACATTACTATGCAGGTCAGAGACAACAAAGGTAAACTAAATTACTTTTGCTCGGAAGCTTGTTATCCTAAACATAGTAAGACAGGAAAACTGAAAAAAGACAGACATGAAAACATGGACATTTCCCCCAAAATTACAGTATGATGACTTCCCAATTTGATGGAACTGCTAACATTTTACTGATCACACAATGTAGAAAAATTCTTCTTGACAAATTTGTTTTTCTTTCTTTTATGTTAAGTTGTCTCTGGTTGTAGTCTTCATTTCTCACAAACATGTGATATTTTTTTCTTCTTGTATTACTTGGGTTTCATTCATGTTATTTTACAAACTCTATCATGATTTGCTCATTCTCTTGTACTTGTAAGTAGTTTTCTTTATTTTTTCCAAGGTCTTTTTCACTTTAAGTTGTCTCGTTGGAGACACTTTTATCTCACTTAATAGCTATCTTGATTCTTTTACAAGTTTTCTTTTCACTATTTTTGATTGTTCCTGTCTTTGTTTCCAGGGTGCTGTGGAGTCCATCGCGATGAAGAACCCCAAGGAGCGAACGTCTCTCTTTGAGGAGATCAGCCGCTCCGGAGAGCTCAAGGCAGAGTACGACAAACGAAAAGCTGAGATGCTGAAGGCGGAAGAAGACACTCAGTTTAACTACCACAAGAAAAAGGGCATCGCTGCCGAGCGCAAGGAGGCCAAACTGGAGAAGGAGGAGATGGAACGCTATCAGAAACTCAAGGAAGATCTGGTGAGTCATAAGTATCCTTTTAGGATGACATTAAATCACTTCTCAAGTTTACAATCTGTAGAAGACTCTGAAAGTTACAGAAACAAGATCAACATCGCATAAAAAGAAATGTAGATTGCACTTGAAACCCCAGGCAACCTAAACTGCACTACATAAACAATGTGAAGAAGTTGAGTTGTAGAAGTGTAGAAGAGTTAAAACAAGCAGCAGACCTGGAATTACACAGAGACCATGGCCTCTGTTGCCCTGGTCTTGGCCTTGGTGCCCCTTCAAAACGCCCCCATATACTTTAAGATTTTCCAATGGAAGTGCCCTTTACAAAATGAAAATTGCCTTGCTATGATGAATATCTGACAAAGCTGGTGTGCCTGGCCAATGCAAAGCATGTGGAGGTTCCCTATTACTCAGCCAAGCAAAATCTCCCAAAACTTCCAGTCAGATGTTGATGGAATTAGGGATAAGTTGGGAGACATTCAAAGTTTCAAGGGTATCCAGCCATAGTGTTAGCCAGAGGGGTGTCTTGGTGTCTTTTGGACACCCTGTTTTAAATTTGAACACACTGTTTTATCTGTCATTTACATGCAAATGTATTGTAAGTAAACAATTTGGACACCCTGTTTTATCTGTCGTTTACATGTATACGTATTGTAAGTGAACAAGCTGGACACCCGGTTTTTAAATTTCCAGCAAATTTAGATGCCATTTTACCAAATCCTGGTTAGAACCTTGTATCCTGCAGTTAGATTTATGATCTCTTACAACTGGTACTACTACCTCTGGATCTCTCTAAATTGCACTTGTTTTCCGAGTTAATCCCTGACTGTTTCATAACTGATTTTTTTCTCCCTGCAGCTTGACATGCAGCTCGAGCACCAACTCTTCAAACTGTACCACAACCAGAACGACATTAAGCGTTTCAGCGAGGAGCTCAAAGGACGTAACGATGAACTCCATCGATCCACCCAGAGGAGGGAGAAGGTTGAAGATAAGATCCGAGACAAGAAGAAGGAACTGGGCCAGCTGACGAGGGAGCTTGCGGCCATCGAGAAGGACACTAGGGAGAAGGTATGGGGGGGGGGGCATTCTTGACCCAAACTTTGGGCGTTTTACCAAATCACACTGAATTGAAACAAGGTCATAATCGGAATGTTTTTTTACTTGGTTTATCTTCAGTTTTAAAAGCCCTACTGTGCAATCTGGGGCATTCTAAATGGTTTTGATATTATGGTTTTTGTGAATTTGATCTAAAGTGTCCATCCCCCCCCCACCCAATGAATAATTAAATAAGTTTATTTATTAAGTTTTTTGCACATCGGATGTTAGTCGCAGATATCTGCCCGCGATATGCACTTATCGGCCCAATACACTACCTTATGCACTGGAAGAACCATGCAGGCAGAACTTGAGAAAATTTTTCATTCTAATTTTCTTACAGGAAGTGGAGTTGAACAAGAAGAAGCCGTTATTCATCAAAGCTAAGGAGAAGACAACCCACATGATCAAGAAATTGGAAACAGCCAAGTGAGCATGCATTTCTTTTTGTGATTGAGAATTTTTAGTTTTATAAGAAAGAAATGATGCTGAACAATGATCTATTTAAAACTCTGAATGTTATCATGAATGCAATCTTTCCTTGCACCTGCAGGAAGTCTTCAAAGAGTGCCAAGAAAGCCAATGAGAGTCACATGGGTGAGATACGAGAACTGGAGAAGGAGCTGGAGGCAGTGGAGGCAAAACGCCATGAGTATGAGGAGAGGATCGAAGAGGAGAGCCAGAGCCAAGGGAGGGATCTTGAACTTGAAGAGTCTCAGGTTAGTCAACCAAGGAACTCAAAATAGTTTGAGGAACATTTAAAGGCAAAGTATACCTTTGGTTTTTTGGATTGTTTGATTGTTTTAATCCTATATAAATGTATATATATATACAAAAAAACTGACCGGTGAAAATTTCATTTCAAAAAGTGGTCGCGTTTTTTGCAATATTGCCAAAATCCAGTGAATATGTCCACGCATAGAGAATAATCCCTAATGGGAATACACAATTTGAGAAACTTCTCTGACAGAAACAATTTTTCAGATTCAAATTTTGGTGGATAAAAACTGACATCTTTTTTCCATATCCACATTATTTTGAATTGAAATATTTCTCAAAATGCTTTATAATATCGAAAGTTGCTTTACTTCTAACTACTAAGTAAGTTTGTATTGCCATTTATTTTTTAGAGTAACTACCAATCTTATACCTTCCCTTTAAACGAGCATGTAAAACTGAGACAGTTTTCAATGTTTTGTATTTCCAAACTTACCATTTTTCCTGTGACTTCTCTGTTCAATCTTGCATGTTACTGTTCAGGGCTGTGCCAGTACCACGCCTATCAATATTGCAAACATTGCTCATGCTTGCAGTGCTTTTGTGAATGCCTAGGTACAAACCAATGTGTGTTGGTAACCAGTGAATGTGCAATGGTAATGCATATGTGGTGCACCGCTGTGATTTTGGGGAAAAAACGCGGTGCGATAACGGACGACTCGTCTCAAAATTGACTTGTCTTAACAGACAACTTTTCTTTTAGAAGTCTACTGTTTGGAATGCCTGGAATATTCAGGAATTCTACTAAGTAGACTGGTTTATCATACATCAATGGAGGGGGAAAAACTCAAAATCAAACTGTTCTTTATTTCATATGCTTCAATTACATTAGTCGGATTTAACTGCTTCTTGAGTTAAAGAAATATTAGCAATAAATTACAAATGCATCATTGTAACTTCAACTTTGTTTCTTTTGAAGTAGATATTTGTTCTGCAAAAATCTATCACTTCATCAAAACATCTGAAGTGAAACAAGCTAACAGTTATTTGAAAGAAAAACCATAATTAGAAACCGTCTGAAAGTGATTGGGTCTGAAGTGAATAATTCAAAAAAATGATTGAAGACCGAATTTGTGGCAATGGACACATGTTATTAAAACGGTTTTTGAAACCGTCTGTTTCTAGGTGGAGGAATATCACCGTTTGAAGAAGGAGGCAGGAATTCGTGCCTCTCAGTTGCATCAAGAACTCGACAAGATGAATCGAGACCAGAAATCTGACCAAGATCGTCTGGAGAACGAGAGACATCGTAAGAGTGAGCTGCAGGCCAAGATCAGACAGAAGGAACATGAGAGGTAAGATATATCTCCAAACTAAACTTCCCCCTACTTTTACCCCATCCCCCCCCCATACTGTGTACAATGAGCCCGACTATTTTATTCAATAAATGTCACCATTTTGTAACGAAGTAATGAGGCAATAAATTGTAATGTGAAATGATTTTCAAATGATTTATTTTTATTCTATCTTTATTTTACAGAGAGGAAAACCAGAAGAGATTAGAAAAACTGAATGAATACATCAGGTATGGGACAAAGTCGATTCTGTTGTTAATATTTGTTAAGAATACGCTAACTTATTGAGAGAAAAAAGAAAATTGTGAAGTCAAAAATTTGGTTTAAAGGAACATTACAGAATTGGTTTTGCTAACAAAACAGTTGCTGGCAGTGTAAGCACTTTATGTAATCCACCATATACATAAACTGACAAACCTGTAGAAGTTTGAGATCGATCGGCCATCTGGGTCACGAAAAAATAGTGAAAAACCGATTACACATTTACATGAAATCATATAGATTCAACAAATGAATAAAACGCTCACTGAGCGATAAACTCCAACCGGAAAATTAGTTTATTCATTTCTCATCAAATATGGCATTTCAGACAGAAATATTTTGAGGGATGTTTTCTACTATCATCATCATTAGACTGTGTAAGTTTTTTGTAAATCTGTGATCAAAAAGTATATTTTTACAAGTTTTTTTCTTACCAATTCTGTAATGTTCCTTTAATGTACAAAAACAAACATGTATTTATCGGACACAGTTTGCAGGTGACACATAAGTGTTCTTTCAACAAAACAATGAAGTTGCTTAAAAAATGGCTGATTTTCTGCACCAGGATGGCTTAAAAAGTCTGAATTCAAATAAAAGACTGAAATTTCTCATCCCTGCAAAGAGTAAAAACGGATCAGTGTAGAAGCTGTAACAAAAAACTGGTTGACAATTAAGTCAGCCTGGTGAAGAAAATCAGCCATTATTTTCCTCACATGTAAAGAAATCCTGCTCTTTGATCTACTTCTCTAGAGGACACTGTTCCCAAAGGCTCTGTAAAATCTATAACTCCAGAGTTTACCAAAAGGTGGAAATGCCATCATTTCAACATACCTCCTAACATTTGGATCTGAGTTTCAGACTTTTTTCGTCAGCAATGATTCTCACCCCCTATCTTTGATACTCGTTAAATATTTTATAAGAGATCTGTAATAGTAGAAAGACATTTTCTGGTTTTTGAAACAAACCTAACATCATCTGCATCCTCTCTGACGTGTAGAACCAGCGAACAGGCCATTAAGGAGCAGCAGCGTCTCCGGGACTCTCTGGAGTCTGACGTTGAGGGCGCTAACGAGCGCATCGGCAGCATCAACACAGAGTTGACGAACATCGTTGATCAGCTCGGAGAGGCAAAGGTGGATAAACACGAGAACGCTCGCAGCCACAAGAAAGCAGAGCTGATTGACAACCTCAAGAGACTGTTCACAGGAGTAGTGAGTCATCGTTTGGGGTCAATACTCTGTGGGGAATATATAATGATTTGGTTTTGCCGTACACCAGCGTACGATAAGTACTGTATACTCAGGACTTTTCCTCTCTCACCAGTTTTATAGTTTGATTTCATTTTTTTATAATTCTTGAGAAGATTATAAGGGAAGAAAGTAGTTTTTAGATTCGTACATTACATTTGAATTAGTTAGTCTTAAAATGATTTTTATTTTTTTTTTTTTTCCCCCCTCCCAACCCCTTTTCTTTCAGTACGGTCGACTGATCGATCTTTGTGAGCCAACGAACAAGAAATACCAGATTGCAATCACCAAGGTCCTCGGCAAGAACATGGACGCCATCATTGTCGACTCACAGAAGACGGCTCGAGATTGCATCCAGTACATGAAGGAGCAGCGTTCGGATCCAGAAACTTTCCTGCCGTTGGACTTCATCGAGTCCCGGCCAACTAATGACAGATTAAGGTATACACGAGTAGTCACTGAGCGGTTTTCCCCCCCCTGAAATTTGTTTCATTTTTTTTTTTTTTTTCCAATTTCAATGAAAATTCTGGAATGAATTGTAAAGGGACACTTGCAAAGTTGGTTTAGAATTTTGTTGAGGTTGTCCAAAAGTCAACGCTTAAATTTTTTCAAGGCATGTTTTGGATGTGAAAAAGGAAAGCAGAGGAATTTTCAGTCAGTCCCCAAGAAAAAATAGTTTCTTCTTTTCTGAATTCAGATTTATGGGGACTGTAAACACCTGCAATCAGGGCCCTACTATTGTCCCTCTTTTGTTTGTTTTGTACACGTTTTCCAACTGGGGACCTTTCCCCAACGGGGACCCTATTGTCCTCTTTTGTTATAGGTCCCCGGTTTAAATGTGTATACCCACCCACCCACTCTAACAGTGATATACCCCTTTGGTGCCCTGATGTGATCATTTCACCATGCACTCTGAAATGGTGATTCTTCAGAAGTTTTA
The DNA here is from genome assembly GCA_032158295.1 of Pycnopodia helianthoides. NCBI lineage: Eukaryota > Metazoa > Echinodermata > Asteroidea > Forcipulatida > Asteriidae > Pycnopodia > Pycnopodia helianthoides. The sequence goes on along the minus strand of CM063244.1, from coordinate 18,060,633 downwards.
ATTTTAAACAATAACTCTTGTGACTGTGCAAAAATTATCCTCTGGGAAAAAGAATCAGCAGGCGTTGCGTGGTTGTTGATAATTCTGTCTTTGTACCACAAAGTTTACCCATGATTGGAGCCATGTACTTAAGATTTAGTTGTGTCTGGGGTCAATTTCACTAAGCACCAAGATTCATCTTAAGATGAGCTGTCAATCTCACCATAGTGATTTGTACTGTGACATCACACTTTGCATCGTGATTAAGATTGATGCACAGTTAAGAGCATTCTTGACTCTTTGTGAAATCAGCCCCTGGTGTTGTAATTTTAAAAAGCATTGATGTTTTAACCATTTCCAGGGAGATCAGGGACCCTCGTGGCGTAAAGCTTGTGATTGACATCCTTCGTTACGATCCTCCAAACATCAAGAAAGCCTTGCAGTACGCGTGCGGTAACGCTCTTGTCTGCGAGACGGTGGAAGATGCTAGGAAGATTGCGTTTGGCGGTTCAGAGCGTCACAAGGCAGTGGCCCTGGACGGAACTATGTTCCAGAAATCAGGTGTCATATCTGGTGGAGCCAGGTAAGGAAAAAGGTTCCTCCTATTGAGTTTAGCAAAAGTTTGCAGTTTGAATGTTTGCAGAGTTCATGACTACTGAAAAGGAATTTCATTTTATTTTATTAACAGCAATAAACAGTAAAAACTGTAAGAACATTAGGCAAAAATATTTTAGGGGAAGTTTTCCACCATGACCATTTTCATACTACGTAGGTTATGTGCAAATCAGTAAATAATTTTATTTTGTCAATCTGACTAATGGTGTATACACCCTATAACTCTCGTCTGAAAGTACTTCGGTTTACCAAAGATGTTTTGATTTCCTCCAGTGATTTGAAAGCCAAGGCTCGTCGTTGGGATGAGAAATCTCTGAACAATCTCAAGACGCGTAAGACTGAGCTGACCGAAGAGCTGAAGGAGCAGCAGAAGATGAAACGCAAGGAGTCCGAACTCAATAACATCCGCTCCCAGATGAATGGTCTAGAGACCAGACTCAAGTACTCCATTAATGATAGAGATAACACTGTGAGTAGTAATGACACTTAGCAGAACAGACTATCATTTACCACCAGTGAAAAAAGATAACAGTGTGAGTAGGCAAGTCTCTCCGTTGGTAAAAACACAAATACTTCATCAATTATCAAGATATTACTGGGAAGGACTCAAATTGAAATAAAATACTTATAAACCTTAGGGATGCTAGCCTCTACCTAGAGTATCATGACAGGCACAGAAATATTTTGTTTGTTTGTTTGTATATTTCTCTGCAGTTTGTTGTTTTTATGGTTTTCCAGGCGTGTAACTTCTCAGCATTTTTCAAAATTTCCATAAGCCTTCCAATTTTCTTTAAAAAAGGCAAACAGTCGCCAAAGGGAGTAAGAAATAGTCCACATTGTGTCCAAACCTGTAGTTTTGTATTTTATGGTGATGCACTAAGTCTGTAATCCTCCTGAATTGTAACATCTGGGAGGTTCTGGGTATAGAATATAGAGGAATCCATGCCTGCAAGCCATTGCCAGGAATTGTTATATTCGTCAGATCTCATTCCTGGTTTTCTTTGTCTGTTCGAAGGTGGGTTTCCTCCGAATATTTGTCTGTAAAGCAATGCCGCCTTTACAAATGTTTCATAATTGTTGTTAATCCACAGCAAAAGAAGATCTTGTCAACAAACAACAAAGCCATTCAGAAATTGCAGCAGGAACTGGAAGGCTATGAGGTTGGTGAATCACAATTCTTAATCACAAAATAAACAGAGGAAAACTACATTATTTTAGTAGGGTAAGACCAATCCAGGTCTGGCAGCATCCACAGAATATACATGAACCTGAAATCACTCCAAACTGACAGCCATGCAATTCTTTTAGCAAGCAGTGGAACACTGAAGACACTGCTATAATACAACTGATGTCATCCCAAAAGATAAAACTGTTAACAATGGTTTCCATCATTCTCTTGTCACATCAAGCCAAGAATGGAAGCCATCGAGGAACAGATCACAGAGCGGGCCGAGCTCCTTGATGCCAAGCGCACCGCGATGAATCGCGTCGAGGATGAGGTCTTCTCGGATTTCTGCCGCTCCATCGGTGTGGAGAACATCCGGCAGTATGAGGAGAAGGAGCTGCGAGCCCAGCAGGAGCGCGCCAAGAAACGACTGGAGTTTGAGAATCAGAAATCGCGGCTGGCCAACCAGCTGGAGTATGAGAGATCTCGAGACACGGAGGGTAATTTCTAAAACATGCTGACTGTCTAATTTACTTCTAATGATAATACTGGGTTGTTATATCCTAGAAGCTCGATCAAGAAGCTTGACAACCTTATCCCTTTTTAATATCCTTGATGTAAAAAATAACAGTACCCGCTGCGAAGGATTCGAACTACCTCTAGCTCGTGGTCTAGTGGTAAGACATCTGCTCTAGCAATGCAAAGGTCGTGGGTTCGAATCCCATCCGAGTGATTTGCCAGGGATTTTTTTCAAAGAGCTCAGGAAAGTACTGAGTATACAGTGCTTAATACACATCGGTGTGAGGGTGAAACCAAATTAAAAAAATTATCCCTGTTCATCAGGCATACTTTAAACATCCTCAACTCCCTGGGGAGCATACAACCTCAAGCTGCTTATATTAGCACTAAGGGGTTAATCAAACATAATAGGGTCCAATTTATATACCTAGGTTAAGAGAAGCAATTGATGTTTAAGTGTTTAAGGATTCCAACCCACACATGGATGACTAGGCCATCAGAACTTGAGTCTGATGCGTTGAACCATTCAGCCCATTACACACCACTTGTCCTGACTTTTGTCATGGTCAAGAGTTTGTTGTGCTTGACATTGTGTATTCTTTAAACACTAGTAATTGATTTTTTGTTTTAAAAGTTGGTTGGTGAGATGATGAAATCAAACTTTAAGATGCTTTTTTACCCCAGAGACTTAACTTACTCTCTGTTGCCGTTCTTTAGCAAATGTCAAGAAGTGGACGAAGGAAGTGGCCCACGATGAGAAAGAACTTGAGAAGCTTAAGAAGGAAGAGGCCAAGCACATGAAGGTATGTTTATATCAGATCTTTAGTGTCGTCTAATTACACTGAATACAGCTGAAGATTCACTGGGCCTGCACTGGGCATATTTTTTCCCCATATTTTGAAGCACACGTATGAAATTTTTACTTCTTAAACGGACTTTTGGTACTTGGCTGATTGGGAGTGAAAGGCTTTAAGTATTTATATGAACAGTAATGTGAAGCATTTATTAGGCACTTTAAATCAATTATCAAATTGCCTTCACTATTACAAGCTGAAGCATTTTTGAAACCATCTCTCGACTCCTTAGGAGTGTGCAACACCGGCAACCAAACCAAATAGGAAAATGCTCTCGTAATGGATGCCAGAAGACAATGTCCTACATTTTGTTCAGTTTCTTTCTCCAATTGACAAAGATCTGCTGGGATGTCATATATAGCAAATAATTAATGTTTTGCTTTCGTACAAAGGATAGAATGTTTTCATTCGTTGAAAGGTAGAATGTTCCATTCATCTCGTGAAATACTCTCACCACTGCACTCACAATATTCATTAAATGTATAAAATATGTTGAGCCCTGATGAGTGTTAAGCCGGTTCAACCTTTGATCGTGATTAATTTTAGGTGATTGACGAAGAGTCAGAGGCCATGCAGAAGCTGAAGTTCTCCAAGACGACCAAGAAATCTGAGATTGACGACAAAAACACTGAGGTGGAGGAAATACGTAAACAACTCTCATCGGCCAACAAAGAAATTGCAGGTATGCTGTGTGGGAATTCTATTAATGAATAGATAAATGAATAAATGAATATGTGACAAATATAAGATGCTCTTCAAGGGTGTGTACAGTTAAGATTTTTAAGTTTTATTGTTTGTTTATTTATTTATTTATTTTTTGGGGTAAGGTATTTTGCAGAATTCGTAGAGCTGACAAAATAGTCACAGACAGTGTTCATGGTTTGTGGAATCAAACATTACGTTACGTTGTGTGAGTCAGGAGAAAATGGTGTGAAAAACCACTCACAATTTTCAGCATGCAAACACTTTTGTCCTTAATTTTGGTTGTTACAACCGAAATTAGCTGGTGCGTTTTTTCAGGTTTTCAGATATGACTTCATTTCAGAAGGAAATATTTAAGAGAAAAAATTGTTCTAGTATAAACTTCACAATCAGTAAGCTTTCACTCAAAAGTTAAGCAATGATGTTTTTGATCATTACCAATCCTGTGTAATACTTTTAATTAACAGCTTTTTAATGTATTTATCTTATGTTACTTGCCTATGTTATGTTTCCAATTGTTTATATATTTCTACTTTTCTTTTTGTAAACAAGCTCACTCTTTTGTAAACAAGGTGATGACAGAGCCTATTGGGGTTAATATTTCATTGGTTTGTTTCTCATGTTACGAACAATGTGCTCAGCAGTCAATCCTTGTTTTTCAAATTTAGTTGTTGTTTTATTTCAGGGATTCAGAAGCAGATCACAGCCATGGAGACCAAGCTGGAACAGAAACGAGCTGATCGTCACAGCCTCCTCAAGACATGCAAGATGGAGGACATCAAGTTACCAATGAAACGGGGAACCATGGATGACATCACAGAGGAGGGAGAGGTAAAAACTTATAAAGTGATGTCTGTCAGGTTTTTTTTTCAAGTTGATGTTTCATACATTGCTTTAAAAGTTCTACTGCATATTTTCCTGTTGGCTGAGAAATCGTATTGGATAATATTTTATTGGTGTTGAAATCTCCTTGTGTGTTTAAAGGAACATTACAGAATTGGTTTTTGCTAACCAAACAGTTGCTGGCAGTGTAAGCACTTTAGGTAATCCACCATATACATAAACTGACAAACCTGTAGAAGTTTGAGATTGATCAGCCATCTGGGTCACGAGAAAATAGTGAAAAACCGATTACACATTTTGCATGAAATCATATAGATTCAACAAATGAATAAAACGCTCACTGAGCGATAAACTCCAATCGGAAAATTAGTTTATTCATTTCTCATCATTCAAATATGGCATTTCAGACAGAAATATTTCAAGGGATGTTTTTTACTATCATCATTAGACCGTGTAAGTTTTATGTAAATCTGTGATCAAAAGTATATTTTACAAGTTTTTTCTTACCAATTCTGTAACGTTCCTTTGAGGGCATTTTCGGTACCATTATTAGCAAACCCTTTTTCTTAAAATTAGTGCTTAGTTGAAGTAGATTTTATCAGTTGATTTGTTCTATTTATTTATAATTTATAATCGGTTGAACAACTCAATAATTTTGGCAGTTATTAGTCTCGTGCATAATCAAACATTGGGAACTGTTCAAGTGCGCAAGTTTGTTTCCTTCACGCGTTAAAGCAATGTACGTGGGTCCAAAGTGGTCCCAAAAATGTTCGCGCAAGACTTGCACGGTCCATACAGTGAAATGCTTCAGTTTGGTTTTTGTATGATTGCTTGCTTGCTTGATTGATTGATAACATATCATGAACCACATGTTTGATTATGCAGTCATCCAGCCAGCATGAGAGTGCAACTGGTGAAGAAAGTACGAGCATTACCGGCATGGACAGCATGAGCAGTCAGGGCGCCCGCACCATCTATGCGAAGGAAGCTAACATCATCATCAACTACAAGCGCCTTGGTCATGATCTGAAAGAGGTGAGATCTTTAAAGTGATTGGTTCATCATGTTCTTTTTGTTTAAGGATTTCATGAAAACATGTATATATACTTGCAAAGGAGCCATATTGGCTGGTATTGAGCAGGGCTCTGAGAGAGTTGCAACATGGAGGGACCAGTTTTCTTTTAGTCACGTGGGTAATGGAGGCCTTTTGGTCCTAATGCAGCACAACCCAATCTGCAGTCTGGCACCCTGTGTGCGCACATGGCATTTCTTGGACCAAAAATGGCTTCTAGTCGCAAGTTGTCACAACTCTCTCAATACACAGCTCTGGTATTGAGTACAAGTACCTAACTTCCAAGGTTTCACTGTTTGTGGTGATGAAATATCCTAGGAAATGAGTCTCACAAGACACAACATGTATAAGAAGGGAGGCAATATTTCCTAAAGAAACAATTTTCAGGGAGACTAGAAAAGTCATCTTGCTAGACATGGTTCAACATTATTTCTTACCTGTTGAAATTTATTTTTAGTGAAGTAATATTTCCTGTTTCGCATCTCTTTGAACTAATGTATTAACATTTGATTGTTTCTTCCCTGTGTTTTTTTCATAGTGTGACACCCCTGAAGAGATTAAGGAGCAAGGGGATAAGTTGTCGGCTGACATTGCTAGTATGCAGGTGACTCTGCAGAGGATTGCTGCTCCAAACATGAAGGCCATGGAAAAGTAAGATCACGTGTTGCTTAATCTTATTAGTCAAATACTACACCACAAGGGAAACTGACTCGATGGTCAAACTTAACACCTTAACACCGTCCAAAATCCACACATTGACTGTGCCTGATTTTGATTGATCCATTACTGCATCCAAACTCAACATGCTTGCCATGAGCACCTAGAGTATAATGATTGACTACTAGAATTCTAATGGATTGTGACTAGTTTCTAGACCAACATTGGGGTTTCCTTTATTTTGTCATTATGTGGTTCTGGGGTGCCATTTGTAATGCCTTACAATGTACTTTTTTTATTATGCATTTTTTTTTTCACAAGAAAAGTGATAAATTTAGGAAGTCTTCATAATCCAACAGCTTGTTAGATTCTAAACAATAAATAAATCCTTATTTTATTAGAGAACAAGTCTTTCAGTCGTTTGTGTTTTCAAACTTTGTTCATTACTAGCCTTTGTAGAAAGCATTTTTTAAAGGCAAATGATACTCAAGAAATACATTGCCATAAAAACTTAGTTGGTAAGGAGCACCTGAGAGCTGCTGATAGTATGAAACATTGTGAGAAACGACTCCCTCTGAAGTAATGTAGTTTTTGAGAAAGGGGTAATTTCTATTTTAATCTGATGTCAGGCATTTAAAAGCACACAATTCTATGCAACATGGGTGTTTTTTCTTTCACTATTTCTTGCAACTTGGAGGACCAATTGAGCCCAAATTTTCACAGGTTTGTTATTTCATGCATATGTTGGGATACACCAAATGAGAATACTTGTCTTTGACAATTACCAAAAGTGTATCCTGCCTAAGTTAAAAAAAAAACGTAATTATTACAAGTAAACGGTATCATTCTTATTTCCTACAAGGCTTGATGGAGTCAAAGAGCGATTCCAGGAGACAACGGACAGCTTTGAGGCAGCTCGCAAACGAGCCAAGAAAGCCAAGCAGAACTTTGAAGTGATCCGCAAGGAGAGGTTTGACAGGTTCAACTCCTGCTTTGAGCACGTATCCACAAGAATCGACGAAATCTATAAGGTCAGTTAAACAATAAAATTTAAAAGTTTAAAAGTTCCATTCAAAAACATACACTGCCTTATATTTAGACCCCCAAAACTGTATCACTTTGCAGCTCATTTTGTTTTTGTTGTTGTTGGACAGTGTGTGACGTGTCTCAAGTATTTTTTAGTGTCATCATTTTCAGCATGCTGTAATAAAAACAAACGGTGTAGACATAAATAGCTTCGTTATCTTGTTGACATGGATAGTTTGTGTGTGATTATTTCATTTGACTTAAATTTAACATTTGCACTGTCCAATGTACACCAAGAATCGATTCTTCATCCAGACAATTTCATTAATTAAAACAATGACGTGTCAGTAATGTGCCAATAAATACCTGCTTGCTCATTTCTCTTGAGTCCTTTATCTTGTTGCCACCATCTTTGTCTTGTCCCCTGTCAACCATATCAGTCATGTCTACTGATTTTCATTATGCAAAAAAGGGACCTGACTATTGTCCTTCTAGCTTCAGTCTAGTGACATTGATTTGAGTGGGAGAAAAAACAAGATGTCTGCCTCATACTAAAGGGCTATAACAGCATAGCAGCGTTCTCCCTTAACAATGGTCCGCTGGCCAAATGCTAGTTAAAACACCTGAGGACCAGTCTAAATTATCTCCAAATTATGTCCGGCTGGCTACTTCAGTGTTGAAAAGCATCCTATTTTGGTATGAAACATGGACTGGTGAAAAAGCTGACGGACTAGAGAAAAGACAAGCTGACTGGTCCTGCTGGCTAGTCACTGAAAACAGTGAAGGGCGAACCTTGCATAGGTTTCATTCTTAATTCCTGGAATTTGTTTCTCTACAGGCGCTGTCCAGGAACCAGAGTGCCCAGGCATTCCTTGGTCCAGAGAACCCTGAAGAGCCCTACATGGACGGTATCAACTACAACTGTGTAGCTCCAGGGAAACGTTTCCGACCCATGGATAACTTGTCTGGCGGGGAAAAGACCGTTGCAGCGCTGGCTCTTCTCTTTGCCCTCAACAGGTAAGGAAAGAAGATGACAATTCGTCACCTGTTATTTTTTGCAGATTTTGTGGCGAAATAAATGGATATGTTTTTGTTTGTGCTTGTTTATGCCTCTGACGAAGGTCCGGTCTGGATCGAAAGCTAAGGCCATCTCCCCTACTAGTTTTATATAAATATTATATACATATATTAATCTTTGCAATGTTTTTGTACAAACCTGTTGCCCTTACCCTTTTGTATCGCTGTATTTTTTTGTAATTTTAATTCTTGTTCTATTGTTTAAGTGTTTATGCCCTATTCTTTTTAATGTATTCTCCTTGCACAGAGGGGAAACAAATTTCATGCTTTTTATCATGACAATAAATAATTTGAATTTTTTGTAGTTTCATTTTATTTATTTAAATCTCAGGCTTCGTTGTGTTTTGATAACAAAGTGGACACTTTTTCTTAAATACTCCCCAACTCCCCTTAAATGTCGCCCTCTATTGACTTGTGTAGTAAATCATTTAATTTGGGCATATCTTGTAAGGATTCCACTTTCCTCACAGTTTTTAGTTTGAATAAATTTGACCCCCGACCCTCAAACCTTTCAATATCATATGTTCTTAACTCATTTAGCAATCCATTGACTCTTACAAAAGCATGGAGGTAGTAGGTAGGAATGCCATGCACTGTCGTGGCAGTCAGAACCAAACCAAACTGGGTTTAGGAGGAATGATATTCTTCCCACTTTAATCTGATTTCCGATTTTGTTTTTGCCCTCAGAAAATTCAGCAAAGCTGTTATTAAATAGCCTGAAAAGCCAATCAAAACTTACATGTACAAGTATAGGTCAATCCTTGTACTCAGTAGTATCTTCCTACTTGTTTCGAAGGGGCAAAAATCATGCCTGGTTTAGGTACATTGATGTATTAGAGCCAACAAATATGTATGCAGTGATTCTAGGAACAAAAAGATACTTGAAGATGTGTTGTTTACCATCATTGTCCAGATTTTTCCCCCAGGATTTGATGGGATTTTTTTGTTGAAGTTAAATTTTTCCTGATTGTTTTTAAATTGAGGCCAATTGAATATTTGTCATCGCTATATTCATGTACTTAATAAGTAGATTCAATGTTAGTGCCGTTTTTTATCACATGCCCATCAAGCCATTTCAATATTTACTGTGATGCAAAATATAAGTGATGCAAGCTGATGGTCACCAAAGGGTGATGCCATTCTGTTCATTTATGTGACCGATCTTAGGGAAATAAATTTATGGTATTTTTAGGATTCGAGCCAAGGCCAAGTAAGAAAAACACCAGTTGATCGTCTGCCGGCATACTTTTTTGAAACCGCAGCCTCTTCATCCTCTTTCTGAAAAAAACCCAGGACTATCAAATGATGTTTTGTTTTTTTAACTTGGCCTGATGTGTTTTAGCCAAGATACATTTATTGTTATGTATATTGTTTACCCCCCGGAATTGGCTCAAAGCCTTCTCTCAAATTGTCATGGTGATATTCTCGTTACTGATTCTGGTTTTTCTTTCTTCAATCTTGGCAACGTCTAGTTTCCAGCCGGCTCCATTCTTTGTCCTGGATGAGATTGATGCTGCCTTGGACAACACCAATATCGGTAAAGTAGCCGAGTACATCAGAGAGCAGTCCGAGGGTCACTTCCAGTGTATTGTCATCTCGCTGAAGGAGGAGTTCTACAATCACGCTGATGCCTTGATTGGAATATACCCAGAGGTAAGGTGGAACTTTAGTTCGGATTAAGTTTTCAGCGGATGCCGTGAAACAATTGGACAGAAAAACGAAAAAAGCATGGGGGAAAAAAGGGTAAACCAAATTATGTATGTAAGGGGAAGTCTTAAGAAATGTACGTAAAAATTTTTTTTTTAATGATACACTCTGACAAGTCCTTTTTTAAAAGGCATGATACCTTAATCTGATTTCCTTACTTTTTACCCTCAGAAAAATCAGTAAATGTTTTGTTTTGTTAGTTTATAAAAACCTATACCATGTATACATGTAGGTCAGTCAGCCCTTGTACTCAAGAAACTATGCTATTTTTTTCAAAGGACCAAAATGTTTTATATTTTTATTTATTTATTTAATTTGTTTTATCAACGTTTGGTTAGTAATAGCTTACTTTTATATATATTAATATTGTTTTTATAAATAATTTGTGTACGTAATTTGTTTATTTACAATTTATTATTATTATGAGGTTATTTATTGCTTCAATACTTATTTTCGGTGGGTGTCCAGCTGTTACAAATTCATATCTGAGTAGAACAGGAGTTTTGGGGAAGTCATTGCCTCAATAACTTCAGTTTTGATATTTGTTCCCCTTGGAAATGTTCTCAAATTCTACGTGAATAGCTCTTTTCTCGGAGGAAGTGACCTCTCTCCTTGAGGCTTCAAGACTCCTTGAGTCTAAATGCTGCAAGAAATTTTGTTTATTTTTGTTCAAAGAAAATTCATCAAAAGGTACATGGCAATAGACTATGTAAACTTTTTTTTAAACCAAAAGGTGACCCTGTACGTTCCATTGCCTTTCTGACAGGCAAGATTACTACACTGGTCATATGGGCAGTTTTACATTTGTGTCATAATCTCCACATACATTCAGGAGTTATTAAAGTAACAGCTGAACAATTTTTGAGATGTGCCCCCTTTCTTCATAACAAAAGTTGATGAAAGAACAGACAGTGCAATCTCCATAAAATATAAGATTTATTGTTTTCTTCTATTGAGTTAGTGTTTTTCTTTAGACTCTTATTACTAGTGACATGAGACGAGAAATATGGCAAAATATATATATCACATTAGAGAGAATTGTGTACTCATTTAAACAGTTGAAGTTTGTTGGGATATGTTTATTTACAAGGCAGTAAATAACAAATGTTTGTTATAATACAGCAATAAGCAAACGGTGTTTACATGGTTTATGGAAGTACATAACACTGTTCCTGCCTGAAGCCCATGTAGTACTGTGACCGGTACAATGAATCAACTGGTTTTAGTGTAAAACAAAGTTTGCTTGTTTGAAAGTTGCAAAAAAATAGATAATGGCCGGACGTTTCGACCCTAGCTGAGTCTTTCTTGTTTTTATTCTGAGAAAAACTCTGCTAGGGTCGAAACATCAGGCCATTAACTATACATGTACTTTGCATTTTTACCAGTTTGCAACAGCTAGTTCTATTTTTGCATTTGTTTGAAAGTTGTAAACTACTGGCGTGGCACCACTAGAAGTGCAAGTTTACTTTCATGGTTTTACATGATGGATGAAAGAAACGGTTTCTCCATGGTTGCTTGTACTTCTGCAATGTAAAATGTCAAGTTAGGAATTCACATTACAAAGATTTATGCTTTGTTTAAATGTAGGGTCAAGCCAGAGGCCAAGTCGTGTCAAAGTTCAATACACATATATACTTCCTCTGGGATGAGTAATATTCTTCTGAGGAATGTGGATGTACTGCAAACATGTACTTTTAATTTACTAAGGTGTATTGTGCATTTCCCATTGTATTGCACAGTTGATTTGTATGTGTTTCATGAAGCTTGGGGTGGTTTCAACTTGAGGGCTTGGGGCTTGAGGTGGTTTCAACTAGAGTGCTGAGGGTGGTTTCAACTTGAGGGCTTGGGGCTTGGGTTGGTTTCAACTTGAGGCTTGGGGTGGTTTCAACTTGAGGGCTTGGGGTGGTTTCAACTAGAGTGCTGAGGGTGGTTTCAACTAGAGTGCTGAGTGTGGTTTCAACTTGAGGGCTTGGGGCTTGGGTTGGTTTCAACTTGAGGCTTGGGGTGGTTTCAACATGAGGGCTTGGGGTGGTTTCAACTTGAGGGCTTGGGGTGGTTTCAACTTGAGTGCTGAGGGTGGTTTCAACTAGAGTGCTGAGGGTGGTTTCAACTTGAGGGCTTGGGGCTTGGGTTGGTTTCAACTTGAGGCTTGGGGTGGTTTCAACATGAGGGCTTTGGGATTATGGCTTGAGGTGGTTTCAACTTTGGGGCTTGGGGTGGTTTAACTTGAAGGCTTGGTGCTTGAGGTGGTTTCAACTGGAGGGCTTGGGGCTTGGTGGTTTCAACTTGAGGGCTTGGGGTGGTTTCAACTTGAGAGCTTGGGGCTTAGGGGGTTTCAACTTGAGGGCTTGGGGCTTGGGTTGGTTTCAACTTGAGGCTTGGGGTGGTTTCAACATGAGGGCTTTGGGATTATGGCTTGAGGTGGTTTCAACTTTGGGGCTTGGGGTGGTTTAACTTGAAGGCTTGGTGCTTGAGGTGGTTTCAACTGGAGGGCTTGGGGCTTGGGTGGTTTCAACTTGAGGGCTTGGGGTGGTTTCAACTTGAGAGCTTGGGCTTAGGGGGGTTTCAACTTGAGGGCTTGGGGCTTGGGTGGTTTCAACTTGAGGGCTTGGGGTGGTTTCAACTTGCGGGCTTGGGTGGTTTCAACTTGAGGGCTTGGGGCTTAGGGGGGTTTCAACTTGAGGGCTTGGGGCTTGTATTTTGTTGGTAGCAAAAAGAAAAGCGTTTTTATGTAAAACATTATCATTCACCTCAGAAATATTGGTTGTATTTTTCTTCTATCCAGAAAGAAGGTTTATTTGTATTACTTTTTTTCTCCAACACAACAATAGACAAAAATGTCATTTTTTTTGCTTCAGTTTTTATTGAAGCTCACAGGTTGTGGTCCAAGAGCCAAATTGCACTATCACAAACTTTTTACAGGATTTTAATATTGAGAAGTTTGATTTTGAGGAAGACTGAATGTATTTTGTGTAGAGAATCTGCCACATATGGAGCTAATGTTATTCATATTGTGCAGTTGCCACACATGATGTAAAAAAACAAAAAATATCAATGATCATTATTTTCCCAGAGAAACCTTGCGTGACAAATAATGCATGACAGGCGATGTTGTCAGGATTTCTTCATTCCGGAAAGTGTTCTGTAAAAGTAAACACCAGAATCCTGCCCATATAAAAACCTTCATGTTTATCATCATCATTATGTATTGTTAAAGGAACATTACAGAATTGGTTTTTGCTAACAAAACAGTTGCTGGCAGTGTAAGCACTTTATGTAATCCACCATATACATAAACTGACAAACCTGTAGAAGTTTGAGATCGATCGGCCATCTGGGTCACGAGAAAATAGTGAAAAAACCGATTACACATTTGCATGAAATCATATAGATTCAACAAGTGAATAAAACGCTCACTGAGTGAAAAACTCCAATCGGAAAATTAGTTTATTCATTTCTCATCAAATATGGCATTTCAGACAGAAATATTTCAAGGGATGTTTTCTACTATCACCATCATTAGACCGTGTAAGTTTTATGTAAATCTGTGATCAAAAAGTATATTCTACAAGTTTTGTTCCTGTAATGTTCCTTTAAGATTTTATTTGCTGTGAATGTTCCACATGTGAGGTTGGAGTGTTGACCGTTTCCTTTGACCATTTGTTCTACTTCTCTACAGACATTAATGATTGTCATCTTGTTCATTTTTTTTCTTTTTTCCTTTTCTCTCATTTTCCAGCAAGGAGAATGTACCATCAGTAAGGTCCTGACCCTTGACCTCACAGAGTATGCCCGCGAAGTCAACCCAGCCAGTCCCAAAGCAGTACGCTAAAGCTGTGGTGCACAATGGGAGTCAGTCTAGCCACAGACTCTACAAGAGATAATCATGTCGAAACAGTTCACCATTGACATGAAACATTTCACAGTGCAGATTTACCATGACCTGTGATGATGTAGCTATTCCAATCTGGACATGATTCCCAGTCGGGTGGTTTGTTTAGTTTGTACATACTATTCTTGAATTAATAGTTTCATCATGTAAAATATTTAAACTGTAGTTTGTATTTGTGTTGAGCATTTTTCTGCGGAATCAACAAGGAAATTACTGTTACTCCTTTTGTTGTTTTATCTTACTTCAGTTATAGGGATGGTACATCATTAACTTCTGAAGTTATTCAAAACAAAATTACAGGGATACCTTTTCAGACCCCACTCCCTCTAATCCAACTCCATGTCTTGTTAGCAGATGAGTTACTCAACAATACAAATCCATTGTAAAGGCAAACAAATCTTAATGGTTTGTGAAATACATTTTTGCTTATGCACATTTTTCTGCCACATGTACAGGGTAAATAATTATATTCGGCCCTGGTCTTGGCCTTGATGCTGTTGTCTTGGCCTTGATGCCCTAGTCTTGGCCCTGATGCCCTGGTCTGGGTCTTGATGCCCTGGTCTGGGTCTTGATGCCCTGGTCTGGGTCTTGATGCCCTGGTCTTGGCCTTGCTACCCTGGTCTTGGCCTTGCTGCCCTGGTCTTGGCCTTGATGCCCTGGTCTTGGCCCTGATGCCCTGGTCTTGGCCTTGATGCCCTGGTCTTGGCCCTGATGCCCTGGTCTTGGCCTTGATGCCTGGTCTTGGCCTTGATGCCCTGGTCTTGGCCTTGATGCTCTGGTCTTGGCCCTGATGCCCTGGTCTTGGCCTTGATGTCCTGGTCTTGGCCCTGATGCCCTGGTCTTGGCCTGATGCCCTGGTCTTGGTCTTGATGTCCTGGTCTTGGCCTTGATGCCCTGGTCTTGGCCTTGATGCCCTGGTCTTGGCCTTTAAATGCTGCCATGGACATTCTAATTTTGTAAAATGTCCTTTCCACTTTGAATAGAGACCATGCCCCCATTAAACTCCAGACCTATGGTGTTGCTTAAATAAGTTGTCGTCCCTTTTAAGGGAAAGTACATTATTGTTTTTGTACAAGTAGATTTCTTCCATCCCTCTGTGAAAAGTTCATCAAACTTTTAAAATGTGGGTTTTTATTTCAGGGATTTTGTACATGTTCAGTTGGGCTTACTTTGATCTCTGCAATCAAACTATTGTAGGGTCAAATGCTATGTTCCTTTGAATACATTATAGATGGGAATTTTTATTCTTTTCTCTCTCTCTGTATCTCTCTCTGTTTTTATTCAGAAGTAAAGTGAAAAACACACGTCTGTGTTTCATCGAACAACATGAAAAAATGTGTGAATTTGTTCTCAGAGTGGGCGAAAAAGCTGGTAGATTTATTGATCTACCACATTAACAAATTTCTTCCAAATTGGGCCTGGGGGAATAACCTTCAAGAAAAAGTACTTATGGCACTTGTCCAACCCTTAAAGAAAAAAAAGGACAGAGAAAGAAAAAGAGAAGAGGGGGGGGAGAGAGAAATCAAATTAAATTTGTGAGCCCCAAAATATGATCCTGTGGTCTCCCAGCATGACATGTTGGCAACTGAAAACAGATTGTCCCTGTCAGTTAGGATAATGGTATTTATAAATTGTAGTCAACCGTCTCACATTATGTCCGAGGCATTTCATAGAGAAGAATAGTTTATTTTTCTTTTAAAGTTGCGTGGCCCGATTTTCGCGGAAAAGATTTCTTTGTTTTTGGAAGTGTTTTCTCGAAACGAATTTTGACATTACATATTAATGAGTAAACATAAATATTTGGCCATAGTAAAAATATGAATACAAGAAGATTGTAATTGTACTGCATTGGATGAAATGCTGTTTTCACAAAAGGAACAACTCAAGGCCCTTCATTCCCCCATAACTATTTTTGCCTCAAGGTGTTGACGTGTATTTTTCCAATTTGAAAACAAGTGGGGAACCAGTTATGCATCACATGGTACCAAGGCCTGTAACTTGGCTGTTATCATTATAAATAAGTTTGCTTCTTATAGTCTGAGATAACTGTTGTTTATCCTTTTTAATAATGTGTACCAGGGGTTTGCCCCGATGTTTTTAGCAGTGGCTGCTGAATGTGCTGCAGCACCTTGTTAACACTTAAAGGTGCTACATAAAAGGTCTCGTAATTCATAAAAAAACTTCAACAAAGAAAAACCTGTCTAGAAATAAATAATGATAAGCACTTTGAGTAACAACGCCTCTGGGTAACACCTTGAACCGAGACTAGTTTGCAGCATACACTCCACGTTATTATTTACTCATCAATGTGGAGGCTTTCTGCATGGAGTATTTCACATATCCTTCTAACTTGATCGGTCGGTTGCGGTTTAGAATTCTTGCGTTCAGCTCAGCTCGCCTGAATGCGAGAACAGCAGGAGGAGTTTAAAATCAGGAATGTCGCCTTCCCTTTCATTGGGTCTCTTCACCTTAGTTTTCTTATCCAATGGCAATGTGAAGAGACTCATATATGGATGTTAAGAGTTCACGAGTTTGTCAACCACAACTGTGAGCAATTTCTTCTTCATTTTTCTACTGTGGTTTTCGAGGGTGAAACTACCCTAGATCATGGTAGGGAGCTTTCCGTCTTCAAGAAAGTCCGTACAATGAACATGAACGAACCCCTGAGGGAATCGTGGAGAAAGATCACGGGATGCCCCTCTTGGGCCAGACAAACAAATGCTTGAATCTGTCAAATTTCTTCTACCGTTATTCCCGATACTGTAGTCGTACAGAAGTTTGGAAAAACATTGCTGACTGCTTATGTTTTTATTTCTACCACAAAAGAATTTTTTATTTTTTTTGCATTTCGGGTTTTCGATTATCCATTTATACCAGCATGAAACTATGGTCATCTGTATATTTTGATATCTTGGTTTAAAGGTACACGTTGCCTTGTATCGGTCGAGTTGGTCTATAAAAAGCGTTTGTAAATCGTTTGTTATAAAATGCATATGGTTAGAAAGATGTTTTAAAAGTAGAATCCAACAATCCACACAAATATGCCTCGAAACTGCGTGGTTTTCCCTTTTACATCGTGAACTAACACAGTCAGCCATTTTGTGGAGTCAAATTTTTGACTCCACAAAATGGCCGACCGTGTTAGTTCGCAAAGTTCAAGGAAAACCAGGCAATTTCGAGGCATATTTGTGTGGATCGTTGTATTCTACTTTTAAAACATCTTTCTAACCATATGCATTTTATAACAAACGGTTACAAATGCTGTTTATAGACCAACTCGACCGATACAAGGCAACGTGTACCTTTAAAGAGATTGTGATGCGTGATCATTGCTCCTCGTCTTCAATTGCAAAGTTGGCAAATGGGAAAATATATCAACTTGTGTAGTGTCATGGAAAATGTTATTTGACGAAACATAAAATAATGTTATGTTTACTCTATAATATATGTTGTTAACTTTAATTCAATGTTTGCATAGACTTACGTTGAAATTAACATAACTATCTCAAAGGACTTCACCCTAAAAACTACCGGGTCAGAATTGACTCGGATCCCAGGTGGCCTGACCCATAGTGGGTCAGGCTGACCTGGAAACAGGTTTTTTTTTAAATGGGATTTTAGCTTGGTTTCTTCGTCAGTTTGACCCATTTCTTGGCATTTCGAGACGGATTTCAGGTCACACTGACCCTGAAATAGATCAGCCCCCCCCCCCCCCCGGAACCTGGAACTGGGTCAGTTCTGACCTGGGTGACCCTAGAGTCTGTAGAGTGTTGGTGTGATGACATATCTCCATTCACTATTGGACTTGCAAACTGGACAATTTCCTCTGGAACTTTGGAGTAAACAAAGTGCAAAACACTCTGCATGCAAAAGAAACACTATAATTGCACAGGAGTCATTTGTCTGATAACGTCTTACAATGTTCAAGAAAATGTGAAAATTTCAATGTGCTGTGCCTTTTCCTCATGGAGATTGCATGGAACTGGTTAAATTGATAAACTGTCTTGCGTGACATGGCCCCATATTAGTCTGCAGAAAACATGTTTGTGAAGTTCAGTGAATTTGTTTCCACAAGTTTGGCAGTTAAAAAATATGTCATAAGAAATTCATTGGAAAGCTTATGGTGCAGGCTATTATTACCAAATAAGTTAACTATGCTAGAGATAGCCGTGGTAGTTTGATAGATACAACCAAGGAGGATAGTGGTAGCACTTAAAGACTAACTAATTACATTAAAAAACTGCATGAGCTTTCGTAGCAACAACTACTTGCATCTGATGAAGTAGTTATTGCTGCGAAAGCTCATGCAGTGTTTTTTTAAGTGCTACCGCTATATTCCTTTTTTCAAACAATTTTAGAAATACTATAGCCTAAAATATTGTTATCTTCAAATAGTTGTACCCGAGGCCGGTTTGTTTCAAATATTCCAGCCCAGAAGTTTAAAAAAGTTACATTACATCGTACAGAATATTAATTTATTAATCTTTTGCTGCTTTCCTTGAAAAAAAGTCCAACCTTTATTAAATGAATTTTCCAACAGATTTAATGATTATTTTAAATAAAGAGGACTTGAATGACCAAACTCTTAAAATCAATGATGCACCATCCCGTTAATAGGCTTTATAATTAACAAGTTTTGTAATTGATGTATTTGCTCTTTAGTATTAGAAAATCATTCTATTTCCACATGTACAACTACAAGTTGCTAGATTGTATATTACAAACATTGTTAATTAAACTTGTTTTCCAAAATGTTTAATATTAACCTTAGAAGCTAACACACAGGTTCTATTTCACAAATTAAACTTGTCAGCCAAATTAATTCAAAAGACTTCCTGCAAAAATGGTTTGAGAATCAGAGAAAAAATGCACATAATTGCTTTGGTTGGAGCTTTTCAATGAGCCTTGGTATAAGTAATTGTTGTCTTAACAGTTCCTCTCTGTACTTTCTCACTTCCAATCTCATAGAGCTGCTTAAGCAGAAAATGTTTTCTGCTTAGCAAAAATAAGCAGGATACCAGTCACGGATGGTATGTGTGACGGTATTTAGGCTGATAACCTTTGTTCAGGTAAGCATAATTTCGTTGTGCTTAGCTACCTTTTTTGCTTTTAATCAGCTCTAAGAAATCGGGCCTTGATGGTTTAGTTACAGATCAACCAGGCCAGAGTGTTAGCTGGAAGGAACTTTTGTTAGCCAGTTTTCTTGTTTGATTTTCATGTTTATTGTTCGAATTGTTTGTGTTAAAGAAAGCTATTTGGTTTACCATTAAAATGAAAAGAAAAAAAAACAATTGTGTTTGTATTAGTTGGTTTCGAGTTTGCCCATAATTGTCATTTGAAATAAATTAAAGAAATAATGTCAAATTCCTTGAAAAATTACACTATACAAAGGATACAACAAGTTGGGATTTCCATGAGTTTTCTGGTATATGACGTGAATTTATTGAGACGGCTGTGTTATCAACATGCATTGTGTTGACTCCTCGAAAACTGAAGGCCCTATTTAGAAAAGTTTTTTTCCAAAACTGGTGCGGTAGTTTCTTCTTTTTTCTCTTTTTTTTCTCCATCGGTATCAATGTAACCAAATCGAGGTTGCAAGGAAAATATGTTGGTCCCCTTTTTGAGGGTGTTTGAATCAGTGTTCGTGATTGCTAGAGACGTTAGGGAGCATGACTAGGATACTGGGTCTATATTTATTGTCGTTTTAAATCAATGTTAAACATGTTTTTAAATGCAGAAAATAAACAACCAACCAAACAAACAAACTCCCCAACCAACAAAACACAAGGAGTGAAATTGTTGGTTGTATTTCCCAAACGTATTTAGATCTTGTCTGCCACTGTTGTGACACATTCACTTGTCATTAATATCAGTGGTAAATCTGATAAAAATTTGTCGCCCCTGTTCTTACCATTCAAGGTCTTCGCTCCCTGATTGCACAAGGGTGCCATTGCGCACGTACACATTGCCACCCCCCCCCTCTCTTATTATCGTTTTATGATGAGATTGACCTCGTTCTGGTATCGCGCTGGCACTTCAGGGTAGTCGTGGACAACATGATAAAATAACCTGTTGATACTTTTATAGATTGTTTATTAATCTTTGAGAATTTGTTTAATGATTTTTATAAATATTGATGACGAATAAATAATAAAAATAGACGTTCCAAGTCCTCTGGTGGAAAATGGTGCAAATTGGTTTCTCGACCTGTCTTCTGGAATACCAGTAGCGATGAGTCTTAAGTCTCTGTGAGTCTCTGGTAAAGCGGCATGATTACCACAATCACACCATAGAGCAAGGAACATCTCATTTAGATTTGAATATAACCTAAAAGCGAGGTTTGTCTTTCCTCCAAATCATGGAGGATGCTCCGAATCCGATCATAGAGCACTCCGCCGGTAAAAGTTGTTTCGGGGCGCGCCCGTGATCATACACCCGTCATTGATCCACCCCGTCCTTCCTCCACGATCCAACCTATAACAAAAATGTTAAAAAAAAATATAAATCCCTTCCAAAAAGGATACCAAACCATGTAGGTTTTTTTTCTTTCTTTAATCTGTGGTAGAACAGTCCATGACAGTCAGAGAACGGGTTGGGAAGTGGACAAATACATTTGTAATTTCAATAAAAATTGGTTGGCATTCTAACCAGGCCAACCAGGATACAATTTGTTTTTCTTTTACGGTCGGCACTGGCAAACTCCCAAAAACATGTTTTTCTACGTTGATGTTTGGAAAAGCATTTGACCTCTTCTTGTCTGATTCACATTTGAAAACAGATTAGAAATGCAGAAGCATGTAGGTTGAATTTTCCGTGGGATTAAATAGCATGGCCGTTTCAAATTTGTTTTTATTTTAATTTTGAGCCAAAACATGAATTAAAGTCTCGTATAGTACGAAAGTGAAAAACTGTAAAAACAAAACAAAAACAACAACAACACCTGGTGGATGCTATAATTTTAAACTACCATTAAATTAAAAACTTTGTTATGTGGAGATGTTTTCTTTACTGAGATCAGTTGAGGAAGGAAACCTTTGAACTTTGGTTGTTGGTTATGACGTTTTAATATCCATTTTCAAAACAAAAACAGTTCGCAGTTCTGAAAACTGGTTTTCATGAAAAACAATAGCCATTCTACTCTGACGGATCCTGTCTCCATAGAGCAAGGCTCTGTGCTGTCACCAGCTGATTAATACCTCAACAGTACAACCACAGAGCGAAGGAATCTTTTTTCCATGTATGAACGGAACCTCCATGAAGTTTATGTTTATGTAACTGAACTGTAAGAAGGTAAAGGAGGAGATCAAATATTGTGTAATAAACCATAAACTCAACAAGAAACAAGCGGAAGAACAACCCTGTACCAATCTTTCAGCACTGCATGGGGTCACATAAATTCTCCATTAGCGTTTAAAGTAACCGCAACTTCAAGGCCTTGGGCTAAACCATAAGTGGTAGAGGGAGATTTGCTACATAGTGCCAATTCGAAAATTTGTTACTTTTTGAATTATCTTATGATAGAAATACACCCTTTCGACGAACGATTAGATTAAACCATCTTTGGTTAGACAGGTAGACAAGATAAATTATCAATTGTTTAATTCGGTGACAATTTCAATCTGGCTTTACGGAGCCGTGTCCCCACAATGCCCCTGGAATGTTTATTGATCCATGGCGCTCACAAAAAGGCCAATAGAGAAAAAACAAACTCCCAAAACACAAGTGTGTAATTACCTGTGATATCTTGCTCGGCAGCCCGCGTACGAGCTTCCTAGCGACCGAAAGGACCCATGTGACTTGGCTTGCAAGCAGGACAGCTATTCTCCAAGGAGCTTTAATACTAGTGTAGTGTTTGCAGGTGTTGAGGTTGCTGTCGAGTGCACATTCAGTCACACATTCTAATTCTGTCAAGGTCCTGACATCTTCCTTTACTTTGAGTAAGTAGCGTGCGGTTACATTTGCTTCTGAGGCCAGACCAGACCACACTTCTGAAGTTCAGTGTTTCTAGTTTCCCCCCCCCCCCTCCAGTTGATTTTTAGTTCTCCACCACCTTGGTTCGCACTGTTTCTTGCTGTTTTATATCTACCATTGATATCCACACAGGAACCTTGCTCTATGACAGAAACTGCTGAAAGTATATAGCCAACAAGTTGCCTTCCTCTGTATCTTTTGTGGTTCCTTTTTGAGACATATTGGAGATGTTTGCTTGCTGTTGATTATTCATACAGTAATAATTCTCTGGACTTTTATTATCAGTTGATTTTACTCCAGGAATAAAATCACCATGTGGAGAGAAGTTACCTTGATGTTTGTGATATCGCTGGCTACAGCAAATGGTGAGTTTTACAACAAAATAACTGGTCCGACCGTCAAATGTAGATTTTGAAAGTTTTTGTGGACAAAGTTTTTGTGGAACAGGTATTCCTTTTTATTTTCTGCAGTCAAGTCCATGTGGGGAAATTCCATGTGTGGCCAAAGCTAATCTATGATTATATCATTGCAAACTGATTATTCATGTTGCATGAAATGGTAAGCCAACAAGTTGATGTTACCACAGAGCAAGGACGATGTTACCTACCATAACATGACATAGATTGATTCACATCAGATTATTCAGTGATATTTCCCTTTAACCCTCCTACTGTCAGTGACTCTTGGCAACATTTTCCAGTGAAGTTGATCAACCATTTGAAATCATTCGACTGCCAAGGTTGTGTACGGTGGCACAACTGTGTACTGTGTACATGCATTCCCTCATGGTATCATATTGCAGGCTGGCATAGTTTATCTATCATTCAAAACCACAGTGAATGGTATTGAATGGTCAGACAGCAAGAGGGTTAAAGAACGTTATCATTACTCAGCTCAGGCGCTGAATGTGTGAATTTTGTTAACAATTTGCAATAAATACAAATACAGGCCTACCTGTGTACATAAAACAACTGGCAAATCTGAGGGATTGTTTAACATCTTTCCATCCTTAATACATCAAAGGAAGTTAAATCACTCCCAACAACTAGAGTGAGGTTGGTCTCATTACACTTCAATCATGGAGGAATTTCGTCTTCAATGCTTCACTGGTTCAATACGGTTCTGCTTGTTGTGATAATTGATTATGTGAAATAAATAAACAACTAAATTAAGTGATTTGAACCTCTATGATTGAACAAGGGATCTTCTGTTTTGAACGAGCAACAAGTAACTGAAATCAAGACTAAAAACTATTTCGACCATTCCTTTATGATCATTCCTTCATGAGCAGTACATACAAAATACGGTCATGCATAATGCAGTAGGCTTAAGGCAAGATTGCATAACATTCTGTCTCTGGTACCAGGCTGGTATTGGGTGTTTAATGACTCCCACATGTACCTAATTGGATTTCATTACCACCCCCTGGATGCTAGTGAAACACATGGCTAACACCTGTTGTTTGAAGTAAACTTTACCTGATACTCAAAAGTAAACATTGGATCAAATTCAAAGGAGTAATATCCTGAGAATCATGACAATTACTTCATGGTGGAAAGGTTACCTTAAAGGGGCACATTGCCTTCAGATTTGGCGCTTTGGGCTATAAAAAGCAATTGTTATGAAATGAATATGGTTGGAAAGACATTTTAACAGTAGGATTTAATGATTCATGTAAATATTCCTTAAAATAGTGTGGTTTTTGCTTAATTTCATGACAGAACGTGGTCCGTCATTTTGTAGGACCAAATTTTCGACTCACTGCAAAATGGCCAACTATATGTTCACTGGTTGTATTCATAGAGTCAAATTTATGTTCTGTTAATCACTACTATCTAATTACAACACACTGTAGCCTGTGTTTTAGTGCATGAACAGCTCTTAAAAAGGATAAGGAACATTTCCAAACAGCAACATTTACGAGATTTGAAGGCAATGGGCCCCTTTAATGTTGTTGTTTCTTATTGTTTCAGGGAAGGCCATTGTTCTTGGGAATTAACCAAGAACAATGATCATCCTTTAAACAATGGGTGGGAACAGCAGGTTGTAAAATTACTGTTTAGTATTAAAATAACCTTTGTGTGTAGAGTCAATACATACGTGTACCTTGGCCCATGGTTACTTGGATAAGTTGCTTTTATGCTTGATTGATACCAACCAATTCTGATCCATTGAACCTGGGAGCAATAAACTAGATTTGCTTCATGATTGATTGAAACTGACTGTCGTCTCATGGTGTTTGAGTTCTTGTGCCTGGTTCCACTGGAAGAAATTACATCACCTGTGCCTTCCAGATTGATGTAATATTAAACTTATAAAGTCAGCTTTTTTATGAAAATAAATTATAGGTTATTGCTAATGTAGGGCCTATTTCCTCTTAACGGTTCCAGATTCGGTATAAAACACTTTAGAATTCAGTACACATCATTTTATTAAAGGAAAAACTAAAATCAACTTGTTTGTGTTACCTATTCTGATTGAAAACTTGGAAAACAAGTTTTTAATGTCAACTGTCAACAAGATTTTGGACTGCAGTCGACCATTAATATTTATAAAAGTAGATTTGTTATAGTTTTTGTCTTCTTCTCACAAACCATGATCATGATTTTATGAAAGGTAATTAAAAATAATTTTCACTTCTACAGATAATTTACTGCCAAAGTACTGCCATAGGCCCTATTGAAAATTAAATGATACCACTTCACCACTCAATTTCAACAAATCTTAATTATTAAGTTATCTTTGTTCTTAAAATAACTAATGAAGTGTGTTTCACTTGACTTAAAGCTTGAACTCCAGTTATTAGTTGTGAAATCGGGTCATAAAACCCAAGTTCATTTGTTGATGGTTGCTTTTCCGGACAGAAGGCCATTGGTGAAATTACAAGAACTGTGGGGGTTGGAAGTGCCTGGCATACCATACCAAAAGTTAATCAAATCAAGGTCCAATCAGTGAATTGGACCATGGAGACCAAACTGAATGTAGTTGGCCCTATGTTAGGGCATGGAGGGAGGAAAGGAAAAGTTGAGGGTTTATAATTAAAACCACAAGCACAATTTTCTGATCTGAAGAACTGGGTTTGGAGTGGTTGATGTTGGGTGAATTCAGGAGGGTGGGGATGAAGGATTTAGATAATAAGTCCCTTTCACACTTAGCCTCTTTCAGGGGGTGGGGGGAATCACAGGGCTGGCCCTTTCACACTTAAATTGCTTTACCCCTGATCATCTACCCTGGCAAATGGGCATACCCCGGGAATAGCCGGCCCCTGCCCCAGAGTAGGGGTAAGCAGTAAAACCCTGGGTTATTCTAAATACCCCTGGGAATAACTGTTAGTAAGAAATGAAAGCAAGTTTTGCTTACCCCAGTTTAAGTGCAAAACAGCCAAGGTCCATGAAATGCAAGCTAAATTTGCCGAAATTGTGGGGGTCTGCGTCATAGATATTATGTTCTGCAGATTTTGTATTGAAGTATATGTAAGTTTTTGTTGTATTTTATAGAAATTAAATATCAACTGAAACATATCTCATGTTACACTTTTGGAGGAGTTAGTAAGTTTTCAAAGTAATGTTTAATATAATTATATGTAAAAGGTTGAATTTTGAATGGGTTTGGATGGACCATAGAGCAAGGAACAGATTCTTTGCTCTATGGATGGACGTGGTAAACATTATTCTACCTCCACGGTCTAACTGAACTATACACTACAATAAAGGTACCAGTCATGCTATCGGTAAAGCTACAGCAATGACCTTCGCTAGCCAAGAAATGCAGTTTGAACTAGTGTAAAATGTGCAAACGGAACCCCGTGGAATATGGACCCAGGGAATACAGGTGTAAGACAGTGTGAAAGTGCGCTGGGGTTGGGGTGCTGATAGGGTGGAGGGTCATAAGTGGCCACTGTTGTGCCTGAGAGGGGTGGATAGGTACACTATTTTGGTTGAAACACTGTGCAGGCCTGGATTTTCATCTAGGAGAGGGCAAGGCCATTTTGATTTTGTAAAGGGCACTTCCACTGGAAAATCTTAAAGTCTATGGGAAAGTTTTGAAGGGGCACCAAGGCCAAGACTAGGGCAATGGAGGCCATGGCCTCTGTGGCCTCGAGTAATTCCAGGCCTGCTGTGGATTGTTGATTAGCTGGTTGGACGGTGGTTGCTTTGTAGTGGAGTTGGGTGTCAATGGACAAAATTCAAGGTATACAATGTTGAGTGTGTGACCATTGGCTGTGAGAAATGATTGCGGACCAGGCGACGTAGAATTGTCCATGTGAGAACCATGTGGAGCCCCGCAACTTGTAAGTGGATGCCCTTGTACTTTGTTGTTGCGAATCTTTGTTCTGAGAATGTGGAAGATTCTGTGAATTATGATGGAATAATAACATGTTTGTCCTGAATAAACATAAGTTGCTTTACATGAGTAATCGAACTGTCCGTAATAGTTGGCATATGGCTCAAATCGCTGGTGGTATCCCAATTCAAATTTGAAACACTTTTCTTAGGAACGCTACCATACCAGTACCAAAAAGTCATCTAGTGAAAGCCCCTCTGAAACACTGAATAAGTGGAGAAAAATAACATCTGAAGACCCGTAGATTGGCCCTTTATTCATGTGATAACCAATGCCTCTTTAGAAATAAGATTGCTCAGGGCTCGCCTTTGGGGGGAAAATACACAAGACCAGAATCAAAATGAGACAAAATATCCTGACACAGTTTAACATGCATTTAGGCTAACTGTTTTTATTTGAACAAGCACTAAGACATGCAAGAGAAGATTTATCTCATTTGTCTTCATAAGTTTAAGTACTTCATCACTCAAAAGAATTGAAAGGTATTTTATCAGACTGAAAGTCAACATTTGAACATAATTTGTTTTTGTTTAAGATATTACTCAATTTTTTATATTCAATAAAAAAAAAAAACAAGACGCCAGACTTGTCTGGTCATAACTTTACTGGCCTGACACTAAAACTAGTGGCCTCAAGCCTGCGGCCTGTCAAAATTTGAGCCCTGTTGCTGCAATTGATACAGGCATGTATATGAATATACAAATATTAGAAGAAAAATTTAAATGTCACCATATTTAGAGAAAACCAAATTTGAAAAAATGTCATGTGTTGGTTGTGTTGTGGCTGGATGATGTGTTTATTAAAAAGAAGGAGGAGGAAATGAACTTACTCTTCCTGACAAAAATGATGTATATACAAGCATTCAACAATTCAGCTAATCAGCTGATTTCCTCATTCTGAGGTTTGTTATCTGAGCCATTGAAAATTGAAGGATAAAAAAGAACACTGCACAAAGTTTGCTGTGCCTGCATGGCACTTTCCTCTTTCTTGACAGACTGCAGTTGCATACCTGAATATACCCTGAAATAAGAACAGTTTATATGAGCAAGTGTATCAGTGTAGTTGGCAAGCAAACCTCTTTGTTTCCTTGTTATTTGCTAGCAATGCTGTTGCATCAGTACATCACTCGTTGCTGTGATGATGGGGCTGGCTACCTTGACAGAAATAATAACTGCTCGGGTGTCGCTGCGAGCTCAGACCGCATCATAAGCTTCGGACTGCGAGAGGAGGAAGATATTGCAGACTGCCTCATCACGATGCAATCCTGCTGCCAGAAGAACCTGCAGAGGAGACTTTGCGTCGATGGGATTCAACACCGGAGCTCGATAGGAAGTTGTGGCCGCATCGAAGTAGACACATGCTCTGCTTCCCCTAAAAAAGTATAGTTTCTTTTGTTCTTTGGAGATGTAAGGCCGTGTCCAAATTTGCAGCTACTTCTTTGGCTGGATCACCACGTTAATATGTATCGCAGCAGTAGCCGCCATTTTGGTCAGGGCCATACTCACATACATATATTTCATGTTTCCCTGCTAGAGCTAACTTCTAAAACTAGTGACTCTGTTCACTGCTTACTGTTCTTTTACATGCTGTACTCGTAGAGGGCAGTTCTTGCTGCAAAAGAGACCCCAAGCCACATTTGTTTTTGGAAAATCACGCAGCGTGAGCAAAGTTGAGTAAAAACCAAATTAGACAAATCAGATTTTGGCCATTTAAAGCGAATCGATATGTATTAATTTGGGAGTCTTCTCAATATTTGTCAGGAGGATTGGGTCTAAACTGGTATGAACTTAATATAACCAGAGAGCATTCAGATTTAAACTCAAATCAATTTTCTTTTTGATATTTACCAACCATGTACTTTTTCTTTTTTCGGTGAGTCAGTTATTGGTCAATCTCCATCCTGTCCATAGAAATTGGGGGGAAAGTAATTGATGTTAACGTAAAAATTCCTCGGATACACAGTATAATTTAATTGAAAAGAAAATAATAGTTTTGTTGTGGCTGAAGTAGCCATAAAGTACTATAGAAAACCTGAACACTCGAGTAAAACGATGCGAAATCCACCTGCCTTGACCTTGGATTGGTGTTTTGTATATTTACCTGCAGACCTGCTGTGATTGTTGTGAGCTTGGTCTGAGAGCTCACATGGAGGATGCACCATGTGATGGACTAGACCTCGGCATTGACTGCGATTACTCCTTCCGTGAATGTTGCCTTAGAGCCGGTGAAGTTAATGAAAGTAAGTCACTGACTTAGAAAATAATAAGTTATCAGGATTGTTAACAGCCAGTGGGAAGAGGCAGCTGAAAGCCCTGTTCACACCCTAACGTATTTCCCAAGGAAAATCCTGGGAAAAATTTGGTTGACTGTTCCACACTTGAACTGCCAATCCTTGCAAACCCCAGGGAAACAGCCCTTTCCTAGCAGGCCTTGCGCTTAAGCTTTATGTAAAGTAGCCCACCTGGCTAGTAAACTGTGCATTTTACTTGCCCCAAGGAAGTTTTAGCAAGTGAACAAATATTGTCATAAATGAGAAGTGGTGTTTACTAGCTCGTAGGAGTTTTTACTAGATAACGTCCGCTAGGCTAGTGTTTAGGGTGAGCCCTGCTCAGACCCTCTCTCTGAACCTTCATCAGGTAGTGCCTACATCTTTGATGAGAACTAATTGCTTAAATCTCATAAAATAACAGACAACTTATAAGTTATATGAATTGTTGTTGTTATCGTTTTGTTGTTGATCCTCTCTGTAACTGGACAAACTCAGCTGATCGATCCCTTTATCTTTGTCCAAGTTCTTAACGCTAACACTCACTGTGGTAATTTCTTCCCCAGGGAATGAATGTAACATTGCTGAGGCCAATGGATTGACCCTGTGCACCAGTACATGTGTCAATCTGATTGGCTTATATGTGTGCGAGTGTCCGGTTGGATATATCTTAGCCACCTCAGACAACATGACCTGTATCAGAGGTATTTCAAGTGTCCCCCAAACTCCTTCCTCCCCTAGAGCGTTTATGTTTATTTAATAGAATGTTCATTCGTTTGCTATCTATAAAGTTAAATCTGAGGCTGAATTTTTATTCAAATGTAAGTTTCCATTTAACTCAGCAGAGATGAAGAGGCAATTCAGATTTACCTGGAGGCAGGTGTCTGTGATTGAACAAAACTATACCTTACCATCAGATTAACATGAAACATTTCAAGTTTTTTATTGAACAATAATTACATAATGCTGTATAAGTGCTGTATAACTATCGTCACTGATGCTATGAACTGACACCTTTGTGTACAAAACCATTAATTATTAATATTTACTTTTTACGTTCGTCAAGGCCAACAATTTTACGAAGTTTCAAAGCTACAAGAGCTTTACCTTTTTAATGACAATAATTATGCATTGTAACATTTGCACGTAAGTGACAATTTTTGTTTTTACGAACTGTCACACAGGTTCAGTTACCATTGTAATGCACAGCGCACACCTAACGTGTAAACAAAACGATTTTGTGAACTGACACGAACCTTGTGTGTGGGGTACACACGCTGACCTCTGTTTTAAGTGGCTTACAATTAATGTTGTATTACATTGGAATGTGTCATGTCTATTTTGCTTTTTTTTCGGGGGGGGGGAGGGGGCTTCACAAACTGACACAAACCTTTCTTACTTTACTTGGTATTAATTTAGGATGTAAAACAGTTGAAACACTTCAAAAATATGCGGGATAGTCATGTTTAAAAAAGGGTTAAGCCTTAGATGCTGTTTTCTTTGATTGCTAGTTTTTACTTCTGGTATCTACGTTCGTGTCAGTTCATGGCGTCAGTGAGGGTATGATGCTAAAGGTACATTAACTCTAATGCCCGTGTCATTTTGCTATTTATTTTATTCCCAAAACCATTGCAGCTTTGAAAGCAGGGCTCAATTTTTACTGGACCGGAAATGTTTTACCTACAAAGTTTAAAACTTGAACTTTTTTTTTTAACAAGCACATAGAGAAGATTGATCTCATAGTATGGGCCAGTGTACTTTGATTCTCAACATAATTCAAAGATATTAATCAAATTTTAAAAAGTCAACAATTGAATATTCTTTTTGAACAATGAAGCAGTGTTACTCAATTGAAAACTACAAGGGCCACTGGACTTGTCTAGTTGGGAGTATACTGGCCTGACGCTATTTAAGTCACTGGTCTCTGCCTCTTGGTCCAGTGTAAATTTTGAGCCCTGGGGAGTATGCAGCCTGTGCTTCCAAAGGTGTAAAGCACAATAGGGTCATTCCGTGCCAACTCACCTGAAATTCAGAAAAGTTCGGCAGGCTCCGTCTCAGATTTCGCTAATTTTTTTTTAAACACTCCCCTATGGGTGCCTTGAACACACACAAAATTTTAGAGTCCTACTCCTTGGCATTTCTGAGATACGACCCCCCAAAAATTAAGCCCCGCCCCTTCAATTTGATATTTTGTGTTTTTGAGCATTTTTAAAGGTCTATATCTACAAATGGAGAGAAGATATGGAGCTACAAATTAATTTACAGGGTATCTGGTATCCCATCAACTATAATCTACTGTCAAAAGTAGCACAGCTCATTTGCATATCAAGGGTTAGGTCTTTAAAAACCTACATTTTGGCATGCGCAATGACTTTTTGTCATTTTTGAGACCCCCTAGTGCCTATGTGAAATGTCCGATTGCTTTTATATTTCATTTGGGCATAAACCAGGTGCATATGTGTGACATATTATGAGGATAGACCAATCACACCTTTGATGGGTATTTGGCAGGGGTCTTAATATGCGTCCAACTTAAAAAATGCCAAAAAAACGCCGTTTTCAAGTGGTTTTTTGACAACGTGGGACATTACTGACAGATTTACCAATTTTTTCCTATAATACTTTGTACCCAGTCTACTTATGTAAAAAAAAAAAAAAATGGTTTTTGTACTCCTTCATGGTCAGATTTTTATTTAAGTACACCTAGTATTTTGCACTTGTAATGACTTTTTGTCATTTTTGAGACCCCCCCCTAGTGCCTATGTGAAATGTCCAATTGCTTTTATATTTCATTTGGTTATAAACTGGTTGTATATGTGTGAGCTGATATAAGGATAGACCAATCCAACCTTTGATGGATATTTGGCAGGGGTCTGAACATGTGTGCGACTGTAAAAATGCCCCAAATTGCCGTTTTCAAGTGATTGATTGACATTATGACAACGTGGGACATTACTGACAGATTTACCAATTTTTCCCAATAATACTTTATATCCAGTCTACTTATGTGAGAAGGAAAAAAATGGTTTCTTTACTCCTTCATGTAAAAAAAAATTGTGAATATGCTTAGACTAACGTTTTTGCTGTGTTATGTAATTTAGGCCATTATGCACTGTGGTGCTGTTTGTTCCTTGAGATTCTGAGAGTATGTCCACAGAACATCTCCACTTTAAAAGTCTTGTGTTCTCTTCAGTTAAGACAGTCGTTTGAAGAAGACCAACTTTTCTGCAGTATACCTGTTCATGGCAATCCTCCTTCAAAGCTGCACCAATGCTGCATGCAGGGATTGATCTTTCCTGAACGTTGACGCCATCATCATGGAGCAAGAACTTGCTGAATTTGTCACTTCTAAAAATGTATCATTCTGTATTTCATCAGTGTTCACTTTTCCTTCCTTCAAAAACTGGTTGCATACAACACTTACAGCTTGTTTTGGACAACCACTTTATTTACAAAAAGAGTGACCTTGTATATTCCAGGGTCTTCTGGCAGGAAAGATACTACTACAGAAATTCAAGACTTATAAAAATAACTGCTGAACAAGTTGTGGGTCGTGTACACCACATGCCTGGCTCTGTTGCTCTTTTGTGAACTTGTAATGTCACCCACATGTTACATGGTCTATAGATGGGGGAAATTTAAGGGGACGTGGGGGATTAACCCACCAGTGACAAGGTCAAAGACTGGACCAATAAATCAGACAATAGACTCTTGTGCTTGTGGTCAGTTGTTTATCTTTGTATTTCACAGTGTTAACTGATACTAGAATGCCAATGTGTTTCTCTACTGTAAGGCTGCTGACTCTAATTTTGTTTGCTAGTCAAACTTTTTCAATGTTGACTCACAATAGTAACAACACTCTCAGTCTCAGTGGATGTTATTTTGGAGTTTTGAATGAGTAACAATACAGCACCACAGTGCATAATGGCCTAAATTGCATAACACAGCAAAAACGTTAGTCTAAGCATATTCACAATTTTTTTTTACATGAAGGAGTAAAGAAACCATTTTTTTCTTTCTCACATAAGTAGACTGGATATAAAGTATTATTGGGAAAAAATGGTAAATCTGTCAGTAATGTCCCACGTTGTCATAATGTCAATCAATCACTTGAAAACGGCAATTTGGGGCATTTTTTACAGTCGCACACATGTTCAGACCCCTGCCAAATATCCATCAAAGGTTGGATTGGTCTATCCTTATATCAGCTCACACATATGCAACCAGTTTATAACCAAATGAAATATAAAAGCAATCGGACATTTCACATAGGCACTAGGGGGGTCTCAAAAATGACAAAAAGTCATTACAAATGCAAAATACTAGGTGTACTTAAATAAAAATCTGACCATGAAGGAGTACAAAAACCATTTTTTTTTTTTTTTTTTACATAAGTAGACTGGGTACAAAGTATTATAGGAAAAAATTGGTAAATCTGTCAGTAATGTCCCACGTTGTCAAAAAACCACTTGAAAACGGCGTTTTTTGGCATTTTTTAAGTTGGACGCATATTAAGACCCCTGCCAAATACCCATCAAAGGTGTGATTGGTCTATCCTCATAATATGTCACACATATGCACCTAGTTTATGCCCAAATGAAATATAAAAGCAATCGGACATTTCACATAGGCACTAGGGGGTCTCAAAAATGACAAAAAGTCATTGCGCATGCCAAAATGTAGGTTTTTAAAGACCTAACCCTTGATATGCAAATGAGCTGTGCTACTTTTGACAGTAGATTATAGTTGATGGGATACCAGATACCCTGTAAATTAATTTGTAGCTCCATATCTTCTCTCTATTTGTAGATATAGGCCTTTAAAAATGCTCAAAAACACAAAATATCAAATTGAAGGGGCGGGGCTTAATTTTTGGGGGGTCATATCTCAGAAATGCCAAGGAGTAGGACTCTAAAATTTTGTGTGTGTTCAAGGCACCCATAGGGGAGTGTTTAAAAAAAAAATTAGCGAAATCTGAGACGGAGCCTGCCGACCCATCAGGTGAGTTGGCACGGAATGACCCAATACTTCAATCACAAGAACAAGAACCTGCTTGCCCCAATTTCATAGAGCTGCTTAATCTAAAAAAAGTAGCTAAGCTAAGAATAAGGTTATCAGCCAAAATACCATATCATACCATCTGTGACTGTTTTCCTGCTTATTAGTTTGCTTAGACTGCAGCAGAAATTTGTAGGCAATATTATCTGCTTGAGCAGCTCTATGTAATTCGGCCCAGGCAATAGGACTGCTTTGTGGGCCAGTATTGGAAAATTTAAACAAGTAATATTTGCATTTGCTTTCATGGCAAAATACTAACAGCATTTCCTTCTTCTTTCTCTCAAGCTTTGTTGTTTTTTCCCCCTTAAAAAAGGCTTGCAATTAAATTTAACGGCTGTGGCACGCATACGGAATGAAGGAAGTGGGAGGAGCCCGAGGTCAACTAATGACCTGGTTTTTTTTTCCAGTGTGTGAGATGTGAAAATGAAATAAAAGGGAAACTTTATATCTCACATGATTAACCTTTCCCTGTTTCACAAAACTAAATTAATTTGCTCACTGCTTGGCAGAGCATGTTGATTGTATATGCAGTAGGAGCCGACTGAAAAAGTGTTGCCGTAAATGAAGCAATTCAGCAGTTATTCACGATACATTAACTAAGACTCCCAAACATGGTATTATGAATGATTTCCATGGTTCTTTAAAATGTCATAAAAGAACCTAGAGCACTTATCGTGGAAGAGTAGGGGTTAAACCGCGGTGTTTCTGGTTCACATAGCACGCAACCTTGTTAACAGGTTTCCTCAGGCTTGCGAGCTACAGTGATTCAGTTCCCTGATGAGGTACCCTTGTTTAGAAATGAATGATAACAATAATAGTGTTTTTACATTAATAATATTTGCAGTTTTCCCACACCAGTGATCCATAGAACATGAGCAACCCTGCAATTTTCCCAATTTTCTTTTTGCTATGTCACTTGCTATTTTGCCATTCACAGCAGCATTTAGCTTGCTAGAAGCCAGGGCCCAATTTCATAGAGCTGCTTAAGCACAAACAGTTACAAAAGCACAAAACAATTGTGCTTACCAGAAATAGGTCACCAGCCAAAGCACCATGCCATGTGCACTGTTTGCAACTGGTTTCCTGCTTATATCCACTCAGCAGATAAATGTTAAGCACTGTCTGCTGTAGCAGCTCGTATTAGATTGGGCCCCTGCAGTGGTTTTTTGTTTGTTTTTTCTCCACCCAGAGAGGCAAGATTTAACCAGCATTTGCGACGGCTCTTTTTGTGAACACAATTGTCAGCCCTATGGAAACTCCTATGTGTGCTCATGTAACGATGGATTTCAGCTTCATAGTGATGGCTACAGTTGCCGTGGTAACCAGGATGCTAATTTTATCAATATTAATACAAAATATGCTGCCAAAAAAAGCTTTATTAACAAACTAATGAAAAAATGCGTGAAGGCTATTTTCTCATTTGCTTCTTTTTATGGTGAAACTATGTGTTGCTCTACATTAAAAAAGGACACCAAAATAGTGTGTGAAAGTATAAAGATTTCTTTTTTACAGGGACCAATAACCAACGCAAGTTATTCAAAATAAAAGTCAAAAAACATCTTGACAAGTCTGCGGCACCTTGAGGGAAACAATATTTCTATTAAGATTACTATGTAAAAAATATGGTGTATTCAGGTGTTTTGGTTCAAGAACATGCACACTAACTGTTTTTTGGAAATGTTCTTTTCGGGAACATATTGGAACTATTGATAACAAATGAAGATTCAAAGTATTAAATTTTAATTGGGTTTTATTTTTTGTATAAAATGGTTACAAAGTAATCGGTTGTTGAGAAATGTTTAACTTTGTCTACCTTGTATCTGAAAAATGAATGCCACTATTCTCTGATCAGAATTTATTAGCTTCCTCTCTCCCCTACCCTCTCCCTCTTTGTTTCACTCTCCCACAGCGCCAACTTCTTCCTCCGTGGCCTGTATGTTTGCAGACTGTGAGTACGGTTGCCGACCCGTGGGGACTAATTCCCATGAATGCTATTGCGACCAAGGGTATGATCTGGACTCGGACAGATCCTCATGCATCGGTAAGTCACTCAAGAAAATTTTCTCCTCCGTTTAATGTTTGATTTTTGCAGCTGCCCAATACTAATAGAGTTCTAAATCACATTGGACAAAGGCAACCCTTGCACACGTATATACTCTTGCCCTGTTTCATTGTGTATATTGTCTTAACCAGTTCGCTTTGGGATTAAAAAATCCTTTTCCTTTTATCCGTGCAGGATTATTTTCAGTCGAAGAGTAACTTTTTTTCTTGCCATTAAATTTTTTTTGTCAGCGAAACTTAGTTTGGACACCCCTTTTAAGACGTTTTCTCATTGGCATGTACAGATTTTAAAGGCTAAAATTTGTTTTTGTGTTTCTGAAGCACAATCAGACTGTTGGAAAGCCATTGTGTAATGGCTGATCATCGACCTATGCCTGTTCGAACAGGAAAAATTCATTTATCAAAATTTGTTCGTTCAGAGGAAAACAATAAATTAATAAATTCTTTAATTCTTAATTTCAGTGATCAGTTTTAGTGAAAACAGCCAAAAACAGTTCATGTCTTGTCAGTGTTAATTTTGTGCATGTTAATTTTGGACTTT
Source organism: Pycnopodia helianthoides (assembly GCA_032158295.1). NCBI lineage: Eukaryota > Metazoa > Echinodermata > Asteroidea > Forcipulatida > Asteriidae > Pycnopodia > Pycnopodia helianthoides. The sequence goes on along the minus strand of CM063244.1, from coordinate 18,024,284 downwards.
ATTTGCAGGAATTGAAATAAGCAAGGGTGCTTTTTTCAGGTCTTCAAATGCTTATTTCTCACCTTTGACAGTAGTTAAGATGAAAATATTTCTCTGGAGGATTGTTACTGATATGATTTTTAATCAGTGAGCTTTCAGATCAATATATTTGTTTAAAAAAATCACCAATCCTACTATTTCTTTGAGCCAGTAGACCTGTGTTATGCTGCCACCATCCTGGTCATGTTCCCTGCATCCAAAAGATACAAAAAGGAACCAGACTATTTTCATTCCAGCCTCAGTTTGGTTACATTGATTTGAATGGGGAAAAAACCAAGATGGCTGCATCATGATAAAGGTCTGTCCAAGTTGAGTGACTGTGTCTGTGGCTATGGCTGTTGTTTTTAGTAGCCACAATGAGCAAGAATGTATTCAGGTTCTATCCACAGCTGTAGCCGCAGTTGTTGATTTGAAATTCATTTGTGTGGAAGAAAGCTAAGATGGCTCTGCCAAATTATGTTTAAGGTCAATTGTATTTAGAAAACTAAAAGTGTCTTGAGTCCAATTTGAGTTGAGTCCACTGAGTCAACAACACTGATGGCTGCTATTATACAGACTTTAATGAGTGTGAGTCAGTGGGAGACATCTGTACTCGAGGTCAATCATGTACCAACACGATGGGGTCTTATGTGTGTCATGCCGCCACATGCTCAACGGGAATGAGTTTCAATCCAGATAGCTCCCGATGTGAAGGTATCCGTTATCTTTCAACCGCTGAATAATTCATATCGCTGTAACACATGAATATTCAATATCTTGCTAAAAAAAGTACTTCTTTGCTCTTTCGCTGCTTTACCTCTTTAACTGGCAATGACAACAAATCTAAATGGTTCCCCACCCAAATAAAAGCTTGTAAATATAAACTTATAGGATGGATATGCCAAACAAATCCAAATAACAAACAAAAAATAAGTTCGTAGACATAAACCACTTCATGACAGTATTAAACAATTTTGACTGTGCCTCTGCATGGTATTAATATTTGTGAACATTTAGGAATTAAGAAATAATTTTGTTTGTTTGAGAATGTTATTGTCACAATAAAACCCTGACCAAACAAAGTAAAGACAAGAAAGCAGGATTTTATATTCTCGCTCACGTTCAAGAAATTATGGAATGCCTTCACTGGAATAGGGTCAAACCTTGGCAATATCATGATATGCTGGAATATTGGACTTGGCTCCCATATGCTGAATACAATGATAAACAATTGTGGCAGCCTATGGATCTCTTGTAATCCTTGTTTGTACAACAAAAGGATGAAGGTCTGGAATCGGGGATTACAAAAAAAAGAAAAAAAAGGGAGATTTAGAGCATGAACACCAGTACTCCTTGTCCCTCTTTGTATGGGGGAGAGGGGGGGGGGAACGAAACAATAGAATAACCTGGGGCGTAGTTTAACGTCAACTACCATGACCAATCAAACCAAAAGAGGACATTCCGATTATAAACGTCTTCTGTATCTTGTTTTGGACAAGTTTTGCTAAGTAAGATGTCAACCAACATCAAGTTGTTAAATTTGGTTGTAAGTCAAGGAGAGTGATCAGATCAATGTAACAACTAAATAATGAGCATAACCATAACAAGAAAAAACTAAGTGAACAGTTCAGTATAGTGAGGTTTTAACAAGAACATTCAATTCAAATAGTTCTGGATCCTTTATATATGAATATATATATAGATAGCTGAGCACTTTTTAACAGCGTGAGCTGAATAAACAGAAAAGGCAACACATAGATTGAAGTTTTTATATCATACAGAACAAATTGCAGATTTTATGGATATGGATTTTTATATAAGATTGGAGGAATGTTCCAGTTTGCATAACACAATGTGACATCATCTACTATCGCTGAGTAGATTTAGTTCTGTCAAGAACCAATCCCCATTAGTTCTGAAAGAACTTGCTCTGCTATTTATTTACAACTGCTGAGTAGATTTAGTTCTTATAAGAACTTGTCTTGCTTGAGAACTTGTGCTCTATTTTTCTACAGCTGCTGAGTAGATTTAGTTCTGATAAGAACTTATCCTGCTTAATTTTAACCCTCGGGGAAGCAACGTGGTGAAAAAATTCTCCACATATTCCAAATATGGTCATAATTTTTTTTTCAATGGGCCAAAAAAGCCACGATTTTCTGTATTCGACACCCCTTGTGTACACCACAAGCCTGTAGACTCCCATTGGCCAGGCTATAACCACTGCCAAGTAAGAATTATTGAATGACAGCAGTCCCAAGGGACAGCTATGCCCTTGGGAATTGTAACTTGATATCTTAGTGAGCCAACTCCTTGTGCCATTATCTCTTTGTGTCAACCCTGTGCCGCCCAGAGCTAAAACAGGTCGTAAATAACACACACTGCTGGCCCAGACAAAAGCCGGGTGGGGATTAAAATTGCTTTGGGCTTGCAGGAGGGGGTCATTGACCTACAAAACTGAGTGGTGATAAAATCCTCCACCTGGAGGACACGCGTTATACAGAAGGGCCCGCTTCTCCGAGGGTTTTAAGAACTTGTTCTGCTATTTATTTACAGCTTCTACTTTTCTTGAGTAGATCGGGGAACTTGGCATTCTTATTCTTGAGATTCCTAAAAGCAGAATTTGTAATTCTCTTAAGATTGTTGACTGCATTGAAATATAGAAGTAAAACATAATGCTTTCATAATTCTTCTTTGCAAACTGATTTTATGAGCAGTAATTTTATTCATCAAAATAAACAATTCATTTTTATAATGTGTTTGCTTTATTAACAGTAAAATGCTGATTGGACCAGAAATGGTACAGATCATGTAACATCTATTCATTTTCTTACTTAAATTGAGTTTCACATTTGGCTTTAATTGTTAAATTTATATTAATTAATATTTTTATACTTTAAAAAATGTAATCTGCATCAATCATTGAAATTTGCTTCATTGGACCGTTATGCTTTCATATAATGGAGATATTAATTGATTGCATATAATAATCTGCATATTATCTCATTTGTCAAGGCTGCTAATTTTTCTTGAACAACTTAACTTTTGGTACTTAGCTCTTTCACTCTGGAACTTCATGTGCAGCGATGGAAACGTTTGTACACAAAAAAATACATTTCTTATGCTTGATTATAAAATTACACCCGTTGCCACCATTTTGTGCACTACAATACACACGGGATTCAACGCACACACAAAAGGTCGCACAGTTAACAAAACACTCCGGTCTTTCTTTCACGCTCTTTTCAATAAAGTAAGCAAGGTTTATAACAAGTCATTTCCTTAGCTACAGACTGCTCAAAGTTTTGGGAAAGGCCAATACGGAGCGAGTTTAAATTGTGTTGACTTCCAGCCGCTGGCAGCAGCTTCCCTGTCACGTGGTGAAATTTAAATAGCCACTGTTAGCAGCGTATAGTGAAAGAGTTAATAACCACAGATTATTAGTAAATAGTAAACAAAAATGTGACAGAAAGGGCTTTATCATTACTATTCACTAATTTTAAAGTGCTTTTGCTCAAATTTGAAGTTGTTTACACTTTGTACATCATCAGTTGCAGCATATAGGTGTAAATGTTCTAAATTGCATAGATGTTGGTTGCAAAGCAGGGTTGTTGTTTTTTCGAGATAATACTCAGGCATGTGATTTCTTCTGATTTCAGGATTTTCTCAAACCCTTGAGCTTCAAATTTTCTAGAATAGGAGAAAGAAATAGTCCACATTGTGTCCAAACCTGTAGTTTTGTATTTCTGGTGATGCACAGAGTCTGTAAACCTCCTGAACATCGGAGAGGTTTTGGGTCTAGAATAAGGGGGAACCCAGGCCAGCAAGCCATTTTTCCGAAATTTTCACGTACGTCAAATTTCATCCCTGGATACTTGATGACTGATGGCAACTTTGCTTCAAGATCCTTTTATTTATTTTTCTATAAACATTTGAGCAATCCAATACAAAATGAATGCGATACTACACTCGTCACATTAACAGCACAACTCAAAGGAGAAGTGTCTTTGAAGAGTAGGTTCATTCACACCATGCAACCAGCCTGAGAACATTGCATCAAATTAGGTCATGACATTTTTGTTAAAACAACATAAAATAGAGCAAAGTCATAACACATCAATTCCATTTGCCACATAACTCCCCTATCATCATTAGTTAGAGAACATGTTTAAATAGCTTGGGGTGGCAAATAGCTACCGTTTTCAAAGGTGGGGGCACAATGGCATCCCTCTGGCTGGCCAGCCTTCCTGTTCCCCTGCCCCCCACCTGTCCCCACCGTAGCAATTTTTGAGCCTGGAGAGGGATATTTGGGAGTGGGTAGGTACACATTTTCTTGTGATGGGGCAGCTAAGATGGAATGAAAGTGCCCACAGGTGGTACCAACAATGGACCTCGATTAATACAGTTGATTTTTGATCCTACTTACAGATATTAATGAGTGCCTGGAGGACAATGTTTGTCCCCTTCATAAGTTGTGTCAGAACTACGCAGGAGGTTTCTACTGCCGGGGAACACGCTGCACTGAGGGACAGTATGTGGATAAAGACACGGGAGAATGTGGAGGTTAGAGATGTTACATACCCCAGAAGGCAGCGTTCTCCCTTAACAGTGGTCCGCTGGCCAAATGGTGCAATTAAAAATGCTCTCCCAAGAAGTCCGGCTGGCCAGTTCAGTCTTGAAAAGCATTCCTTATTAATAGGATGTATTGAGAGCAGGGAAAACAGACATGCAACTTGTTATTGTACAAGTTTTTTTTTTCAGTGGCACTATAAAAATCCAGGAAAAAAGGTTTTAGCCAAATGTATTAGGGTTTTAGGAAATGTATGCCTGAATAACATGTTTTGAAGAGGTGACTTTTACACAAAGTTTGGTAATTTTAAAAGAAAGATAAACTTATTTTTATATAGATGTAATATATATTTGTTTAATAATTTTTACTTTTATAAACAATTTTTAAACTATAGTTAACAAGAGGTTTTGTTCCAGTTTGGACGCATAAAGAATAGGAGTATTGTTTTATGCAAAATTAATTTAATACTTTTATGAAGTGTATTTTAGTTTCTTGTCAAAGGTATCTAGTAGTAGCATTTTGATTTGTAAATTTGCAGATGTTGACGAGTGCGCCGCTGGATTGCATGACTGTCAAGATGGGTTCCGATGCGACAACTCTCCTGGTAGCTTCAGATGTATACGTATCTCGCCCTGTGGTACTGGTTATACCATCAATGCCAACTTACAAACATGTGAAGGTGTGTTCACTGTTTTATTTTATTTTTAAATTTTTTCAAAATGTTAATTTCCATGTTTATGTAAAAAGATAATAACTTTAATTTTCATAATGATTTAATGATTTGTAAATGTATATACCCATAGCAATTTGTTACCGGGTATACATGTAAATACAATTTCAATTTGTATGTAACACAAATATTTTGTTGAACGTTATGTGTTGGAACAAAAGCAAAACTTGGGCCAAGGATGCTTATTTTTAAGAAACCCCATTTGCAAATTTGTGCGACCATTACAAAGGTTTTAATGATTACATGAACTTCAGTTGGGCAAAATTCTTAGTTGTTTACAAGTAACCAGAAACGGAGGTCAAGTCTTATTCTTAGGTTTTCTTTGTTGATTTGTTATAGGGCCTATTGCATATATTTCATCCCAACGATGTGATATCATTTTTTATAGCCATAAAATGAGTTAAACTAAAGAAACGGAATCACGCACACGTAAAACTCAACTTATGTTGGGACCAATAAGTTTGAATAAGCACAATACTTGCACACAAAATTATAACACACAAAATTCCACATGAAAGATTCCTGTTAGGGTTGAACATGAGGCCAGTAACAAGGGTTGGTATATGAGCAGGTTGCAACAGCCAATGTTGTTTTTCTTCAAAATTTCAATGTGGGAACTTTTCACAGGCTATAGGTGGCAGCAGACTGGGTTTCCAGTGTCTCTAAATAACATTGAAAACTTCTGTTTGGAATGTTCCTTTTTCTAGGTATTTTTGACGAAATGTGTTTTCTAAATATTTTGTTTCAGATATTGATGAGTGTCGTTTGGATACTGACAACTGTCCACCAGAGTTCTACTGTCAAAACACCGTAGGAAGCTACAAGTGCAAGAGATGTACAGAAGGATTCCGAGCTGATGCCAGGGATGGCTGTGCACTAGGTAGGATCAATTACCAATCAATCAATCAGTCATCTAAAAATCAATCACTCAAAGCATGCAAACAGGCAAGATGGTGAATATTTTGATTGATTTATCAATCAACTGAGCAAACAAGGTGTAATAGTCGGTAAAGATGACAAATCACTTATCAATACTGATCGATCGATTGCTAGGACAACTCAAGAAAGAAAAAACAATTGATTGTCATCAGTGAAATGAGTTTTAAGGCAATTGATCAAACCATTAAATGATCATCCATCATATTATCAAGTGCTGAATATTGTATGTAATTTTGTATGTAATAGTGATAATACTAATAGCGGCCTTGATTACTGTCTTACACCCGTTTATATGCTATCTTTTCATGTATGTCTGTCATTTGCTATCCTTCTATAGGCTAGGGAACAATGTTTAATGTTCATATTAATATTATATCAGTTTGTAAAATATTGATGTACATGTACTGCCAATGTAATTATGTAACATTTTGTATTATTCTTGTGACTTATGGCAGCATTGAAATAAATGTGTATATAAATGAGTTTTAAGTCATATGATCAATCATTTATTTTATCAAACAATTTGATCAATCAATGATGACCATATTGTTGGTATTGTATTTTCAATCTCCTAATAATCAATGATGTCACCAGTTCATCAATTAATGTTTGATTACCTTTTTAAAGATACTATACAAATATTGGATGCATATGAGTGCATTAATTGTTGCAGAATATAATCACAAGGTGAAATCTTGACTATTCCATTTGGAAATGGAAAAGCCAGACTTTACTGAGTGGTTATACTCCTCTGCAACAATGTGCAGACAAAATGTATCCAATATTTGGTTTTCTCAATAACTTAATAACTTGTGCCTAGATCCTAGTCATTTGAAGTATTGTTCACAATAAACACGAAATAGACATGAAAAACTCGACCATCCCATACCAATACTAAAAATTATATTTATAAACAAATAAAAAATTCCCCCCCAAAATGGATAACTCCATAAAGATACAACCTTAATCGCCATGACATGAGCTAACCACATTTGAACAAACGGGCGGGAAACAATTATTTTGGGAACGACGCTGTGAAATGTCCAATAGTTATCCATATTGGACTACAACATTAAATTTTGGAGCATCTCGGCAGTAAATACATTGCAAAGACAATGTGTGTCATGTGTCGCCTGTTGCACCAATCTGTGTGTGTGTGAGGTATATAAAAATAATTGATTGATCAGTTGATCAATCGATAATTATCAAATTGATCAATCGGTTGATCCATTGATAGTTTAGTCGATCAGTTTTGTGATAATTGGGGTTAATAAAACATTTTTTTCATTGAATTGACCATTTGGTAAAAAAATAATATGTCTTCAACCACTTGATGTCTTATCAATTTCCGTATTTGTATTAATTTGTAAACTGGAATCCATATTTGTGTGCAGATATTGACGAGTGTGAGGAACAGCTGCATAATTGTCCATTCGGTCAGCAATGTGTCAATAACTTTGGTGGTTATACGTGCACCCCGTCCTGTCCACAAGGAATGGAATATGACGATGTCTACCAGGAATGCAAAGGTATTTCACTCTGAATCTTATCAGACAGGGTAAAGACTCAAATCGGGAAAAAAGGGTGTTTCTGTGATTGGTATTCTTTTGCTTCCTTTTACTTGATTGATTTTTATATCTTGATGTCCTTATAATGATGTGGTTTTAGTTGTTTTTTTTAATAACGTAATATAGCTGCAATTCATTTTATTAATGCTGTGATGACTATTGTGAATAAACTTTGTATCTATGTAAACTAGGCCTATATATCTATCTATCTATCTTTGAAACTCATTGTAAAATTCTTGATCAATGCAGTTGCAACAGACATAATTTATGGTATTGAATTGTGCTTATCGATATTTTGTTCAAAAATCGTCTTGATTAACAGGCCATGCCATTAAGATAAGTGTTTAATTGTTATCATTTTAATCAATTATATTGCTTAAGATGGATGTCATAAACTATATAACATTTTTTATATTCTTAGCCACCCCACTGTTTGTAAACTAATAATTTTGATTGGCTAAAATTGTCCCTCTTTTTTTCTGGATACCTTCCCATTATTCTTTGCTTCTCTTTTTTGCTATAAATGGATATGTTTTCAATTGTGCTTGTTTATGACTCTGACGAAGGTCTGGTTTGGTTTGAAAAGCTAAAGGCCATCTCCCCTACTAGTGTTATATATATAAATATATAATAATGATAATATCAGTAATTTATAAAGCACCTTGCCATAGGATTCAAAGCGCTATGACAGTTATGTTGTGTTTGACGACTTTTTTACGAGGTGCTGTGGTGCTATCTGCAGCCAACTTCAAACTGTACAAGGAACACAAGGGCAGACCCCCTCCTTAACATTAAGTGCACTGGGTTCCTAAAAATGTATTAACACGGTGACTGCCGCCTACGAGTATATTCGTAGTAACAGGTGTAACTGATTCTGCCACTACGAGTATACTCGTAGAGAATGAAAAGGCTTTGTATTGTTATCTGAATAATAGATAAACTGGCAGTGGTGAGGACATGCATCCTTAGAATGTGTATGTTCAATTTTTTTTGTATAGTACCTATTTGGTATGCACGCATGCGCAAATGGGCAAACTTGGCAAATGGGAACGCCCTACGAATATATGACCGGCAGTCAACAAGTTAAACAACACACAGCTTAACTACGTCCCATCCAAAGGACAAAGCAACAATGGTTAAGTGTCTTGCTTAAGTATCAAGATGGGGACCCGAGATCCACACTCTGCTGGTCGGAACATCAGAACTTGAGTCTGATGCACTCTGCCACAATACACCACTGTGTACCAATATATTTTTCTTTTTGAAAACACCTTTATTGAATATCCCTTTATTTATTTATTTTTTTTCCCCCAGATGTGAATGAGTGTATTTTAGGAATGGATGACTGTTCTCAAAATCAGGTTTGTCAGAATATTGAAGGATCTTTTCAGTGTACGTGCCGTACTGGTTTTGAGATGGACCCATACTCAGGGGCCTGCGTAGGTAAGATGAGAAAGAGTACAGCTTATTAATAATAAGAATAATTTAAGATTTATATTGTGCCCCTTACGTACAAATGATCAAAAGCGATTAAAATACCAATAGTTCCAGTTGGAGGGCCGTGTCAACTACCCTCCTAAATTCAGGCAAAACAGTGTAGACAATTTAGGCACAGCAAGAAGAGAACGAAATTGAATGAGAGAAGAAAAGAAAACAAATTTTTATTAGAAGTTCGTACTTGTGTTTTTATCCGTATAAAATTTGTGCAAATCAACCCCTCTGCCCCCCATAACAAAATAGTTTACCCATCTGCCCATGCTAATATTGTAGTTTGTCTTAAAGTTTTATTGACCAAAAAAGATGTTGAAACATTTGTGTTAATTTCAGTAATCCCTATCTCAGGTGCTTTCATCTGCATTGATTTTGCCTAGAAAATAGTTATAAATACCAAAATCTGAAGATGCTTTAAGTTGCTGTACATCAGTCTTTTTCAGGAAAACGCAAATTTTGTCCACTTTTGAACAAAGTTTGTCATCACCATCTGCATGTGTTTATTTGTAGATGTGAACGAGTGTGAGACAGGGACCCATACTTGTCGTATTAATGAGCAGTGTTTCAACTTCATGGGTTCCTTCACTTGCCAGCAACGATGTCAGCTCAATTACAGATACAATGCATCAGTGGGTTGTATTGGTAAGATCACTTCTTCAAAATACTTCCACGACTGTATTTTCCTGCTATTAAAAGACCAATCCATTAATTCTCACCCTTCCATGAATTGACCAGCCCCAGCTGGGGTATGTATTGGTTTCATTTTATTCTTTTGTGGTGATGCTTTTATAATGTTTTTTTTAAATGTGGGTTAACTTATTATAATGTGTCAGGGATACTGAGTATTTCATGTTGCGGACATTATGCTTGTGGAGTAATTTTATCACTTTCCCTTGCACAAAAACAAACAGCGGTTAAGAATAATTACTTCCATTATTTATTTGTTTTGAATGTGTCTGTTGTCGTCCATCCATTTAAGATATTAATGAATGCGAGGATCCTCAATACCCCTGCCGTGGCAACTCACAGTGTGTCAATCTACCCGGATCTTTCCGATGTCAAGCGTGTCCTCGTGGTCAGTTGGCCAACTTAGACTCAAGACGATGTGAAGGTATGAATTGTTCTAACTCAAGAGGGGATGGGGCCCTGCTCATAAGGAACTTTTGTTATCAAAAGAAACTCATAAACATTGAAAGTTTACTGTTCTGTATTAACGTTTATTTTGCATATACCTTCAGCCATTGATTGACAGTTGAATAAAAACTATAAATTTATATATATTTCCTTGGTTTTAGAAATGTACTAATATTTTTTTCTTGTAGATTTGAAACAGTGTACTCCCTCCTGTTATTTTTAATACTCCCCATGTGGATGTACCTCTGGGGTTGGTGACCAGAAACAAGTTTCTGGCGTGAAAATTCACTGGCCAATACAGCTCCCAAGAGCATTAACATGAAAAAAAGGATGTGTTACTAGAAACAGTTTGTGATCAATGCATTGCTCCTGAAACTTTTGGATTGAACCAAGTAAAATTGACTAGAGCAGGAATTAAACCTGCGACCTTTGGATTAATATGCGGGTGCTCTACCAACTGAGCTGTCTAGCCCTATGTTGGCCCTTCTCCCTATTTTGTCGATATCTTTGTGCCAAATGTTCTCTAAATTATAGGGATCAATTTATTTTCAAATATTGGAGCTTACTCTGTAGAATGTTATTAACATTGTTTTGGATTGTTAAGTTTTAATATTTGTGGTCAGTCCTTGACGAATACTGCTGGAGAATTTTTATTAATTTTTCAAATCGGTTGTCTTGAAAGCAATTGCCAAGCAGAGCCTGGTTACAGCCTTGAGCTATGATATGATTACAGTTTGCCCAGAAGGAAAAATAATCTTATTTGTGGAGTCGCAATGACAGAGTCTCAATCATTATTTCTGGTGGGGCTCAGCCAAATCGAACCCCTAGAATATTCTTGTTGTAAAACTTTGATGGGATTTCTCTCTCATAATTATCTTGAATGTTCTTCTTGAAGATGTGAATGAATGTAACTTCGAACGGACACAGTGTTACGGCTTTTGCAAGAACACATTTGGGTCTTACGTATGTAAATGTCCCAATGGTTATGAGCTGGTCAACAGGTACAACTGCAGGAGTAAGTACACGATTCTGTCCGTAAAACTTTCTTACTTTTTTTCCGTTTTATATTATTATTAATCATTCATATCAGGTGGCATGTGTAGCTAGTGTGAAAAGCGCTCACCGCTCACCAATGTGGCCCTGGTTCGATTCTTGCAGCACTTGCAGTTCTGTTTTTACTTTAGTATTTAGTTTATGGTAGGCCTACTGCCTTTTTTGTTTATGACTACTCAAATTGGTCTGGTCAGTTAGTGTATTAAAGGCAAAGCTTACTTTGGTTTTTGGAACCGCTTAATTTAAAAAAAATTCTATATAAATGTAGATGTATACAATACAACTAACCTGTGAAAATTTCAGTTCAAAAGGTGGTAGAGTTTTTGAGATATCGCCGAAAATCTGGAGTAGATATGTTCACTCTGGAAGACTCAATCTGTGATTGGAATACACATATCTGAAAAACGTTTCATGCATAAAACATTTCTCAAATTGACATTTTTTTAATTCCTTTCTCTAAAACCACATTTTTTAGGAGGGAATGTGTTCACAAAATGTTGTACATTATTAACAGCTGCAGTACTTCTTACTAAGTAAGATTTTTGTGGTCATTCATTTTTGGAGAAATTACCAAAAGGTATATCCTCCTTTTAATGATGGTTCTCCATTAATGTACCGAAACAGCTGGACTATTATTTCTCTCTGTTTCATTCAAATGTCTGTGATTTGTTTAAGTGGTCATGAAAGGGGTGGGGGTTAAGCCATTTGAGGGAAAAAATATATGCTTTAAACAAAATAATAATAATAAAAAACGTTATTTCCCCTACTGAAATATTTATGGCTAATTTGTTGTGTTTTCTGTGAAACCCAGATATCGATGAGTGCGCGAGGAATATTCACAACTGTAGCTCCCAGTCGGCTTGCTTTGATACTCGAGGAGGATTCAAGTGCAAGTACATTCAGTGTCCGCAGTACTACCGCAAGGAGATCAAGTAAGTACTACGCTCTTAAAAGTCTCCAGTCAGAATTTACCTAGAGCCTCGGGGTCCTATCGGGCTATTGACCTTAAATTCAACTGACGTCATCATTATCACTGTCTTGGTTGCGCCATTTTTGAGAGTCGATGTCCCTGTGTGCTATACAGTGTAGTGCCCATTTCAGGCGATAGCGGCATTTACATGCTTACCATGAATTTTATGGCGGGAAGTTAACCCCCGGCCACAATGGCGAGCGTGGAAGACAGTACTTGCGTGTGACATATTGGTGCAAGGGGTCAATACACATTTACAAATTAGCACATGCTGAGTAGAAATCCTGGTCAGAAATGTATGTTTTGGGGTCAAGAGTACATGTAGGTCAAGCTGACCCGAACACAGCTGACCCATTTAGATCCTTCTCAAGGTCAAAAAGATTTGAATTAATTTACAATTAGGGGTTAGGCCAAGTCATCAGTGGACTACATTTAGGTTGGGTCACCTGAGGAAAATAGATACAAAAACTACTATTATAAATTAATTAACAAAGGAATAAACATGAAAAACCACATATTGTTCTCATTGGTAGGCCTACCTGTATGGAGGTTAATTGTGTTTTCTGTTTATTAAACTAAACATTGTTTTCTAATTATACATTTGTGTTTCTTTCTTGCAGTGATTTTTCATTTTAAGTTGAGCATGAAGCGTGCATCCATTACCATTTTTTTAAATGAGGAAACAAAGTTTATTAAGTTTTAACAGGATTGGTTTGCATATTGTACGAGTGTATTTGCAGTGGCTTAACCAGACACTTTCCTTTTTTTGGGGGGGGGCAGGTGGGGGCAAAGACATAACTTGGGGAGGGGCTATTTAATGTATCCATGGAGGTTTGTTTTCCACCTCCATGATATATGGAACCATTGTTTTTTATTTGTTGATCTTATTTGGGTGGGGGGGGGGGCAAGGGTTCCAAGAGACTCTCATCCCAATTCACCCCCCTTTTCTGGTAATCCCACTGTTTTTATTATGTGTAGGATGGTGTGTGTGGGGGTGCCTGCCAACCCCACCCCCTCCCCCGCGTAAGAACTTACAATGCCACTGACTCAAGTCACAGATACAACTCTAGAAGAAAGGGATTGTCATGGTGATTTGTATTCATTTAGAATGTGAAAAACTACATTGTTTTATAGTGCATCTCCATGCTCAATGTTGCATGCATTTTGTGTATTATCAGTATTTTGTGCATTTTGTGTATTATCTTGATACTGTTATTGTCAGAAGCATGCATCCTATGATTATCTTAAACAGGTTGCCATAGTGATTTGTATTTATTTAAAATGTGAACAATCAGATTGTTTTATAGTTTATCATTGTGTGTGTCAATTTGCTGAATGTTTCATGCATTTTCTGTATTATCACTACCAGTTTTTGATATTGAGTTTATTGTCGAAAGCATGTGTCATATGGCGACGTGGTTTTTGTGATGGCCGTGGTGTTTGTGTCATAGTGTCCTCTGCCTGAATGTCTGAATGAATGGCCCTGCAAATATTGCATGCTGTTTTCCTAAGGTGAGTGCTTATATATCAGGTTTAGGGGTGTTAAATTGCATTTTGAACCCCCGTTTTGTGTTTTTAAAGACGCACAGGGAATTTGATGAATTGAAGATACCTGTTATTAGTTTGTGTTGCTACACTACAGCTTGTTAACCCTCGTACTGTGCGACTTTCCAATAGTATCATCCACATGGCTTTGAATGATAGGTGTTGCACTATGCCGGCCTGCAATCATGATACCATGGTAGTTCTGTGTTCAGTTATTCCAGCATGAGAGTTACCCATGCAGTTGAAGGGTTCTGATTGGTTGGTCAATTCTTTGGCAAATGTTACTGAGTGACAGTAGAATGGTTTGTTGTCCTTAATTTAGTGTAATCATTATTGCAGAAGAAATAATTAATTTTTTTCTGGGTTTTGTGGTTTTGGGGTTTTTTTTTCATTATTTTTGTTGATTTTTTTAGTTCAGTAAGGAAGACATTTTCCATCGATACCAAACTATTTTTCCCAGTTCCCACTAGAAGTCTATGAAGTTTTATAATGTAGTATTAATTTAATGATACAAATACGTATATTTCATTTTTTTTTTTGAGAAAAAAACATGCCTCATTATTTACGGGTATATGTTGAGATATACGCTTTTAATTCCTGAATGAAAATCATAAAAAGGTTGGAAAGTGATCCTGTACAAGTAGACAAATAAATAAATAGATATTTGAGTAAATAACAAAAATTCAGAACACATAGCATGCTGTGTAAACTCAATGCACCATTTTGAAGTATGTGTTGATGTTTCTTTTAAATCAAGGTTCTATTTGGTTTGTACAAAATCTTCAAGTTAACTGTCTTTTAAAAAATGTAATGATTATTATTATTTTTTGATCGCAGCAGTGGCAAGTGTGTTCGTCGACGTTGTTCCATCATGAACACAAACTGCCTGAATCTCCCTCTCTCTATCTCCCACAACTACATCGCGTTCTCATCCAGTTTTGTGGCGCCCGCCGTCCTCTTCAAGATCGCCACCGTTCCAGACCGTCGATTCAGCTACCGCTTCAAGTTCCTCGCCGGGAACAAAGGCGGCGAATTCGCTTTGATGCAGAGCAACTACGTCGGGACCGTCAACGTCATGAGGAGTATCGAGGGGCCCAAGGAGTTTGACTTGGAAGTGGAGATGGAAGTTTATCAAAATGGAATTCTTGTCGCTCGTTATATTTCCAGGATTTTATTTAATGTGTCAGAGTTTTCTTTTTGAGAGAGGGTGAGAGAGAGAGAGACAGGGGGGGGGGGAGAATTCTGGGAAATGTTATCAGTATCATTTGTGCTTTTAATCTTGATGAGTAAACTAAAGACAAAGCTGCAGTTTTTTTGTTTGGACATATATTTTTGGATATATTCTTTGCATAAATTTATGTACAGACCTTGTACAGGGTAAATGTTCAGACACTTTTTCTTGTCTCAGCTGGATTGTATTTGGAGTTGGTTCAGAAGGGAGAGAGAGAGAGAGAGAGCGGAAGAAAATACTGGGAAATTTTATCAGTATAATTTGTGTTTTTATTCTTAATCCCAGCTGGCTCATATTTGGAGGTGATTCTGAGCGATTAACCTCTTTCTCAGAGATTTGTTAGTGTTTTTTTATGGGCGAGGAGACCTGTAGTGTAGCTATTTTGAAGATTAACTTGAACGAAATCACTCACTATTTTGACTATTTGACCTTTATTATTTTGTGTTAAGATTTTATTTAATCATGATTGTGAAGTTTGCCTCCCTGTAATTTTGTTGAAATCTAGTTGGGTTAACTAGCACCCCCCCCCTTGTTAAATTTGTACACTAGTGTCTTCTTCCTGCCAATGGGGGCGCCCTGCATGGTTCCAACTATACCTTTAAAAACGCAATGTGAAATCAACACTGAATTACCAGTGCCTTGGAAAACCAGCTTAAAGCCAGTCCGTGTTGTAACACAAAGTGAATAAAGGTTTTTATCTTCATTGCTATTCATTTTTTATTGTCTTGTTTGCAGCGAGTCCATAGTGTGACGTCACAGTGACGTCTTTGATAGCTAGCGCTTAGGGGCTTCTCGTGAAACTCAACGTTATTGCCCAGCGTTACACTGATCAAAATGTGTCTTTACACTGATCAAAATGTGTTTTTATTACATTGTGAAACCATTTTTGTTATTGAGTTTTACTCAGTTATAATGTAATCATTACGCACTCCTTTACCTTTCTGTAACAAAAGAACAATAAAGTTAATTTCATGCAAGTTGATCTTTAAATAGCTTTTGGGTCTAGTGTATGAGTTGCTACGACTACAATTTGTATGCACCGTAAAACCTATTGTTGTTTTTACTAATTTATTGAAATAAAATAATTTTAATTAAATTTGAGACTTTGATAATTTGTGTTGTATTCAGGGCCCTAGTTTTTAAAACTAAGGTTATGGTTTATGTTTTAACTTATTGAAATAAGTTAAAAGAACTTTGCAAGATTTTCAAGATTCTTTAAAAAAAAAAGTGAGGTTTGTTGGTATTAATTTTGTTTTGTAAATGAATCCCCTTATTTCCAGTTTAATATTTTGTTCGCCATCATGATATAAAATACCCTAACATAAGTTTTAATTAAAGAACTTACTTCCAACAATGGCATTAAGTTAATGAGCCACCCTTCCATCTTTAGCAAATTAAACTATCTCCTATATCTCCTTTGGTTTAAGCTTTAAGAAAGAAGACTTTCACTGGAGGCAATAAATAGTAATTATTAATCAACAATAACTAATATTTTATATAAAAAAAGTGTTTATCAACTTAAGGTCAGGGGTCAAACAAAATTTTAAAAGTTGCAAAATGTACCCTCAGAAAGGAGATTGAAATGCTTTTAAATGCCGACTCTTTTTTGAGAAATAATGTAGTCTTTTAATACCGAACAGGGTGGTTGACAAAGAACATATACAAATGAAACTATGCTCATGGCGCTCCAACATTATTAAATAATTTATCCTGCAAGGTATGTGGAGCTACATTTTTAAAGGTATGAGACCTTGCTCCTTTACATAGCACTATGTAATGGTTTACACGGTTTGCTGTAGCGCAATTTGCAGCCAATCAAACCAGGAACATCGTGCGAACCCTTTCTCTTTACGATAAGTGCACTGGGTTCTCGAGCATTACACGACACACGGGACCTACGGCTTTATGTCCTATCCGAAGGACGCAGCAATAATGGTTAAGTGTCTTGCTTAATTGGACACAAGTGAAGTGTCACTACCGGGACTCGAACCCACACTCTGCCGATCAGAATCACCAGAGCTTGAGTCTGGTGCTCTTAACCTGGCCACGACATGATTATAATCCAGTAATATAATCTAGTAATAATTTGTGTCTCTTCACAGCAACGGTGACGTACGATGCAAGAAAGTGACTATCTGCCCGAACAACGACTTTAACTGCATCAATGAGCGAGTCAACTTGATCACCTACATCAAGTATGCACTGCCGAGTCTCAGGAAAGAACTAGAGCAACCTGTGGAGATAATCAATCTCCAGGTCGCCAATGTGTTGAAGGAGCAGGCCGGCAGGCTCGACTTTCAGCTAACTCAGGGAAATGAGTTGGGCCTGTTCGTTGTCAATAAGAAGGAGATTGCAGATACTCGATTTCCTGCTGGAGCTGAACAACGCTACCTTGTAGTCGGTGAGTATAGCCAGAAGATCGGTTAATTTCCAACCAGAATGACCAGAGCTAAATGAACTGTATCGCACCCTAAATATGATTTCCACATTATAGATACGGTTCTGTCATCTTGTTTTGGGCTCGCATACGCTGTTGTTAAGGAGAGTCTCAAAAGTCGGATCGGTAGGAGCGTTCTGATTAGATTGGTTAAGTGTTGGAACATTCCGTTGGACCGCCGGAACGTTCCATTGAAGCGTTTAAAATACTAATGCGCGAATTAACTTGTGTAGGATTTCTCATTACTTAGGCTCAATGATGCAGTGTAACGGAACATTCTGGCAGTCTTATGGATTGCTGGTGCATGTCCATGAGAACGTTTTTTTGCGCCTAGAAAATACCCGACTTTTAAGACGCCCCCTTACATATTATGTTGTTATAGGCACACCATGCAATAATCTTCTGCTTACTGCGGAATTCTTGGCTTACGGCCCGTAGAATTACGTGCTTGACAGGGCGCCATAAGCGCAGAATTCCGTGCTAAGCAGAGCCAGGAAAGTGGACCCTGGTTGGTTAGCCACTACCTCTCTTAAAAACATCAGTTGTGTACAAATGTAAGAATAACACTCAAATCTATCTTGAATCCTACTCTAATCCAACTGTCATTTTTTTTCTTTATCCCAATTTAGGAACGGTGTATCTGTTGAGATCAATCACCGGCCCGTTCGAGACAGACCTTCGTCTGGAGATGAGACAATATAATCAAGACTTTGACATCCTCTCCACAAATGTTGCTATCATTAGCATCGACGTTGGATCCCACTGGTTCTAACATGTCTAAATGCCATCATAAAAGGTTTCCATTCCACATATGGCAAGGATATCCTCAGAATCCTCACACAGTTTTTTCCTGTGTTCTTTCTTGATTTTGTAAGCTCAGAATAGTACAACAGAGACCTTTTAGGATTTGTCATCAAATATTATCTTTTTTCATACATTTGACGGGCACCCAATTTCATAAAACTGGGAAGCAGAAAGCGGTTTCATCAGTAACCTGTTACTGTGTGCATGACTTTTCAGTGCTCAGTTGAACTTTTTCACTTTCATTTGGGTTCAGATCAATTCTTTAACATAGGGGGAGCAACCGGCCAACTTTCACGTCCTTGCCACCTATAAAAAAAAATTGTTTAAACTTTGTGTCAGGTGGGCTGCTAGGATTCAGGAACCGTATAGGTATACCAATGGCCCATTCGCCCAAATCAAACAAATGGGTCAGCAGACTAAACAGCCGTCAAAACAATGTTTAAATTTGACTGTGTTGGGATCTTTATAAAGGATAATCAATAATTGCCAGATCAGTGAGCCATCAAAATATCAGGAGGATGATTCAGATCCCTTCTTCTCTTGCAGGTCACCTGTACAATTCCCCATCAAAGTGAATATATTTTTGCCTCTTCATGGTGCCTCTGAAACTAATGAACTTTGTGGTCGTACAGTATTGCCCACATAACAACTTCTAGACTAAACCTTGCCATTAAACACAAAAACAAAAATTTCAACTTTGTGTGTGTGTCGAGATAGTCCACATTCAGGCCTTGAACTTTGTAAAGTTCCCCCTTAAATCAACCCATAAACTTGCTGGTACAACCAAGTTTTCTCCTGGAGGGAGCAGAGTATGCTGTTTGAAACATTGAGAACCCTTCTCAAGAGTCAGCACTTGATTTCCCAACAGACTTTTGTACATAGTTATACCTGCAAGTTTACTAGTTGTAGTTTTGTCTGTGATCCACACCATGCAAAGCTTCAAACATCACCCATGAATAGAAACTGGGTGCCATTGGCTTATCTGAGCTTTGCATATTCTCTATTTCCCTTGAAATAACTGCCGCCAGTTGCACTCTTTGTTTATTTGTAACTTTGCGAATTGAATTTTTATGAAGCAAAGTATTTTGACTGATCAAGTCGCATTGTTCATTGTTAGAATGAACTGGTGAAGTTAATAGTGTACATAGTCTAGTTTAGAAATTTGCATATTCTTAGAATGTTTACATTTCTTTTTAAAAGAACACAAAGCATATCTTCTTTTTTTCCCCAGGATGTTAGGATTATATGATATGGTGCATGCACAACAAAAAAAAGGCCAAAGTCTTGCAAAATACCAAGACACAGTCCCCTCCCCGTACAAGTTGGTGTAACTGTACATGTTGCAGAAATATCACTTATTTCCCAACACTTTCAGTTTACGTTAGGTTAAGTTTTTGTTTAGTTATGTTTACCTTCCTTGATCTTTTGTTTTGATTTTGATTCAAAGTTATTTAAGTTCCCCCGATTAACAGAAGTAGTTATAGATTGATATTAGATCATTGTGTCGGCCAAATCACTCAATCAAAAAAAAAATACTAAATGGTGTTTGTCATAGACCAATTTAAAAAAAATATTGAACCGAAAAGATTCTATGCCCACTGTCCACACTCTGGTTCACCAAGATTATCAGAAGTGCAAAGGAAGAGCGTTGACCTACTTGTTTTCTATTAGGATTCAATGAGGGATTCCAAGGTCAAATTCAGTTTTGTGATCCACTCATTTTCTAATGGATAGAGTCCTTGTTAAAATTTGATTATTTTTTTTACAAATATTTGCATACTCAGACCTATGTTAACAATGGAAATTTACCTGGTGTGCCTAGGTGCACCAAAGTTTCCCACGTTACTCCTTTTGAAAGGAAGCTAAAAGATCATTATTTATGTACTCGGATTATACGTAATGTAATCCAAATAATATCCATTGTAAAACATATTTTTTAAATGCAAAACATTTTAAACAAGACCATTTGATTGTAAGATTTGCTCTTGTGTCTGTAACTGTTTTTCTTCTTCTTTGTACCGAAGTCTGCCTTGTGTGTAGAATTTGTCTGTTTACTTGTAAGTTTAAAGTATATTACTTGTGTTGTATGTTACTTTAGTCAGGAGTGACAAATGCTTGCATTTTATGGCTGGGGTGGTCAGCTTTGCTGTTTGTAACTCCATTATAGAAGGTACAGTTAAAAGTTGCACTTGTATGTGGGCTGCTTCATAAAAACTTGACAATTCAAACCAACTTTAATTCACAAAATTATGAAGATATTGTTTGTGTATTATTGATGATCCAGGTAGTTACGTACATATGTCCCTACACTTCAAAAGTTAGTCCGGATCCCTTGGCGGGTTTGCTCTTAACTTTTTTTAAGTAAGCTTGTCGCATCAATAGTCCACTAGCTTTTTCACTTGTCCATAGGTATGCTTTGCAACACTAAACTAGCCAGCCGGACCACTCGGAATGACTTATGACTGGTCCTTATGTGTTTTAACTAGCACCAGCGAACCACTTTTAAGGGTGATTGTTGCCTTGTCATAATAAGGTCATAGTAAGAAAGAGGCACAAGTGACTACAATCACTCCCTTTGTACGAGTGCAAAATGAAACACGGCACAATTTGTCAGTTTATTTTCACAAACTTATTTGTGTTATTAATCCAATATATTATCAATGCCTTTTTATAAATGTCTTTTGTTGCTTTTTTCGTCTTTCCAAATAACCTCTTGGAGCTCATTAATATTTTTAACTTTCTTGTAACTCTAAGTGTATTTTCATATATATACACTAAATAAAATTGTGACGATAAACATATGAACATTTAGTGTCTCTTAAATTGTTATTGTTGTAAAAACTCTTGTGACAAAATTGCGATATCTTAGCTGGGATTTTCAACTGACATCATGAAGTAAGATTAGCTTGTTGAGGTTACCCTGGTTACCATCCACTATTGATATACATGTACATCACTTGGCACGTTTTCTACAACCTTCTGATTTGTGTATAAACTTAACTTTGCTGCACCATTTTTCTGGCATGCCTAGCCTATTATAACCCCTGGACTGGTGTAATTAAAATGTTCATATTTATCGAACAGATAAATTAGGCGTGTCGTGTCCGAGCGGTCAAGTGCACTGGACACAAGCTCTTGTGTTTCTGATCAGCAGAGTGTGGGTTTGAGTTACGGTCTTGACTCTTGGGTCATTACCCAAGACACTTGACCATTATTGCTCTGTCCTTCGGATGAATGGGACATAAAGCCATTTGTCTCGTGTGTTGTGTGATGCACGCAAAAGAACCCAGTACACTTGTAGTTAAGAGAAGGGGTTTACCACTGTGTTTTCTTGTATGGTTGGCTGCAGATTGCGCAAAAGCACTTTGTAAACCAATACATGGTGCTATGTTAATAAATGGGTCTCATATTTCAAACATAGCTCCCCATACCTTGTAGAAAAAGTATACATGTATAGCTTCTGACTGGCACCCCCAAACAAACATATTGACAAAATAGGGAGACCGCCAACATAAGGCTAGATAGCTCAGTTGGTTGATAGCTCAGTTGTTGGTTCAAATCCCGCTCTAGTCAATTTTTCTTTGTTCAAACCCAAATTATTTGAAATGTCTGCAGTCAGTTTCCCTTGTGGTTTATTATCTTGATGTTTAGAAACGGTATACATTCAGTTCAAGGTGAGCGCGTGATAAAAGTGCTAGCATCTCGACAACATACTTGCAGCGTGCGCACAAAGCAGTGGCTTTCAGAAGCCAATCAGTGTGGGTTCGTCAGTGGTCTCCTTTACCAGGGTTAGTGACGAGACAGGATATAATAAATACCAATAATGGACATTTGTAGTGTGCCATGTCTGTCAGAAAGACACTCCTGGCGCATAGAAAAAAGAACTCTAGACTGAACAAGTGTTTTTTCTACTAAGTTTTGAAGCTGGAGAGAATGTTTACTTGTCCGAGGTTCAGTTGAAGAACATTCCAAAATATGGCTCATTGCCCATGAGAACAAGGCCGAGATTTCAATGCTTAGCATTTTTATGTGGTGGTGCTAAGCAGCTATGGGCGTTTATCTGTCTTGAAATGAGTGGGGACATCAGGAGTCGTAGCACTTCTTGCATGGGGCCCCTGAAGCTGTTGGGTTTTTTAGCCTGTCTGAATGGCCTGCAAAAGCTCTCCTTGCTATAAGTATTTACATAACATTATAAAACTTAGACTTGGTTCAGAAACAGGAAGAAAGAGAGACACTATTAAAAGCCAGACATACATGATATACATGTAGTAATCTAACTTTAATCAAACAAATCTTTAATCGTTGACAATCGCTGATGGCCAGGCCCATCATCCAGACTCAGGATCTCATTCATCCTACTATTCATTAATTTGTGCTGTTCTTAATTGAAACTTGAAAAGTTGACTCAATGCAGGGGCCATCGCAGCGGTCAAATAAACCTACTGATCAACAGCATGCTGATAAAAACAACCCTTTTAGTGCCATAAGCTTTACAGACAGCGCGTCACCATAAGTATTACAAACAATAGCCTTTTAAAGTCCTCTCGCTTGCAGCTGGGGAGCTGCAAGAGTTAAGAACTAATTGTCTGGAGATGGTACATTACAGTGCCCTATATGAGACACTCAAGTTAAAAAATCTTGAGGGGGACGTTTGACATAGTGTCCCCCACCCTTCTAGAAGTGGGGGGGGGGCGTGTCTCCCTGTCCCCTGCCCCCCATGATTGGCGCCCATGTAAGCAGCACTAAAATATTGACCCAATATAACAAGAGTAATTATCTGACTCTAGGCTTCACTCAACTTCAATTACACTGTTCAGTTTAATTATTTCAGAGGTAACATCAACAGATATAATCATAAGCACACCATGATTAGAATTAACTCTAACCCCCTAAGTCTTTGGCTGTGTGACCCTCCTCTTCCCCCTAAATACTCCCAAATAATTTGACTATTGAAAATTATTGTGTTCCTGTTACAATGATGCGCAATTATTACTCGGGCTTCACAGTAAAAAAAACTTCCTGAATAGGGTTATAAAGTATTTTGGACCGTTTGGGTTAGTTATTTATTTACAGTTTTGGTTACCATGTAACTACAAAATATTCATGTGTTCTAATTTTGTGTAGTTAAAAGTTCTTAAAACCATGGTCCTTCCAACTTGTTCAGGGTAGGCCTCGTTGACCCCACCCAACTTGCACCACCCAACTTGCACCACTACCATTTATACCAATTTGCAAAAGAATGTAACTCCTACACAAATGTCTGTGAATCTAAGACAGCGATCCTTCAACTTCCTGACGGTGAGACGATTGGGATCCCATGGTAATGTGCGTGTATGTCACAAATCCCCACCACTGTCCGTGAATCTAAGGCTGCATCCTTATGGCTCCATCCAGACGTATAGTC
Organism: Pycnopodia helianthoides; assembly: GCA_032158295.1. NCBI lineage: Eukaryota > Metazoa > Echinodermata > Asteroidea > Forcipulatida > Asteriidae > Pycnopodia > Pycnopodia helianthoides. The sequence continues at coordinate 18,000,393 of CM063244.1, read as the reverse complement.
TCGGCATTCATCATGGGATTCTCAATGATACACTGAACCATGTGTGCGTACTCATCAGGGTGACCAAGACGACTAGGAAACGGAACCATACGAGCTAAGAAGGTCCTCACCTTCTCTGGTAGCGATGCTAGAAGTGGCGTGTCAAACAATCCTGAAAAAAATTCACATGAAAAGTGAAAATGCTTTATAGACTTGGTGCGGCATTGATTTTATCATGGTTTTAAGCCAATCAGAGAAGTAACCCAAGCAGGCTTGTGATTTCTCAAGATTTTTCCTGTTTATCATCTACCCCTCCCTGGGTACATTTGCCCATCTTCTAATAAAGCTTGTGCTGCACTCTCAAACTACACATCTTAGAGAGTTTAAATCGAGAGGAAAGTTGCTCAGACGGACTCGACTCACCTGGTGCTACGGTACACACTCTGATCCCTTGAGAGGCAAGATCCCGAGCGATTGGCAACGTCATGCCAACAATGGCACCCTTTGATGCCGAATACGCAGCCTGGCCGATCTGTCCGTCGTATGCAGCCACACTCGCTGTATTGATAATGACGCCTCTCTCTCCATCCGCTCCGGGATCATTCTTGCCCATCTCACCAGCAGCAAGACGAATGACGTTAAAACTGCCCACAACGTTTACCTGAAGAAAGGTCACAATATTGAGTTGTCTCTGTTCAAAACCTGAGCCAACCAACACACCATGATGGTTTGTCAATCATGATACTTTGAAAGTGAGGCTAGCTGGCGGCAGATATTTAGCTCCATTTTCCATTGTTCACAAAATCTTGAGCATGTGTTCCATCGCTTAGAAAAGGGGTCTGCTGTGAACTAGGGTCTCAAACATACGTTTGATGATCTATAGTAAATTGATCCTTTCAGCTGCTCCTTTGCCTTTCCATCTTGTGATTTTGATAATCGTAATAATAAGAAAATAACAATACTCACAGTTAAAACCCTCTGGAAGTCAGCGAGTGGATGAGCCCGGTTTTTGTTGAAATTATAAGTTTTGACAGCAATACCGACTCCAGCACAGTTGACGGCCAAGTCTAGTCGGCCAAAGGAGTTCTTAGCCATAGCTACCGCTGCACTTACTTGAGACTCTGATGTTACCTGTGGGTGAAGTAGAACAATTTTGCTATTCCTCCATTTACATGAAGAATATAAATAGCTTAACCTGTGAGTGAAAAAAAGTTTTCCTAATATTTAAATTAGGTGGGCATTACTGGGCATGTTTATTCAAAAAATGAATTTATGAATTATAAGTATTTTCCTCTAGTTACTGAGTCACAATTTATTGACTTGTGCAATTTATAATCAGAGACGTTAAACCGTTGTTTGTATTTGTTAGTTGCGATAATCGTAACCCTCCATCCTCCCGACGGTCGGAGACCGGAGGGTTACGAGTCATGCAGTGCAAAAAAGTGGCGAAATAAAAATTTCGACTATTTTGGTCAGACTAGTCACCAGATTTACCAAATTTTTTACCACTTTAAAAAAACATGACACACATTCTAAAAACATGGATGTGATCATCAATGTGTCATGAATCCATTCGTATTACTCAAAACATCATTGAGAAAATATTTAAAGAAAAAAAGACAAAAACTTACCAGAGACTGAGCGAAATTTTCATGATGCGTAGACAATCTCAGGTCCGGTTTTCGAACCTCGCGATTCGTGACCTAGCAACATCTCGACCAATCAGCGTAAGCAAACTCGTCGTTGAGCGCATTTTGTTGAGTTGCACAATCACAGGATATTTACGAGGAAAAATTTACAGATTGAGCGCGCATTCTGGAAAGCTGTTCCTGCAATTTATCAGCGCAAACTGCAAATAGCGCAAATCCGTTAAATACATTAACTGCGTGCACGCACAGTCGCACACGAGACGATCGCCACGCCTACACAACGGTTTGGTTTACGCTGATTGGTTGATGTAGGGGAAGTGCGGTCCATGGACATTTCGGTCAGTTTCTGGTAAGTTTTTGTTCGTTTTTTCTTCAAATAATTTTTCATCGATGTTTAGAGTGTTATGACTTGTTTCATTATACCTTGAAGATCAAATCCATGTTCTTAGAATGTGTGTCATGTTTTTTGAAAGTGGTAAAAATTTGGCAAATCTGGTGACTAGTCTGACCAAAATAGTCGAAATTTTTATTTCGCCACTTTTTTGCACTGCATGACTCGTAACCCTCCGGTCTCCGACCGTCGGGAGGATGGAGGGTTACGATTATCGCAACTAGTATTTGTATGATGAGAGAGATTTGCTGTTTGGTGTTTATATCCCCTTGTGGGAGCTTTGCTGAGTTCCCTTGTTGGGAAGATCATCTAACTAAACAAACAAACAAATAAATAAACACCCCAGCAGGGCTTAAGGCTAATAATATATCAAACTGTTTGGAGTAGCATGATATACTTGTATTGAAATGTGCGATTTGTGACAATAGATTGGTCACACAAAATAGCTGTTAATAATTTATCTCTTACATCTCCAGCAGAAAATTTGCAATCGTCTCCAAGCCCCTTAGCGACATCATCTCCCGGTGAGTTAGGAAGGTCAAGAACAACCACTCTAGCACCTTGGTTGACTAACCGCTGGGCAGTCGCTTTTCCTAGACCTGAACCTCCACCGGTCACTAAACCGACCAAACCCTGAAACAAAAACATGTCACTTGTTTCAAACAACATAATAGTTTTTTCCCTTTTTAAAGAAAAGTTTGCAATTTGAGGTCTCGAAATAGCTCATGAGTTTTACACTTGCAAACGAAAAAAAACTACTTTTGCATGTGATTTTAAAAAAAAATCATGATTTGCCAAGTAAAAATTTACAACAACAATAATTTATATGGGAAGATGAAATTTATATCCAACCTCTAGTTTTGAACAAAAACACCATCGATCCGAACACTAAACAACCCGTAAATATGTCATTAATCAAACATACATATAAATAACGTATAAGTAATAAACACCACGTAATGATTCAAGCAAACTGAGACTTTAACGTAATACTGCTACTGGTAAATGGGAAATACACAGTACTTTTTAATCCTTGCAACAACATAAAATTCTTTCGCATAAAGGCAGACACAAAATGACTATTAATACTCACTTTTAAAGATCGAACACCAGACATGGTGGTGGTTTCGTAATATTTCGATTGTTTGACCTCCTTTCGTCGGAATCGCCGGTATACCTTCCACTGTTCAGGTGGTGGTATCTGCTGCTGGTGGTATGTCGTACACGTTGGAATAAGACCTGTGATGTATCTTGAAACTGCGCAACTATTTCTTTAAAAAATATGCGCAATATAGAAAGTGCGTATCACAACGTACGGAGAACCAGTATTGTGCTGTGCAATCTCGAAATTAGGTAACACGTACATACATTGATCTCTGTCCCCACCCCCTTCCTCCTCCCCGGAAGCCCCCCCCCCCCGAGAAAAATATAAATAAAATAAATTAATTAAATAATAATAGTAATAAATCGCTGGGGGTAGTAAGATATTAGTGTAACATAATCAGTTTGGCACTAAAAAACTTATGAACCCCCCCCCATAAAAACAACTCAAACCCTCTATAAAAAAAATAAAATAAAAAAAAGCATCAGCAACACAACAACAACAACAACAACAACCCCCCAACCCCCCCCCCAAAAAAAAAAAAAACACACAAAACAACAACAAACAAACAAACACCAGTACCCCAACACCCCAACAACGGACAAACACACACCCAACACCCCAACACCCCAGCACCACCAACAAACAAACACACACAACAATAACAAAGCAGCAGCAGACGGCAACAACTGCAGCAGCAGAAACTACCCAATATACAAAGTGCAGTGAAAGGCTCTAATAATCTGCGATAAAATGTATTACTGTACTTGTCTAACCAGTGAAATAAAGGTAAAACCATGGAGCCATGCAGGCCTTGCTCTATGGCGAAAAACAACTTGTAACATAATAAATAGCAGGGGCATATAAATAAAATATAGCCTATTATAGGCTATATTTTATAGAAAATTCCGAAAAAGTAACAAGTTAACAAAAACACTGAACAAAAACTATAAAATAAATTCTTTTATTAAAAGTAATAAAAAATCCAGATAAAAAATGTCCTATATCTCCCTCTACATGAACGCTATATTACATTCATAATACTAGTATTTGCCGTTTCCTTGATATTATACACAAAACCACCAATATTTATGAGAACATACAAATAATGCATCTTCCCCGACGTGACCTAAGACATGAATGAACTGGCCTCTGATGTTGCCCTAGTCCATAAATGAGATGTCTGGGATGGAAATGGTGATTATATAAAAAGCCTTCTCAGCGAGAGCCTCAGTCTGCATCATTTCGGCCCATCCATCACGCTGATGACACTATAGGCTCTCCACCATGGATCAGTGTATTAGCATGAATGAGACGAACCGTGATGAAAGCGAGGAGAACGGCTTTGTCGTTGCTGCATCGTCTGTCGTGAGTAAACATGGCATCGATGATGATGGGGATGTTGGCAACTGCACTGGCTTAGAGGAAGGGACCATGATACCGTCTTCTACGGCAGCAAAGAGGTACCTACCGTATTATTATTGCTTTTGATAAGTTCTTCTTAATTAATAATCCCTTTGGGGGGGGGGTCAATCTTTTGTATTAATCTTGATTAACACCTATGATACCGTCTACTACGGAAGCAAAGAGATACCATTATTATTAATGCTTTGATGTTCTGCGTTAATCATCTTTTTTCCCCCGATAATTTTTGGTAATCTTTCTTGTCAAGACGTGGGGGGGGGGGGGCGCAATGATGGACGATTCGAGCATAGATGATGTTGCATCACTGCATCAACATTGGAGGCAAGAATAATCATGGACGCAATGTGGGCCGCATCTCGAGTTTGGCATGGGGACTTCGGCGAATCCACTATTTACTAATTTCATAAAGCTGATTATATAAAGCACATTGTTGAAAATGTTGTTGACCAGTATTTTGTGTTTTTTGCTGATTAGGCCTATACATTTTTATCTAGGTTTACTGCTTTGCAAATAGCCTATCGTTGTTGTATGATAACAGCCCTAGGCCTAGCTGATTATTTGGACCTATCGAGCTTCCTGATACACAAAGTCATCTTGTTTACAAAAATTAGAGTGACCAATAGTGCATTTTGAAGCATTTCCTGGCAGACAGGACTACATAGGTCACAATGAGAAATTATAATAGTGTATGAAACCAATGATTGTAAAAAATATATATACATACATGTACATATATTTCAAAAGTGGGGAAAAACTAACCACACAAATAAAACACAACATACAACAACAACAAAAACATAAAATAAATAAATGAATAGATAAATAAGTAGATAGATAAATAAATAAGTATAAATAAATAAATAAATAAATAAATAAATAAATAAATAAAAGCCCACAGCACTCCAGAAGAACAAGATTTTGGATATGACCTCCCCCCTTTGAGCAAAGTTGATAAATCGCAATAAATTGTTGAATTTTACTTTGGGTTTTTATGAGCTGTGTATGTACAAATTGCGCCTGCAGGAAGATCAGTGGTATGCGGCTTTTTGTGTGTGTAAACATTGGGAGGGGGGGGGGGGCGGCTCCACTCAATGATGATGAAGAAAACCCAACAGCACCATCCCAGTCCAAAACTTGAAAACAGAACGGGATGAACGCCTGTTTCCAAATACTAGGTGTGGGCATTCATGTCAAATAGATGGAAATCTTTCGCTCTCCCGGTAAACAAAGAAAGAAAGAACTTTTGAACAGTTGAGAAGACTCTGACAACTAAAGAGTAAGATGTCTGCGTGGACAACTCACACTATTTGCATTTACAAAAGAAATATTTCTTTGGTTGGTAAGCAGTTTGGAACAGCTAAATGCCCTAGGCCTAGTTCTTATTTCAGATGATTGAAACAGAAATAAAGATTAGTGGTGTTCGGGGTCACGGGGGAGAGGGGTTTGTTGTTACAGTAGAGAAAAAATGGGGTCAGTCATAATCCCGAATCTTATCTGTGATCAGTAATTCGCGGTATAGAAAACGAGCGTGTGGTGCGCATGCGTAGTTTTATGCACGTGTAGGTGATGGCGTCCAAAAACATTGCTGAAGAATAAGCAGTGTCTCGATTTCGTTATTTTTTGCAATTAAAAACAGAAAGATGGCTGACTATCTGGTGAGTTCCGACGGTGAGATTCCCAACCCTGCCATTGATGATGGATTGGCGGGATCACAGCTGTTTGGATTGGGTGATGGACTGACCTACAAGTGAGTAGTTATTCATTTATGATTTAGGGAGATGTTCAGTCTGTTTTCGTGTACACTGTACTATACGGGCCACTGTACTGTACGTTTTGTAATAACAACCCAGTGCAGCAGCAGTGTCCCTTCCTAGATGCCGTGACCGTGAATGTTGTGTGTTTTGTATGCAATAAATAATCGTCTCTCTCAATTCTCCCAACATGGCAGTTGAGTGTTATTGTTAAGAATAATGCAACTGATTTTTTGTACATTATTCCATTAGTTGAACTACGAAGTACGATTGTAACACTTTACAAACAATGGTTGTCAACAAAACAGCGCTTGAATTTGAGAGGAAATCCACAAAACCAGGCACAGGGCTTGTGTTTTTTTGTGTGTTTTTTTACCAGAATTGAAATAAGAAAAGAACATACCTACACAGTTTAAGTTTTATTTGAACAAACACTAGAAGAGAAGATTGATCTCATTTTTATTTTGGGTAAATATTCTTCATAATCATAGTTCATTACTTACACAAGTTACATGAACATTACAGAATTGTTTTTTGCTAACAAAACAGTTGCTGGCAGTGTAAAAACTGTAAGCACTTGTAATCCACCATTTACATAAACTGACAAACCTGTAGAAGTTTGAGATCGATCGGCCATCTGGGTCACGAGAAAATAGTGAAAAACCGATACACATTTGTATGAAATCATGGATTCAACAAATGAATAAAACGCTCACTGAGCGATAAACTCCAATCGGAAAATTAGTTTATTCATTTCTCATCAAATATGGCATTTCAGACAGAAATATTTCAAGGGATGTTTTCCACTATCATTATTAGACCGTGTAAGTTTTAATGTAAATCTGTGATCAAAAAGTATATTTTACAAGTTTTTTTCTTACCAATTCTGTAATGTTCCTTTTTAACAGAAGTGAAAAATTTTATCAGATTCAGAGTGAAAGTTAACATTTGAACAAAAACTTGTTTTTGTTGTTACAAAATCAAAAAGATCAAAAAAATCCATCCAAGTAAATCAGAAATGGAGAACTGGCTTTTTTTATTTACTTAGCCTAGACTTGATTTCAAGTCTGAGGTCATGGTTATTTTTAATTATTTGCAAGCAGAGCAATTATAATTTATAAATAACCATGACATCTCTGTGCAAAACACCATTTGCCTCTAGTCTTTGGCTTCAGATGGCTAACCTGCCAAAACTCAGACAGGTTAATCTATAAAGTATACAAACTGTAAGAGGGCAATACTGCATTAATTTAGCTGCACTTTCACTGTTTCAGGCAGACAAAAAAAAAAAAAAAAAACACAGCCTTTGAACCAAGTCTATTTATATTATTTAGTATGAATTGTAGTTATTACAATCTGACTTATTGATGATTTCTTTCTCTTTGTAGTGATTTTCTGATCTTGCCAGGGTACATTGATTTCACATCAGATGAAGTGGTGAGTCATTTATAATTAATGATAAGCTGACAAGAGTAATTTTAACAATTCAAATTCATCTATTTTGTTACAAAAAACTTGTTAAAACGTGTCTTTAATGCCATGGGCTTTAAAACATTGTTCATGTAGAAGAAGGGTGAAGATTTACAATTCTGTAATGTATTTGGATGACACATTGCATGTATTTATTTCATAGAATTTATTTTCGTTGAACAGAAAAGGAAGGTTATTTTAAAGTCAGAGAACAGCTGTACTGGTTTTTGATTTATGTAATCAACATGATTGTCATGTTGTGGCCGAGTGGTCATTTTGTATCTGATCAGCAGAATTCCGGTCTTGACACTTGTTTTAAAGCAAGACTGTTTTAAAGCAAGACTGTCCACAGAAATCAGAATACATTAGGGTTCTCCCTAGACCCAGTTACTGGGGCACTGTACTCCTTTTACGAAAATGTTGACGTTTATCAGTCGTACTAGCGCCCCAGGAACTTATTGTACGTAACTAGAACAATCTTCATTTTACCGGGTGCCCTGCCTCAACCGTGAAACCATGCGGTTGAGGCAGGGCACCTGTCAAATTTTAGACGGGTGCCCTGCCTCAACTGTGATGACAGCAAGGTTGAGGGAGGTAGGGTACCCATCAATTAGACGGATGCCCTACCTCCCTCAACTGCGTTGTTGTCACAGTTGAGGCAGGGCATCCGTCTAAAATTTGACAGGTGCCCTGCCTCAACCGCGTGGTTTCAAGATTGAGGCAGGGCACCCGGGATCCTGCTGAGAGCGTGATCGCATTGATGTAGTTACATACAATAAGTTCCTGGGGCGCTAGTACGACCGATAAATGTCAACATTTTCGAAAAAAGGAGTACAGCGCCCCAGTAACTGGGTCTGGGTTCTCCCCATGCACAAGCTAGGGTATTGGGGCAATACGCGTGAATTGTGGGATGATACACGCAACTTGTGACCTATATGCACATTTTTTTAATTGGCCTACTTACTGCAGATCAAATTTACAAAAACTGTAAAGATAAAACCATTTAAAATGCCCCAGATTGCACAGGACTTAGAGGTTTTAAAACCCAAAATAAACATGAAGTAAAAAAAAATTCTGATCACCTCCTTTCAATTCAGCTTGCTATTTATGCTATACATTGTATGTATGCAGGGCTAGAATTTTGGGGAAAACCCACAAGACTGTAGGGTTTGTAGCTCAAAATATTTACTGGACGGAATTTTGAGAACAAGACCAGAATTGAAGTGAGAAGAAAAAATGCATACACAGGTTAATAATTGAACTGTTTGAATTTGAAAAAGTACTGTGAGAAGATTTATCTCATTTGTATGTTATGGGTAAGTACATGTAGTCTTCGATAATCAACAGAATTGTATTTTGAAAGTCAACAAGACCGCCGGACTTGTCCGGACATGAGTTTACTGGCCCGATGCTAAAATCACTGGTCTCGGGCCAGTGGTCCAGTGTAAAATTCGAACCCTGGTACATGTATATATCATGCCAAACTTAAAAAATGTTGGTCCAGAATGCAAAATAGTTTTGAAAAATCCCGGGGGAGAACCTATTTGTATGCTTCATTTTTGTCATCACATTAATTTGAAAAAATTGTACGAACGTTAGCCATTTTTTGATTCAATGCAAAAGCTTGTAGACCAGCTCCACAGACCCTTGAAACACTGTCTACACTACAGTAGGAGCAATTAGAAATGAAAAGTTCACTGTTGATCAGGCAAATCATTCTACTGGGCTTTATTCCATTTTAGCTTGCATGCACAGCTTTCATCCTCCGGTTGATTTTGGAGGACTGATGAAGGTTAGGTTGAGGAAAATCTGCCTTTCTTATTTCTTTTATCACACCGGTCAGGGGCTCATTTTTAAGCCTAACAGTAAAACTGTTTGGTTGTTCTGTTAATGAGACAAGAAATGAATGGCAGTCAATTTAAAACGGTGGTACTGGACTTGCAGTACACATTTTTATGTAAAGCAAACTAGACAATAAAAGAGCTTTCATCAGCGATTACATGCATGCATTCAGCATTACTCAATTTAAAGTGTCTACATGGAGACCTGTACTAAATGATGTACATGTAGTAGGATTTGAAACTTTGTTGGTCTTGGCCTTAGCAACCCTTCACAAGTTTCCCATGACTTAAATAATATTTTCCATTTTCGCTTGGAAATGCCCTCTTCAAAATATTATTAAAAAAACAGCTTTGTCCTCTCAGAAATGTTCCAGACATGGTATTCCCAATTATACTTAAGTTATTATAAAGACATAGGCCCTAGACGATATTGATTTCCGTCCGCCATCTATTTATAATTTCTAAGTTATGACTGCTGTATTATTCTCAAGGAATCTTGGACTGGTAGGCCTATTCATAATTTGTAAGACAGACGTCATCATCTTTTGTTCTTTTCGGTTACCGTGGCAACTATTTTTACCGCGGGAATGACGTTATAAAACATAGAAGAATATTGCCACTTATCACTATTAAGAGCAAATGACAATGCATCATAAATTATGGAATGTTTAGTACAACAGTACGTACGCTACATAATTGGCAAATTTTTGTATTCATAGAATGCATCTTGAAGCATACACACATGTACGTTAAGTCATGCTTGTTTTTATGAATCAGTTGTTTCTTTGCACTGTACCAATTGTTTTAACTTGCATTACACATGTGCTGTATCTGCAGACCTGGAATTTCATCTTTGAGAGGGCAAGGCCATTTTCATTTTGCAAAGGGCAAAGTTTCCATTGGAAAATATTTCAGTCTATGGGAAAACTTGTGAAAGGGCACCAAGGCCAAGACCAGGGCAATGAAGGCCATGGCCTCCATGTAATTCCAGGCCTGTATCTGACAAAAGGAATTAAACATGTCCAGTGGCGGCACCGGACCTGTTAATCTGGGGGGGGGCAAGAGGGGGGAAAACTTAAATTTAGGGGGGCCAAACAAAAGTCTATAATGTACTGTATAAGCCTACAATTCACTCCAGAAATAAGATTTTGCACTGTGTGAATGTGACGTGTTGTGCGAACTGCGTGTACAATGGCTGCTTACGGTTTTGGGCAGACAATGCATTTCTATTTATAGCAAGTTTCCAAGCTTGTACAGATAAATAAATCCACATTTTATTAACTTTGCCGGAGATGGAAAGTGTATTGGGCTTTTTTGATGGTGCCAGCTAATTATGATGGATGAAACTGAGTTTATTATTTACAGCGTAAACAACATTGTAACAAATTGGGTGCAATCGTTTGGGATTAAACTCAATTTCCACCATCGGGGAAAAAACTGGGGGGGGGGCAACAAAAATTACTGGGGGGCATTTGCCCCCCCCCCCCCCGTAGCGCCGCCGCTGACAGGTCACGTTAAAAATTTTAGTTAAAAGTACCTACGTGTAAATTAATGTAATAGAAATGAGTACATGATGTATACGTGTGTACTGTACATACTGAGTTTGATGTGCTATGTAATGTAAGATTTGCCTCTAGTTTTGTGTGTGTAGATTTTTGGAATTGTTTTCATGTACATGTATGAGGAGTATGAGGAAATTGAAAACAAATTGTGCGTCGGCAATCAAGGAAATTTTCAAATAGTAATTGTTCAAACATATGGGATTGGAAGGGATTGTACATGGTACAGTATGTGTCAGGCCCGGAACTTTATCTTTTACATGTTGAGGACAAAGCCTGTTTTTTTTTTCCTTTTGAAGAGAGCACTTTCATATTGGAAAATGTTAATAAAGTCTATCTATGGTAAACTTTGAAAGATAGTTTTTTTTCTCAACATACCTGTACATTGAAGTACTCAAGATGTTATACGATAAAACGTCTCTGGTCAAATTGACATGACTGAGGGCAGCATTCAAACAGACACCAAGGAAACTTCCAAAATTCGCCTGCAGACGATCTTGGGAGATTTAAATTTTTCTAGTCACCGGGGCCGTTTCTGACGGAAAAAATTTGCGGAATGCTAGACTACAATTACCATCTTTTTTATAACATGTACATGTACTGTACATGTAGGCTTTCGGATAAAAATATGACATAATTTCTTTTTCCGGGTCATTACCAAAGTACACAGGTATGACGCTACCTGCCAAGGCCTCTATGTATTTCAAGGCCTTGGTCCTTATCTTATGTGATCATGTCAAAGTTTGTTTGATACCACATGAATGAAACATCAGATAAAACAAAGTCCTCTGCAAATAGCAGAAATACATCATGTGGCCTGTTCAAACTTTGTCATTGATGAGTCGACACAATCAAAGTCAAATCAGAGCCTTCCAGTCCCATCTGCTCGTAAAATTATTATTTGATATTTTTTCTTGATTGTTGATGCACAATTTGATTTCAAAAGACCTTGAACAGTGGTCCTGCCAGCTGCTGCATTAATTGACTAGTGTTCATGTACATGTACATGTACATGTACATGTACATGTACATGTACATGTACATAGTTTGATATGCACAAATGCATTGTGGTCCTTGGCAGTGAATAATAATAATATAATAATACCAACATTTGTAAAGCGCCCTTATCATGCAGGCATGCTCTAGGGTGCTTAACACAGTAGCATTGGTTAAAAGCTTGGATAACAAAGTTTGTTTTTTCAAATCCAAAAAATGTAGATGTTTCTTTATTATTTTAGTTACGTTTCACTCCTACATGTTGTACGCTAGGAGCTTCGTCAGACTGGTGACGATGTCCAATGTTCAACTGCATTTTACACCCTTTCTTTGTTGTCAAAGAGGGCGTTGTCCGCGTGGTTTGGACTAATTGGTCGTAAATGCACTGGAGCTTGTATGCCCCTGTTGTCTTTGTTGAGAGTGTTCTCCCCCTGCATCTGATCCAAATGGCCTCCCTAAGCCATCTAGTGGTTTTGTCTGGTTCTCTGTCAATTACCGTAACATTGTCCCATCTGACGAAGCTCCTAGCTTAGGAACTAAAATAATACATGTACAAGTATGTAAGAAACATCTACATTTTTGGGGATTTGAAAAAACGAACTTTGTTATCCATGATTTATCAACATTCCAGATGAACTTGTTTAATGATTTGGTTAAAAGCTTAACAAATAACAGGTACAATTGAATGAGATAATGTGTACACCAAAGTTAACACCTACATGTACATAATATGTATGTACATGCACACAACTGTACCCTTACACTTACAAAGCCCTGTTCACATTACCATGATTAAGGAGCAAATTCCCTGGAAATAAAACCCCAGGAAGTTCGTGTGTAGTTTTAACCCCACCGCCACCTCATGTTCGATTCACACTCGATGCAATTTTCCCTGAGAAGAGTAAACAATCCTGGGAATTTCCTGGGAAATTTGTCTAGCGAGAAAGGGGCTATAGACTGATTGAGTCTCACTCATAATCGAAAGTTGGGGTCTGTTAAAGTGTGTAATTTTGTTTTGTTTTACCTGACTTGTTGGAAACCCAAGGTTTCCATAAATGTTGTAATGCCTAGTGCACTACATCTCTGTACATGTAAGACTTCAGAGTCCATTTCAATAAAAACAGGCATAAAAATTTAAAAAAAAAAAAAAATTCTTTTAGACTGTAATATTTGTGGGGTCCTTTGTATCTTTGAGAAATTGGCCTAACTATAAATGAATGCTACATGTACGTACATGTACATTGTAAAAGTCCCATATCTTGAAGAACAAGGATACAAAGATGTGATTGCAATGATAAGAAACTCATTTTTTAAACTTATCACTCTTGTCAACCCTTACACCAATGTGAGAGAAGCATCTGGAATATGGGGGGGGGGGTGGTTGTCGTAGGTTCAGTTGCCCCTGAGTAGCCTGTGTCATGCCCCCCCCCCCCCCGCCTCCCCCTTTGCAGGACTCTTGAAAACGATGAGTACAAAGTGCTTATAAATTACACATCGGTGTAAGGCTGTACCAGAATGAAATTATTACATCAATTAAATGAAGGAATGTTTGTCATGTTTGTGGTGACTTTTGCTTTTTTCAGGATCTTACGTCAGCTCTTACCAAGAAGATAATCTTAAAGGCACCGTTTGTGTCTTCCCCAATGGACACAGTGACAGAGTTTTCGATGGCCATTGCCATGGCGGTAAGATTGCTTTCTTTATTTTATTTCTTTTTTGGGCATTCCATCGCATTTATAAAACTTTCGTTAATGGAAATATATTTTAAAAGTTGAACATAATGATTCACATACATATCCCCTAAAGTGGTTTGGTTTTTGAGTAATTTCATGATGGAACACAGTCAGCTATTTTGAAGTTAACCAAGTTTTTGACTCCACAAAATGGCGGATTGTATGTTCCGCTGGTTGTACTTCCAGAAGCTATTTCGTATTGTTTAATCACTGATTACTAATTACAAGACATTGTAGGTGTTTTAGTGCAAGAACAACTCTTAAAAAGGATAAGGAGCAATTCCAAACAGCAAAATTTTACAAGATTTGAAGGCAGTGTTCCCCTTTAACCCTCCTACTGTCAGTGACTCTTGGCAACATTTTCCAGTGAGTTGACCAACCATTTGAAACCATTCGACTGCCAAGGTTGTGTACGGTGGCACAACTGTGCACAGAACTAACTGTGTACTGTGTACATGCATTCCCTCATGGTATACAATTTCAGGCTGGCATAGTTGATCTATCATTCAAAACCACTTGAATGGTATTGAATGGTCAGACAGCAAGAGGGTTAAGTAATTGAGATCATTCTATGAGTACATGTAAAAGAAAAAAACAAAAAAGATAGACGCAGCACAGCGAAACCCCGAGTACAACTTAAAAATTAATAAAACATTCACAATGTTCCAGGGGCCTTTTGATAAGAAAACACTGTGTCGCCTTCATTGTATACAAGAATGAAGTAACAAATTGGCTTGTAAAACGTCAAACATACGGACAGGAATCGTTCACGGCAAGCCCTGGGTAACCATGTTTGTAATAATAGCACTGCACTAATGCTAAAAATAGAAGCTCAATAGGATTACGTCACTCAAGTACTCGGATCTTAGACGTGTCGAATTTCACTGACGTACACGCGCGTCCAAACCATTGTCAGTGTTTTATGTTTAGTCGTGTGTACTGAACTATTGTGATAGCGTGAATAGGGGAAAGTTTGTCTGAGGTACGTGTAATAAATAAGAGCAAAGTATTTGATAAACCATCTTCGCCCAAGGATACAAAGCACATACAAGATGTGTGAAGGGTGTTTAAGTCAGTTTTTAAGTCCTTTTTGATAAAAAATTACCTCATCATTGTGTAGTGCTATTACACACGATTGAAGCCACATGTACATGTAATCTCTGTTATTTGATACATTCAACTCACAGCTTTGTGGAGGCATAGGCATTATTCATCACAACTGTACCCCAGAATTCCAAGCAAATGAGGTTCGCCGAGTTAAGGTAAGTATCGGAAAGAAGCTAATTATGCTTAATTAAGTCTTTGCCTTGTTGAAGAAGCTTACAAAATGTTGGCCTACATCTACACATAATGACATAAATCATTGCCTCGTTGAATATACAGTTCACGGAATAACCACTGGCCTTAGGTCTTTTTAGTTTTAAAATATTTTGTTTATGCAAGTTCACCCCAAACAATCCTGCCTTTTAAGGGGCTACAAGAAGAAAACAATTGAGATGAAAATAACTCAGGGGAGCTCTGAAGGTAGAAATTGACATTCCATTAAAGCAGTCCAGATTGTAGGATGGAGGGAAACATGCACCAGGCAAGGAGTACCAAAGATTGTATTTTTAGTATTGGGCCAGTAATTCCACACCCAAAGAAGTCTACAGCAGTCTAGTGTTTTTTCCGAACATACTTTTCTAGCTTTTCAATTCCAAACCTAAAATTTTAGACCTGCTGCAGATGTTAAAGGAACATTACAGAATCGGTTTTTCTAACAAAACAGTTGCTGGGAATGTAAGCACTTTATGTAATCCACCATACATAAACTGACAAACCTGTAGAAGTTTGAGATTGATCGGCCATCTGGGTCATGAGAAAATAGTGAAAACCGATTACACATTTGCATGAAATCATAATAGATTCAACAAATGAATAAAACGCTCACTGAGCGATAAACTCCAATTGGAAAATTAGTTTATTCATTTCTCATCAAATATGGCATTTCAGACAGAAATATTTCAAGGGATGTTTTCTACTATCATTATCATTATCAAAAGAATATTTTACAAGGTTTTTTTCAAACCAACCCTGTAATGTTCCTTTAAATTTACCCTGCCAGTTGACTGATCATTCAGCCTTTTTAGCATGGTAGTGTGGGGGAAAATATGTACATTCGCCATCCCAGCAAGATGATTGATGTTATTAATTTGACACATGGGCGTTGAAGTACATGGACATTGGACAATTACTCTGTGTAGTCAAACCTCTTATTGCCTGTTCTGTCATTCTCAATCAAACGAACAAAGAAACATGTCAACCCTTAATATTAGTGTTAATTGCATCTGAACAATCGGCCATCAACCGGCAATAATTAAGATGTTTTTTTTTAAAGATACGACAGAGGCATTTTACAAGTATGTTATGATAATATTGTACATGGTGTATGGCTAAATTTGTACATTTATTGGGGCATGTGCACAGTTATTGGATGTTAAGACTTTATGGATTGAAAATATATCTTGTAGCTTAGTCCCAGCACCTGAACCAAATAGGCTGACGTACACATACTAACACGCTGACATAGTAAACCGCAGTCACCTCTACCTGTTTACGAAAGATTCAAAACAGCTCTATGGTGTAAATCCATTCTTTGCCTTTCAAGTACTAAAAATAAGGCTCGATCACAACTTTAATAACTTCTTGCAACTTGGTTTTAAAAAGAAGAGTGCTAATTTATCGTTTATTTAAAATCATAATGTGTATGAACGTATTGTGATTGTGAGCATTGCACTGATTAGCAGTACAAGTTCATGTACAAGTTCATCGGCCCATCCCAGCGGTCTTGGATGAGACCGGTGGGGCCAAGCGAAACATATCTTGGGAATTGTGTGTAAATCACTTGCCCTAAACTTACAACAATAGTGGCCCATATGCACAACACCACCCTAAAAAATCTACAGTATGAGTGCAGGTTAAAAAAATAGCTGCCAAGATGGACCACGCTATAGTTTAAATGTGCATGTAAAAATGACAGTTTTTATAGGCGTTTACTGTTTACAGCTTTGCTTCAAAACCAGCGTGCTATGATGGTTGTGGGTTTTGCTTGGACTCGGATTTCACCCAGAACGCTTTGCGCGCCGAGCATGCGCATTGGGAAATGCATATGGGCTATTGGGTTCCAAACCAGCCATCTGAAAAAAGTATGATATTCGATTTAAAATGAAACAAAAATATACGTAATATTTGCACCCTGTTGTCTTTGTAGAAATATGAGCAGGGTTTTATCATGGATCCAGTGTGTATGGGTCCGGACGACACAGTGGGTCTTGTATTCTCAGCCAAGTCAGCACATGGTTTCTCTGGTAAGCTTTCATCAATCCATTACAACATCTCTTACTTCATTTTATAGCCTCGATGTTTGTTCTGTACATACACTGTACATTGTAGGGACGAAGGTTAACACCTGAAGCAAGTGTCAGATCATCTACAAATGTGTGCTTTGTTTATTTAGCCCTGTTTTTGCAATGACCTGCAGTGAGGTTTTGCTGATGCAGATTGCGATGGTTGTGGCAATTTTTTATCTCTTTTTTGATATTGTATTATGAATTATTTCTTCTATCAAATGCCCATATTTCATCAAAGATGTATTGTTATTAGTTATTCCTGAAGCTTTACTTTTGAGTTAAGTGTTGTTATTTTCGAAGACATATCTGATTAACAACTGGAAAGGAAAACGAAACAATTTTATGAAAGAAAGAATCGCTTTATTTTCTTGGAAGTAAATAGTAAAGAACTAATTTCCACAAATGTCTGGACTTGGTTGGGTTGGTTGAAAAGGAACACTATTTTACGATACCTGTTATTTAAGAGAGAAATAGAAAATATACGCATAAAACTGAAAGGTTTCTTTTGGTGTGGAATAAGCCATTTGCGAGTTAGATTTCAACAATTTCTCTGACAATGTCTTGCTTTGTCACAAGTCACTCCTTAAATCAGACCAGAGACAGTCACTGGTTAGGGGCATGCTTTTGGGTACTCATGTAAGAGTGTGTGAACACCCCCACACAATTCTAAAGGGATGTGTTTGGCACAATTCTGCCAGGCTTTGCCCATTTGTAGGTTTCTGCACGTGTAGAAAAGCTCGCTTGAACCAGGTGGGACCAATCAACACTGTCTTTAGTCTGGGAATCCAATTTGAGTGTTCATCTGTGGCCAGTCAAGTCATTGTACCAGATTTTGTTTTAAAAAAACAACGCCTGGGCTTGAACTTCAAAGGGGAAAATCTACAAGACTGCAGGGCTTGTAGTTTACAATTGTTACTGGACCAGAACATTTGTTGCAAAACCAGAGTCAAAATGAGAGGAAAACATTTGTAGATCTACACAGTGTCACAATTAAACTGTTTTAGTTTAAACATGCACTAAGAGAAGATTTATCTCATTTGTCTTATGGGTTGTATTTTCACATTTCATAGAATTGAAAGATATTTATAGCACTCAAAGTAAACATTTGAATATATTTAATATACTGTGGTCCAGTGTAAATTTTGAGCCCTTTACAGATGGATGATTGATTGACATCCTTAAATTGATGTCCGAGGAAGAACGACTGTAATAAAAATGACTAATAACATGTTCATCATTTGTTGGCCGTTGAATCTGATTCAATCTTATGCTCTGTTTGCAGATGAAGCAAAGAAAGATAAAGCTAAATCAATTTTTGGTGGGTTGTCTCTCTGATCGAATTGGTCTTTCGTAGGTTGTGCTTACCCTCTGGTGTGTTGTAACATTTAACCACTTCGGGTTGGTATTTGGAACAAATTTCTGTGCCGACCCACTGTGTTATTTTTTGGAACTTTTTCAAGCTTCTGGAGTAATCATTTTCCTTTGAAATTACCCTTGCCAAAATGAAACCCTGACTTGACAAAGGAAAGAAAATACATTTTTCATAATAAGCACCGGGATTTGATGTTGTCTTGTGAGAAAATATGAGTAGGCACTCACCGTGATTCGCAGAACCTCGGCGGTAAGCCACGGCTGATAATCTGCCATGGTAGGCTGGAATGTTGAGACACTCAAACTTGCCGCCCATTGAGCCGAATACAGTGATAAACAACGATGGCTGCCTGTCCATTCTTGTATGCCACAATTTGTACAAAAACAGGACAAATGTCTTGAGTCGGTGGTTACACATTATCCCCAAAAGTTCCTCTTTGTACGACAGAAACAAAGCGTAGAACAGTAGGTGCATGCCTGTGGATATTTCAGTCAGCCGTCCGGCTCCAAAGTTTTCCGGTCGTAATAAAACTGTCCGCTGTAGACAAGTCTAGGAAAATTTTGTGGATATATACGTCATCCGACATGAAGTGGTTAAACAAAAATCAAAATCAAAAAATGGATGCTGTCTATTTCAAATTCAAATCTTCTACAGCATCACCGTTAAAGAGTGCTTCAAATTAATTGTGAAAATTTGCTGTTTCAATGTGCTTAACACAAATCCATGTTTTCTTTCATCTTTGATTTTTTGTACTGATCCCATGCTGTTAAAACCCTGATCTCAGTTCTGACGAATTTGCCAACATTCTATCACGTTTAACTTCATCTTCATTTTTCCAGTTAACTCCTGTTGTGGTTTAAGCATTTTCATGTATTTTCAAGACCAGTTTGACAGTATCTGCTGAGTGATAATATATTTCAACACAAGTTTGTACGTTCACCTGGTCAATCCAGAGTTAATTTGCTGTGTGGCACTAGCACGTTTTTTTCTTTAATTTTCTCTCTCTTTTCCGACAATCTTCTCTTGATTAAGGATTGACTGGAAAAAATTAAAAATTATCGGCTCTCTGTGAAACCTTTTTTCTTTAAGAATCAGAATTAATTGTTTTATTTCAAAATCTGAAAGGAGATGGTTTTAAATGACAATGTGAAGTCTGTTTAAAGGTATTACACAGGTAAGGTAACTTACACAGGTAACTGTTCAATTTAAGTCTGAAAGCTTACTGATTATGAAGTTCATACTACATTAATTTTTGCAGTGAAATAGTTCCCTCTGAAATGAAGTCATGTTCGAGAAAACTATTTGAAAACATTTCCACCACTTACATGTATGTAATCATTGCATCATCGACGCGCCAAACTAGTAGTAATAGTAAACAAAACTTGGACATGTACGCGCTTGTATTTTTAGCATTAGTGGGGAGTGCTTTTAGACAGTTTTATGAGTTTTGCATTCCTGAAATGTGCAATTTATTTTGAGCAATGCCTACTATGCACCTCATTACATGTCCAAGGTAATTTTTGCTGGGTAAAAACACATGTTATGGGAATTAGGAGGGAGTTGTAGAACTATTTGCAGAGTTTGTGGGATCTGCTTAGCGTGGGTCGAAACCTTTTTGTTAAGAATGTATGTTTCTTGCACATTCTGATCGAAGGCTGTTTTACACCTTGAGTTGGTCTTAACATTCAAATAGAATGAAGCATCGGTGTTCTCCCTTAACAAAGGTCCACTGGCCAAGTGCTAGTTTAAAACACCTGAGGACCAGTTTAAATACTCTCCAACCAAGCGGTGCAGCTTGCTAGGTCAGTGATTCAAAGCAGCCTTAGTTACACGTAGTATGAAATTTATGTAGACTGGTGAAAAAAAAGGCTGACTAATGAAATGACAAGAAATTCTGTACAATCTGCCCGTGAGTCTGTAAGAAGCTTTCCGCAGTTGAAATTGGCTGTCATCGTGGCTATTACGGCATTGGTGTCGGTCACACATGGACATTTCTGCTGGGCAACCAGGATGCAACCAACTCCACTGCTACTGGAACGCTACAGTCCCAGAGAAAACTATGTGAAATGTGAAAGTGAATACTTCTTAGAGATTGCCTGGAACTGGTTGCCAGTAAATTGCCCCCGGCGACATGGTTTTTATACTTGGGAACAAACATATTGATCTTCACGACAGTTTTGTCCGTATAAGCACCGTTAGTGATTGTATAAATCTTGGGTGGTGGCTGTTCTGGCCCTTTAATCCTCAGAAGTTGTGAGTGGGTTTTGGGATTTACTAACTGAAGTGCAATCTGGATACACCATCATCTGATATCAGATACAATCAAATGCATTTAGGTCACAAAACAGTACAGTGTACATGTATATGGAGGGTCCAATTTCATAGAGCTGCTTAAATAGAAAATATCGCTTAACAGTTTTCTTCTAAGCAAAAATAAGCAGGACACCAGTCACAGAAGGCACATGTGATATGGTTTTTTGGCTGGTAACCTTATTCTGGTATTAGCACAATTTTGTTGTGCTTAAGCAGCCCTATGAAAATGGACCCTGGAAAATTTCATCAGGCCCTTCTTTACCATGTTGCTTGAAGATTTTTTCTTTAAGGGCACCTGCTGGAAATATGTAATGTAATTAAATCCTGATGCCTTGTTTGCATGAGGACAAGGCACATTTCTTCTTTCAAATTTACATTTTCAAAATTTCTACGCGAACATTTCAATTCAAGACTGTGCTAGTCTTGTGCATGTTCATTTGTTGGGTCCATTTTCATACATTAAAGCAATGCATGTGTGAACAATAGTTTCCAATTATGCTTTTTGACAGTATTTGATGAGCAGCTAAATCAAGTGTTGAGTTTGGGCAGAAAGTGCGTGGTTTGGACCTGGAGCGTGATAAACTATACGTACTTTTGATTTCTGATTCAGAATTTTATCTCCAGAAAAAAATTAGTGAATTTTACAGCTCTCTGAATTTTTCCCCTGCTGTTCATTTCAGTATGAGATAACTCTGAGCATGCATGTCATAAATGATATATAACAAAACCATTGAAGTCTACTGCCACAAATCATCTCAAAAAGTCGCCCAATTGACCATATTTTTGACCGCTTGAGGGCGCTTTCAACAGCAAATTTCCTTGCATCACAATACGGTTTTATCTTATTGTGACTGCCTGTATGTTGTTTTCTTGTATCAATGGCCAAGTAAATAATAATAATAACAATAAAAAAACAGTTCGTTTTTGATTGTTTCGCATCAGATAAATTTGGTTCACACACGTCCTCACGCGGTAAAAAATACTAGGAAAGGTGGAAAGCATTTTCAGTTGAAGGCATTACCCAATGGTAAACCGCATTGTATATTAATTGTAACTCTTTTCGTTGACTCCGCACGCACAAAAATTACAGGTATTCCGATCACAGACACTGGAAGCCTAGGTGGTAAGCTCCTAGGTATTGTTACAGCTCGGGATATAGACTTCCTTAAAGCCAATACGTATAACGTCACCTTGAAGGAAGTGATGACCAAGAGGGAGGAACTGGTGGTAGCATCTGCCAACGTCACACTCAAGGAGGCTAACGTCATGCTCCAGAAGTCTAAGAAAGGTAATGAGGATACTGTGAAGAACAGATGGGCTGCTAACATAACTAAGAGTTCTTGAACCCATCTTAATCCAGTGAAAGAAAATCTATGGTTTGTGCCTGTTTGTGATGGGCTCTTAGGTACAAAGCTAAACCATTCACAAGTTGGGATTGGCGTGTGATTTCTCAAGATTTTTCCTGATTTCAGGATCTTCTCAAAAATCTCCTTGGGCCTTCATGTGTTCTTGAAAGAAGTTAATCAATCACCAAAGGGAGAAAGGAATAGTCCACATGGTGTCCAAACCTGTAGTTTTGTATTTCCGGTGATGCACAGAGTCTGTTAACCTCCTGCATTGTAACATCTAAGCAGTTCTGTGTCTAGAATAAGGGGGACCCAGACCCGCAAGCCATTTTCAGGCATTCTCACAGACACCAAATCTCATCTCTGGTACTTGCAAACTCATGTTTAGGAATGCTCAGACTAGGAAATGTGACTTACAGGAGTTGGGGGGGGGTGGAGATGTGTACGTGTAATCTATTAATCATTTGATGATATTTGGTGTGAGTGTGGTCCATTCAATTTTTATCAATGAGCAGGTGTTTTCAGAGTTGCTAACGGGCCTTGGGACTGTATGGGTCATTCCGTGCCAACTCACCTGAAATTCAGAAAAGTTCGGCAGGCTCCGTCTCAGATTTCGCTAATTTTTTTTTTAAACAATCCCCTATGGGTGCCTTGAACACACACAAAATTTTAGAGTCCTACTCCTTGGCATTTCTGAGATACGACCCCCCAAAAATTAAGCCCCGCCCCTTCAATTTGATATTTTGTGTTTTTGAGCATTTTTAAAGGTCTATATCTACAAATGGAGAGAAGATATGGAGCTACAAATTAATTTACAGGGTATCTGGTATCCCATCAACTATAATCTACTGTCAAAAGTAGCACAGCTCATTTGCATATCAAGGGTTAGGTCTTTAAAAACCTACATTTTGGCATGCGCAATGACTTTTTGTCATTTTTGAGACCCCCTAGTGCCTATGTGAAATGTCCGATTGCTTTTATATTTCATTTGGGCATAAACTAGGTGCATATGTGTGACATATTATGAGGATAGACCAATCACACCTTTGATGGGTATTTGGCAGGGGTCTTAATATGCGTCCAACTTAAAAAATGCCAAAAAACGCCGTTTTCAAGTGGTTTTTTGACAACGTGGGACATTACTGACAGATTTACCAATTTTTTCCTATAATAATTTGTACCCAGTCTACTTATGTAAAAAAAAAAAAAAATGGTTTTTGTACTCCTTCATGGTCAGATTTTTATTTAAGTACACCTAGTATTTTGCACTTGTAATGACTTTTTGTCATTTTTGAGACCCCCCCTAGTGCCTATGTGAAATGTCCGATTGCTTTTGTATTTCATTTGGTTATAAACTGGTTGCATATGTGTGAGCTGATATAAGGATAGACCAATCCAACCTTTGATGGATATTTGGCAGGGGTCTGAACATGTTGTGAATATGCTTAGACTAACGTTTTTGCTGTGTTATGTAATTTAGGCCATTATGCACTGTGGTGCTGTTTGTTCCTTGAGATTCTGAGATTATGTCCACAGAACATCTCCACTTTAAAAGTCTTGTGTTCTCTTCAGTTAAGACAGTCGTTTGAAGAAGACCAACTTTTCTGCAGTATACCTGTTCATGGCAATCCTCCTTCAAAGCTGCACCAATGCTGCATGCAGGGATTGATCTTTCCTGAACGTTGACGCCATCATCATGGAGCAAAAACTTGCTGAATTTGTCACTTCTAAAAATGTATCATTCTGTATTTCATAAGTGTTCACTTTTCCTTCCTTCAAAAACTGGTTGCATACAACACTTACAGCTTGTTTTGGACAACCACTTTATTTACAAAAAGAGTGACCTTGTATATTCCAGGGTCTTCTGGCAGGAAAGATACTACTACAGAAATTCAAGACTTATAAAAATAACTGCTGAACAAGTTGTGGGTCGTGTACACCACATGCCTGGCTCTGTTGCTCTTTTGTGAACTTGTAATGTCACCCACATGTTACATGGTCTATAGATGGGGGAAATTTAAGGGGACGTGGGGGATTAACCCACCAGTGACAAGGTCAAAGACTGGACCAATAAATCAGACAATAGACTCTTGTGCTTGTGGTCAGTTGTTTATCTTTGTATTTCACAGTGTTAACTGATACTAGAATGCCAATGTGTTTCTCTACTGTAAGGCTGCTGACTCTAATTTTGTTTGCTAGTCAAACTTTTTCAATGTTGACTCACAATAGTAACAACACTCTCAGTCTCAGTGGATGTTATTTTGGAGTTTTGAATGAGTAACAATACAGCACCACAGTGCATAATGGCCTAAATTGCATAACACAGCAAAAACGTTAGTCTAAGCATATTCACAATTTTTTTTTACATGAAGGAGTAAAGAAACCATTTTTTTCTTTCTCACATAAGTAGACTGGATATAAAGTATTATTGGGAAAAATTGGTAAATCTGTCAGTAATGTCCCACGTTGTCATAATGTCAATCAATCACTTGAAAACGGCAATTTGGGGCATTTTTACAGTCGCACACATGTTCAGACCCCTGCCAAATATCCATCAAAGGTTGGATTGGTCTATCCTTATATCAGCTCACACATATGCAACCAGTTTATAACCAAATGAAATATAAAAGCAATCAGACATTTCACATAGGCACTAGGGGGGGTCTCAAAAATGACAAAAAGTCATTACAAGTGCAAAATACTAGGTGTACTTAAATAAAAATCTGACCATGAAGGAGTACAAAAACCATTTTTTTTTTTTTTTACATAAGTTGACTGGGTACAAAGTATTATAGGAAAAAATTGGTAAATCTGTCAGTAATGTCCCACGTTGTCAAAAAACCACTTGAAAACGGCGTTTTTTGGCATTTTTTAAGTTGGACGCATATTAAGACCCCTGCCAAATACCCATCAAAGGTGTGATTGGTCTATCCTCATAATATGTCACACATATGCACCAAGTTTATGCCCAAATGAAATATAAGAGCAATCGGACATTTCACATAGGCACTAGGGGGTCTCAAAAATGACAAAAAGTCATTGCGCATGCCAAAATGTAGGTTTTTAAAGACCTAACCCTTGATATGCAAATGAGCTGTGCTACTTTTGACAGTAGATTATAGTTGATGGGATACCAGATACCCTGTAAATTAATTTGTAGCTCCATATCTTCTCTCTATTTGTAGATATAGGCCTTTAAAAATGCTCAAAAACACAAAATATCAATTTGAAGGGGCGGGGCTTAATTTTTGGGGGGTCATATCTCAGAAATGCCAAGGAGTAGGACTCTAAAATTTTGTGTGTGTTCAAGGCACCCATAGGGGATTGTTTAAAAAAAAAATTAGCGAAATCTGAGACGGAGCCTGCCGACCCATCAGGTGAGTTGGCACGGAATGACCCGTATATGAAATGTCAACCTGCTTATCAGCTGTTCGTGGAGCTGTCACTTTATGTATACATAGATGATGCGATGATTAATTTACCAAGGTTAACTGTTGATGGGGAATTCCTAAATAAAGTTTAGGGTTATCTGATTACTGCAATTTTTTGTTTTTATTAAAAGACAGAAAAAATACAGCGGACTTGAAAAGTGTTTAATATTTCATGCAGAGACCTTTAGCTGAAACCATACACAATTTAAATTGCACCACTTTACATGTATAATGAGGGAAATTTATTTATGTTCTTGTCTCCAGTGATGCTAATTGGACTCAGTTTATTTAGCACTGTTGGTAACCTTATCAAAGCAGCTTTAAAATAAGACATGTGTTTGTTCAATTGCAATGTGGTACAAATTTAAGACTTTATTTCAAAACTAGGCATTAAGTAGGTAGTTACAAGATTAAGCAATTGATGGAAGATTATTAGAATTTGCTGAAGAGAATTGAATTTTTAGTGAGAAGAGAATTGCATTTTTAGCGAGAAGAAAACAAACTTTTCCCAAATACTTTAAAAACTCAACTGAAAATTTGATTATTTTCAACTTCAACAACTGCATCATTGACATCTATATTTTCAGTTATAAACAATAATTGACTTCTTGATTCTTTGTCTTTTAATATGTTTTTAACCACTGCAAAGATCAGAATTATGTAAAAAGATGTTGAAATCTTACAAACACTTGTCATCACTAAGTTTACCGATTGCTTGATTTCAGGCAAACTACCGATTGTTAATGAGAAGGATGAGCTAGTGTCCTTGATCTCAAGAACCGATCTGAAGAAGCATCGTGAGTTTCCTCTTGCCTCTAAGGATGCTCGGAAGCAGCTTCTGGTAGGAGCAGCGATCGGAACAAGAGACGAAGACAGAGTGAGGCTAGACATGTTGGTTCAAGCCGGTGTGGATGTTGTTGTTTTGGTAAGGAGGACATATTGTACATGTACCGATGTAGGAAGAACTTTTCACCTGGCATGGTTACCCCCATCTTTTGCTGTGGTCCATTGAGGTTCTACCTTGTTTCTGGACTAGGCGAAGGTCTGCCAGTTTTTCTTCTTGTGGCCCCTTACAAACAGTGGCTTTAAGCTTTGTTTGGGGCAAACTTGCATTAAGAAATAAAAATAAATAAAAATTAACTGTGACTATTAAATCTAATTTTGGTTGATTTTTTGGCTTGGTAAAGCGCTGACATGTTAATCTTTAGGTCGCAGTTTCATATAATGCTCTAGTCAATTTTTGTTTGCTCAACCCAAAATCAAAATTAACCTGTCAGTTCCCCTTGTGGTTTATTACTTGATGTTTGAAACAAAAAAGTTGCATTCCCTTAAGGGGATCCCTCTCCTGCCACTTCCCAGGTTGTGTCATAAACTTGGGTGTGATCCCTGGCTACACGACAGTTACAGGTTGAATGGCTTCTGACTGGCACCCCCAAACAAAGATTTTGACAAAATAGGGAGACTGCCAACATTAGGGCTAGATAGCTTAGTTGGTAGAGCGCCGGCACAATAATCTAGATGATGCAAACAATTTTTCTTTGTTCGACCCCAAATTATTTAAATTTTACCCAGTTTGTTTTGTGTGGTTTTTTACTTGATACTAGTAATTCTTGCGGGTACAATCATTTGTAAATCTCTCTTGAAGATGAGTACACTGTTTGATACATCAAGACCATGCTAAATAAATATGATATTGTCACCCTTTGCTGAAGCAATTACATTGGCTCCCAATCAATTAACTTTTTTTAGACTCTGTTCAGCTCTATGTAACTGTCTGTGATGAGTGGTAAGAGTGCTATATATATGTATTGTACTGTATTTTATTGTAGTATATTAACAGCTGTTTTCAGAACCAACGTTCTTTTAAAACGAGATTTCCACATGGTTGCACCTGCAAGCTGTATAGTACTTCCTTTTTGCAATCTTTCATTGGGACAACCATATTTTCAAAGAAAATTATTACTCCGGAAGCTCCAAACATTCTGAAAAATAATACTGACCCAAAGTGGTTAAGGATCTTTATTCAAAGAAAACAAGAAAACCACCTTAGTTGAGCAAACTTTGTTTTTTCTTTCTTTTTCTAAGGATTCGTCACAGGGTAATTCTTCATTCCAGATCAACATGGTTAAGTTCATAAAACAGAAGTACCCAGACCTTCAAGTCATTGGAGGCAATGGTATGTACTTGATTAGACGCCTAGTGAGCAATCCTATGCTTCAAACTCAAGTTCTGGTGGTTGAGTCATCAGAGTGTGGGTTCGAATCCTAGTCCTTGAGCAGGACACTTAACAAATAATTGCTCTTCATCACCCAGGTGTAATTCACTGTATCTTGTTGTTAAGTCATTGCGTCACACGCATTCGTATCTGCTACATGCTCAAAGTTTCCTCTACTTCTGACTCCAAAGCTGTTATACTTGTGTGTGTAATTTTACCAGAAATCACCTATTTCATCGTTCATAAGCATTTCTTATGACACAAACTTTTACCTCTGAGAAGACCTTAGTTGTGAAGAACGTATGTAAAAGCCAAGTCCGATCATTAAACTTGTCTTGCATAAGTCATCAGAGAAAAAAGTAGCTTGATGTAACTCCTACGGGCTTCTGGTAATCAGTGGAGCCAGTTTGTGTAAAGTGGGCGTGGCTTACAGTAAAATTACGTCATACTTATGAACTGGTAAGAAATACCCCACTGTTTGGGGGGGGTATGAAATCTGTCCGTGTTTTTGGTGGGGTACCCTCTTTAATTATTATTAATGATCTTCTACTCTCCAGTGGTGACAGCATCCCAAGCCAAGAATCTGATTGACAGTGGGGTGGATGCCTTAAGAGTCGGAATGGGTAGTGGCTCAATCTGCATCACACAAGAAGGTAAGGAAAAATCACATTGTGTCATCATTTTCCTTGTGCTATGTTTACTTTTTGTCTCGACAGGGACTTTTTCCGCAAAGCGTCGGAGTAGAGTAAACAGATTGCCTAGTTTGTGTGAACAACCAGGGCCCAATTGCATGAGGCGGTTAAGCAGAAAATACTGCCTAGCAAATTTCTTTGCGATTAGCAAACTATGAGTGGGCACCAGGCGCAACAATGTAAACTTGATGGAATTTTGGCTAGTTACCTGTTTCTGCTGAGCAAGGTTTTTTCTGTGCTAAGCAAGTTTTGTGCTTACAGGCTTGATTGATTTGGGCCCTGGTAACACAGCAGCAGAGAGCCTGAACATTATTTGTGTTAACTATTTTATTTGGGGGCTTGTATGGTAAGCTCCCTGTAGGCCTACAATATCGGTAATTGTTTATTTACATTTTTGCCCCATAAGCTTTTGTATGCAGGCATGATATTCTTCCTACTTCTGTCCTACTTCAGTTTCCCCCCCCCTAAAAATTTACCTAAATTATTATTAAATAGCCTAAAGAGTGTGTAAAAGACCATACCATCTCGCCCTTGTACCCAAACAAAAATTACTGTTTTCGCTGTTTTGACCCCAAAATTCAGGTGTAAAATTTTGACAAGCTATTTATGTAGATTTGGGAAAGTAAGATATTTCACAAAAATCCGCCAGTGGTAAGTGGTAGTTAATTAAAAACTAAAAAATTAATTGTCGGAATCTAGACATTATCTCATGGCTGTTAGCCATGTACAAACATTTTTCGCATGTTACATGTACTTTTCTGGTTTGTCGAACAAAAATTCAAGGCTTAATGCGATTTTTAATGTATTTCGTTTTGAAACAGCATTGTCTGTCAAAAATTCGTCCAGATAAAAAGTCTTAAAAGGAAACAATCTTTCTGCAAAGATTTGGCCTTGCAACTTCTACTCATTGGTGATTTCATTTGGGCCATGGTAGACTGAGACCAATGCAAAGTTTTATATCTATTTTAAGAGGCTTCAGATCTCCTTTGAAAAAAAGTGTTGTTCTATTTCATGTTGTTGTTATAATTAGGTTGTTTTCCCCAATTTTGAATAGACCTTGCATCATGCAAACCAGGGGGTAGGAGAAAGAACTAGATTAATCCTCTTATATAAATGGCGTTCATGGCCGTCTCCGTTTTTAAGATTGAAAGAATTATATAACAAGCATTCTGTACATGTATGATTTGTACGTGCCAGCCACTAATGCCAAGACCCATGCAAAGTTTCACCTATTACGTATTTGTATACATTCGACATTGATGTGGATTTAAAATTTTGATTGAGGTTTCTTCATTAAAGTCTTCATTACACTTATTTCTGGACTTGGTGGCCAAAGGATGGTGGTTGTTGGGGGGGGGGGGGGTGACATGTCTATGTTTGTCGTGAATCCTAAATTAATTGGCCCCATACAGAGAAGATGCAAATGGAAAACACTCGGCTAGAGCATCCACCTTGCTAAAGGTAGGGTCATACTTTGGCCCCATAGAGAAATTGTGTAATTTTGTTTATCCAAATGTCTACTTGTTAAAAAGATGATAGTTGTTGTAAACATCCTGCAAAATTATTTCGCCTGAAGTGCCCCCAGTGATTAGAAATCAATAAACGTATGATGAAAAATTAAATCTTTGAAGATTGCCTGCAGGCATTTTTTTTTTTAAATTTCGTGAAAATACCGTGACACTTTTTTGCTGTTTTCTCAACAAGCAGACAATGTATTCAACTGAAACTTTCACAGGTGACTTTTATATTCTCTTTCTTGATAATTGTGCCTATAAATCAGCATTATGTTGACAAAAACCAAACGATGGACCTACCTTTAAAGTATGAACATGCAGCCCCTGAAACTTAGCAATAAATGTTTGATGGTAGTGGACACCGATGTTCTTTCACTTCAGAAAATTTGTGAAGCGCAGGGCCCAATTTTCTAAAGCCTGCTTAGCAGAAATAGGTAACCAGCCGAAATACCATACAGTTTACATTGCTGTGACTGGTACCCTACTCATTGTTTGCTTAGTAAAGAAATTTGCTCGGCAGAATATTTTGCTTAATAGCTTTATGAAATTGGGTCGCTGTAAGCGCATTGAAAGCAGCACCTTAAAATAGGGCCCAGCCGGCTTGTTACTATTTTTATGCTAGACAACATCTTCTTTTTAGTCTGTTGAAAATTGACAGTAATGCATCAAGATGAGATCACCTATTCAAATTAGCAGCTTTCTGCCAGGTGTCCACCAAAGGAATCAAGTGTTGTATTTTTGTTGTTGTTTTTGGTTTCTCAAAGAGGGCCATTAATAGTTAATTTGTGAACAAACTCACCCCCCGGCTAGAAGACAAGATGTGTAGGTTTTCTTACAAAACCATACACAAATGCCGACCAGTGACTCCGGCTGATTTACTCAGTTGGCCGGTTCTCTAGTGCCCCGGAACTCCTGCAGCAATTACACTGGTTACCAGTCAAACATCGCATTGTTTTCAAATTACTTCTCACTATTTTCAAGTGCCAACATGGCGTAGCTCCTCCCTACCTGACTGACCTACTGTCATTTCATGTCCAAGGTAGGCAGGGGCTTCGGTCTTCATCTGACACTTCCCGTTTACATGTTAACATCAAATCTTGTAGTAGAGGCGACAAGTCTTTTTCCATAGCCGGCCCTAGGGAATGGAACAAACTTCCTGTTCACATCAGAGACTCTCCTTCCATCCAGACATTCAAAAAACGTCTCAAAACCTCCCTCTTTTCTATTTTAGTTTAACTCTGTTAATGTTCTTTTGGTTCGCTGTGAAGCGCTTTGATCTTGTTAAAGGCGCTATATAAACACTCATTATTATTTATTATTAAGAAGACGCAATGTGTGGGTTTTCTTTTCTTTCATTTTAAAAATTTTGTTATGCAAGTTTGCCCCAAACAAGGCTAACAGCCATGGAAGTTTGAACATGTAGAGACTTGCACGAGGGATCTACCAAAAGAATCATTCCCTTAAAAACAGTTATCGTACTAAGTGGCTATTTGACCCATTGCACAACGCCGAATGCACCTCTGCACAATGCGCGTCTACCATTTCCACCATTTTGGGGTGAATTCCTTGTGTACATTTTGACTCCAAAAATGGCGGACAGGATAGGTGAGTGTGCTGCACATCATGCAACGGGTCAACAGACACGCTTTATGTTTTCAACTATTGTTAAACAAAAACACATGCCATGGTGAAGAGTGAATCAATCATGTTCACTTTCAAGCACTCACTGCGGTTGACAGTTGGAAAAAAAAAAAAAAAATGTTTTATTTGTTCTACGTTGGTACATGTAAGTAATGCAAATCCACGCGTACATGAACTACATCAATAGTTGTACTTTTCAGGTCAATTTGTCATGTATCAATAGACCCCCTTGCATTTGCCACCATCGCTGAGGTCAAACACCCGTACACACTGTAAGAGCAATTGATAATTAGTTGCTATGGCTGTGTGCATTTGATGGATCTGTCTAGTGCAGTCATGCATGCACTAGTGCATCCATGCAATACTGTATGACTGATACTGAATCATAAGTCAGTAAGAGGTTCATGTTCCAGAGATTGTCATCATGTAGGTACATATAGTTACAAGGTTACTGACTATTTCCCTTCCAACCTCATTTGGATAACAATAAGTAACTACAGAGCTGCCAACTCTCCCTGATTCTGCAGAAAGTTCCCTGAAGATAAACCAAAATTTCCATGGTCTGATGAACAAATTTGGAAATCTCCCTGATAATGGAAACTTTGATGGTTGAACAACATCTCCCTGATTGCAAGATACAAATGTTGGCAGTTCTGTAACTATGAAGACGAGCAGAGTATTCTGTTTGAAATGTCGAGAGCCAACACTCCTCCCAAAAGAGTTTTACACATGGTTGTATCAGCAAGTTTGTTAGTTGTACAGTTAAAGTTACTTATTTTCCACACCATGCAAAGCTTGAAACATCACTTAAGTCTCTGAACAATAAAAGATAAACAAAGATGGGTATATGGTGAGAAGGAAAAAAAACCTATCCACAGGTTCTGTCGTGTTCACAGCTTCTGTTTCCTACATATTGTTTAGGTTAATCGTTTGCAGAACTTCAAATGGACCTTTATCATGGGGCATCCATCTGGTATCTTTCCCATTTGAATCACTGTAACCAAAGTGGAAGGCAAACTAGTCTGGTCCATTTTTGGTACAGACTTGGAATCAGTATGCATTATTAACATTGCACAGGTGGGACTTGACAAAGATGATGTCAGCGTGGTAAAGGTGTGCAATTTTAGATCATGAGTATGAGAACTTGAGGCTATTTTTCATCGATTAAAAAACAAATATTGATAAAGTGAACATTTTGGACAGGGTGATAACATTTATGAACTTTTATTGTGGTGCATCCATCTTTAATTCTTATCCCATTAAAATCAATATAATCCAAACTGAGGCTGGAGGGGGAAATGGTCTGGTCCCTCAACTTGACATAGTGAGAATGAGTATACATTATTGCCATTGTAAATAGGGAACACAACCATAAAAAAGATGATACTGGCATGATAAAAGTCTATTGCTTGAACAATATATTGCTAATCATGTACTAACATTGTACTTGAGATTCACAATGTATTTGTCTTTCTTACCAACGTGATGTAAGGGTATTAATCATGCATGGATATGTTTTCTGAGAAATTATTATGTGATGTATGTAATTGTTGCGGTTCATATTACAAAAAGAAGTTTGGCACTACAATTTTGTCAAAAAGACCTTTATTTAAAATGGCTTTTCTAGAAGTATCCTCTGCAGAGTGGAATTCACAACAGTATACATATAATGTTGATCACAGCTGTTCTGGATGCATGTTGTGAAAGATTTGTCTAGTGTTGAAAAACTAGGGTTGAATATATGATTACTGATCTCACCAAACTGATGTAGTTCATTATTTGTGGTTTTGAGTTACAGCTGTCCCAAGCACCACCAAAATCCCAATGACCCAGCAAGAGGTGGTCGGGCGGGCTAATGTCTGTAAGTTGCAAACCCATCGATGTTGGTACATGTATATCCCACTTCTGCCACCAATGCTGATGCTTTGCACTGTCTGATAGGCTAATGTCCACAGGTTGCGAACCCATCAATTTCGGTGAATCCCTCTTCTGACACCGATGCTGATGCTTTGCATGGACAGGCTTTTGTCTGTAGGTTGCAAACCCATCATGTCGGTGAATCTCGCTCCTGGCACTGATGCTTTGTACAGACAGACTAATGTCTAAAAGTTGCAAGCCAGTCAATGTTGGTGCATCCCACTTCTGACACCGATGCTGATGCTTTGCACTGACTGTATGTACCTACATGTACCTGTGTATTTTAATTTGGTGTAACATTGCTGATAACGTTGTTAATGTAGGTACTAAATCTAGTATTGATAGATTGGTTAAGCTTGTTTTCATTGCATGTATTCTATTCGTTTTGATGTATTCAGTGGTACATGTACACACCATCTTATCTGTTATTTCCTTTAATTTTGTTTAGTTGTGGTAAAACTGACAGTGGTATTTTAACACTCCATGAACTTTGTCTTCAGATGGACACTGCGGCTATAAGAGGAAATTAGTGGTTGCTTTTTAATGGTTAATTCCACCCTTTGAAATAGAGACGCGGAAACTGATGCGACCTATACAAGCAGTTTGTTTAAACTTTCAAAAATTCATAAACTTCATCGGCAAACAGCAAGAGCCGTAACTCGTCTACCAAACCTAGTGGACCCTAAAGCACACATTCATCGCAATAGCTCTGGTTTGACAATGTTATGGTTATCCACTGTTGTAACTGAGTTCATGAAATTCTAACTGCATATCTCAACTTCCAAACCAGCCATGCATTATGAAAATCATCATTGTGAAATACTGCTCAATTTACTTCTTCATATTCTGGAGCTCAACTCGCAAATGGCCTATTGCTACATTGGCTCAGCCATGCAGTTTCAAAAATCCAGCCAACTTTATATTTTGATGGATTCTGTGAACAGGACAACTCCTTGGTTACCCTGTCCAATGTATGTTTATTTGTTATGCGTATGTGGGGTTTATGTTGACTATGTTTTGTGAAGCATTTTTGTGTTACCTGTATTTATTTTGTTCTCAATTTATGTTGTCAAATGTAGCCTTTCAATCAAATATATTCATCATTTTCACAGCTATTATTTTGCATTTATTTTATGATTTGCTAACATTGCATGTCTATATCCCAGCGCAATTTATTTTGTTAATGAATTTGTTTATTTATTTGCATTTGGTTGTTTTAAGTTTCATAAGATTTGTTTTACATGAGTTTGGTGGCAGTTTTTGTTCGAACAATCATTACAAAATGAATGGAAGTTTAGTTGTTCATAGTTAGTACACATTTCATGGCACACAGTCAATTTTCTGCAGTTGGTAAATCTTAAGTGTGTATATTTCACCTGACGTCATCACCAACGATAAATCTTGGTTGCGCCATTTTTGGAGTCGTATTCGCTGTACGTCACTCTACAGGGCCAAATTTCATAGCGCTGCTTATGACTCCCAAAGTGGCAGACCATGGGCACACAGTAGGCCGTGTGTGACATCGGTGCAGGGGGCCTTTTCAAAACTATGGCTTTAGCTTAAGCTCCGACTGCCAGTTTAAAGCCGTGCACGGAAAGCGTTCATTTTCAAGATAGCAGACAAAGCCTAAGCCGGAGCCTAAGCCGAAGCCGTGGTTTCGAAAAGGGCCTATTGACCCCTTGCACAACACGGAAACACACCTCCGCAAAATGAGCGTCTACCATTTCTGCCATTTTTGCCTTTGCGTACACTTTGACTCTCAAAATAGCAGACAGAATAGGTGCATGTAAGTGTGTTCTGCGTTGTGTTAGGGGTCAATATGCCAAGAATTTTACAGAAAGGCCCCCGTTTTTGCCTTTGCCTTGTTGAATTTTCTTTCCCTAAGGGTAATTCCATAGGACAGTGTAAACTCACGAATCATATATTTTAGATATATCCAGAGCAAATCTCAACGTATCATGTCATGAAAATCATTAAGGTCTGTGTTATGCATGGAGCTAGAGCATTCTGCATTTTGAAGCCGTGTGTGGATGCATCAATCTTTGTGTAAAAGATTGAAACTTTGTATGGCTGTTGTATGGTTAATGGCAATTTTCTGTGTATTATAGACCATGTTACTTTTGTTCATAAAAAGAGTGACCTTGCACATTTCAGGGCATTTCCTGGCAGGCAAAATACTACACTGGTCATATGGGAAATTTTACCTGTTGTTTCATAATTTCAACATAAATTCAAGAGCTATAAAAGTGACAGCTGAAAAAAGTTTTGAGATGTGCCCTCTATCTTTATATCAAAAGTTCAGAAATTAAAACAATGCAAATATAAGATTTAATGTTTTCTTCCTTGGGCTGTGTACAAATCGTGCCCTCAGGAAGTCCAGGTTACATGGTCTATAGAATCTTACAAATTTAGTGCTGTTCAATTTATTTGCATACTTTTGTGTGCATGTGATGGTTTCCGTTACACATGCGAAAATATGCAAATGAATTGAACAACTGTAAATTTATAAGATTCTATACATGTATACCATGTAACCTGTGACAACATGAACGTTAGTTCTATCATGGAGGTAGAAATGTTCTACCTCCATGGTTCTGTGAACAAAACAAATTTATGCACAAGCCTCAATCAGGTCTGCGTCCAGAAGGCTTAAAAAATGTGTACACGTGGCATCAAGAGTAAATGCTCTTGTCAATATAAATGTAGCTCTATGGTGTCATGTGAGTCACTAAATGTTATAAATAATTGACTGTTACCATGGAAAATGGTTGCCTCGCCATACACTGTGCAAGTTTTGCATGTATTCGAACATTGAAACCCGTTAAAGTGTGCGAGTTTGTTTCCTTCATGCGTTGGGACCAAAGTAGCCCAAAATGTTCAAACCATGCACAGATGCACGAGACACAGTCTATTACAAGTCAAAAATGGCTGGCTCCCATAGCAAAACAAAATATACAAAAAGAGAGATAAAATTTGTAGGGATTTACATATAACATGAATTTAAGGCAGGTGTGTGCATTCTGTCCACTACTTAAATCCTGTTAAAAAAACAAAACAAAGGGTTTTGTTTTTGTTTACGGTATGATGTAGATATAGCTTGGCTTATAATGCAGGTATGGGATTTGTCAGGATTTTTCATCGATCTCCCTTCACCTTCTGATTTGCGATTTTCTCTAAAGAAGCAAAACTGCCTTCACAGAGATGAAAGACTTGGCCCCGTGTTGTGGCACAACCTGCAGATTTCTGTATTAATGATACTCCTTACAGGGTCTGTAAGCCTCTGAAACATAACATCCTGTAAATTCAGGGGCTTCATCTCCACACCTTGGGAGAAAGTTATCACATTTTCAGGTTTTTTCTTTTTCATTCAATATCACCCGAGTGTGGAATTAATGTATACATAATGCTTTTAAACCTGTATTTATGAAAAAAAAGAATTTTCGGGGGCGGGGGAACGAGTCTGGAAAAAAAAGTTGTAAATTGCCAAGAAGTGATATGTAATTTCTCCAGAGATAGTTCCAGAAGAAAACCTTATTCATTATACTATTAACAATGTACATGTATAACTTCCCATTTATGTAACCAACACTATTTTATTTTCTATTATTTTGTTTGTTTGCTTTTTTTGGGGGGGGGGGGCGTAAGATAATTTATGAAGACTTCCTTCGTTTGACTAAAAGTGAATACCCAAATGTTAATATTGCACCTCCGGTAACACAGACGCATTCTGTGTATGCATTTGTACAACCCCAATATAAGCACCCTAAACCCTGTTCCCCCCCCCCCAAAAAAAATATATATATATATATATATAAATTTGTAGGGTAGATGGCCTTAGCTTTCGATCCAAACCGGACCTTCGTCAGAGGCATAATATATATATATATATATATATATATATATATATATAATAATAATAATGAAAATAATAATTTAAAAAGCAATAACAAGAACAACCTTACTGCCAAGAATTTTAAAATTACATGTAAGTTGTTGATGTCATGTTGTTTGACGAAGATATGTTGCAGCATTGGTATACTTACAAATATGAAAAGATAAAATCTCAGCTCGGAACTCATAACAGAACAGAATAGTCTGGGAATACTCTTTACCTGAAATGTTTGCATTTCTAAGAATAACAGAGACACTATTAGAAATCAGGTCTTTTGTTTCAGGATAACTAATTTTGAAAAAAGAAACACCACACCAACGCCGCACACAATGCGGATCGTGAACAATCAATTGGAACTTTCAGAAATTATCTGGGCCCAATTTTATGACTCTTTGTACTGCATTTGTGCGCTTACACTATCTGCTTACATGTTAGATGCAAAGTTTGTGTGTAGCTGTGTAAGTACGTACATTAAGCAAAATGCTAACAAAGTGAAATACATGTACACTAACTTTTTGCGGGGATCATTTCTGCTACTGTAAGCACCTACTTCTTTTGACTGCGCTAACCACAGACATGACATTGGGCAGTGGTCTTGCTTCAAACCCCACATGTTGCAAGAGTTGTAGCCAGTTACTTTTCAGTTAAAATGAGGGGGAGTGAGGTGACTATTAAAGCTCAGAATAATGCAAAGGATTAACCAATCTACCAAGGAACGAACGCTACTCTTAAAGTGTATTGACCCTATTCACCTGGTAAGCATAATTTTGTTGAGCTTAGCTACTCTTTTATGCTTAAGCAGCTCTATGAAATTAGACCCCGATGTTGGCACAATAAATCTTGCTTGTGCCATTTTGGGGGTCAGTTTCTCTGTGTTATACTGTGTAGAGAGTATTTTAGGCGACTCTGCGACTCTTGACTCCCCAAATGGCATACCATGAGCAGACACAAGCTGTGTGTGACGTCAGAGTATGGCAGGGGGGGGGTGGAGTCAATAAGCTCTGCTGGACTATGCTGCCCTCTATAGTTGGAACATTACTGTGGAAACTAGTCTGACAAGCCCTTTGTACTCCATTGATAATATTGTAAATGTTTGTAAATGCATGAATATTTCATGAATGCTAATTGGAAGGTTTTGTTTAAAAAAAATAATAACAATGAGCAAATCCAAACAAAAATGGCAACTGGTTTACATTTGTTTCAAAAAAGCCATTGTGAATGAAAAACACTAGTTACTAGTTTGCAAAGTGCTGATTACAGAATGACAATTGAAAAGTGCAGTTTGTCTTCATTTTAAAATGTCAAGTAATGAACCACAAGGGAAACTGACTGGGTAAATTTCAAATGGTTTGCGGTTGAACAAAGAAAAATTGACTAGAGCGAGATTTGAACCAACGATCCCGCTCTAGTCAATTTTTCTTTGTTCAACCCCAAACCGTGTAAAAAATATGCTACACAAAGTGTATCCGTTGCTACTCAGAGGCATGCAACTTTTCAGCTGATAAGCGGATTTCCTTTTTTTTCTTTGGTTTCTCAGCTGTGCCATTGAAATTGAAAAAACAGAGTAGAAAGTCTTGCTCTGGCTGGCACTTCCCTCTTTTTTCGCAAAGTCAACACTAGCATTCAGTGTGCACAAAACATAGTCTAAATGTTTTGCTGGATGCAATATTGTTCCCTGTAGTTGATAACTTTAGATTGTCTATCTCTCTCTAAACATGTTTGCATTTTGGTCTCTTTTTTTCTTGATTTTCCGTAGTGATGGCAGTAGGGCGCCCTCAGGGTACAGCAGTATACAAAGTATCAGAGTATGCCCGGCACTATGGCATACCAATCGTTGCTGACGGTGGCATAACATCCGTCGGGCACATCACAAAAGCCTTGGCGCTCGGGGCTTCAACAGGTAGGTCTCTGAAAAGGACCGGCAGTAATTAGTTTGTTGTATACAAATTATTGGAAGTACCACCCCGTAGCTTCAGTGATCTACATGTATCCTGAGAATGGACCTTTCCCATGAAATATTTAAATTGCACATCACGCTAATGCTACTGATGGGCAAAATGAGGGAACATTGCACCTTTTTGTATGCGGCTGATGGTGGTGTGACGCATACAACCCCCGCATTCCAAATCAAACCCACACGTTAATAAATGATAGTGGCATGATGCATATGCATACAGAGCACAACTCCATCAGCCATTTTGAGATTCGGTGGACTCAATAGGATGACATTATTAGGTAAATTTGTCTGTGTACACCCAAACGGTGCACTCCTACAGTGTCCGCCATATGTCAAAAAGGCTAATGGCATTTGCCCACCATTTGCCTGTACGCATGCATAAATGTAATGAGCATACTTTATGGGAAAGGCTAATTTGTTTTTTGATAGGCTTTTCTTTCGATACCCATATAGCCCAAGTTCTTTTTGCCATTGTTGCATGTCTCGATAGAAGAGAGCGTTAATTACAACTGGCTGCATACCAATTTCTAAATCAAACTCCCATGTTAATAAATTAAATGAAGAATATCATGTTTGGTTTTTACTTTTACACTGCTCTAGAATGCGGGGGTTGTGGGGTAAAAACCCACTCAAGTAGCATGTGGTAGGTTTTTTTCAGTTAGTCTCGGCAAAAGCTCAAGTGTACAGTGCTCATCACATATCTGTGTGAGGGAAAAACCCCAAATAAGGCCATGTCCAAATTAGAGGCTGTAGCTATGTCTACAACTGTTGCTAAGAGTGTTGCTAAGGACATTCTATACTTCAACGCATGAGGATGTGTCGCTGATTTGTACGGCCCAATATTACAATCTCATCTGTTAGATGTGTTTCACTGATTCCTTATCTGCAGTTATGATGGGAAGTCTACTAGCGGGTACCAGTGAAGCGCCAGGGGAGTACTTCTTTTCCGATGGCGTACGACTCAAAAAGTACAGAGGCATGGGCTCCCTGGATGCCATGGAGTGCAACAAATCCAGCGCACAAAGATACTTCAGGTAACTCAATCAAGATTCAATGTTGGGCCAATGTTATATTATTACATAAAGACAAAACGCAGAATTTGTAATCATCCGGGAGAAAAAAGAATAGTTAACCATATACAAAGTTCCTAACTGTACTGATTTTCCAGGGACATATTTCCAACAAAAAACAAAAATGCCAATTTTGATTGCAACATTAAAAATAAGCATGTATAATAATGCTCAAATCCCTTTTATTGGGGGGGGGGGGGTCACTAAAACATGACAACTGAACTAAATAAATGTTTCACATGGTTTATTGGCGAGTGTGTCGCGGCCGGGCGGTCTAGGGCACTGGACTCAAGTTTTGTAATTTACAGAATATGGGTTCGAATCCTGGCCTGGTCAGTCGTGACACTTGTGTCCTTGAGCAAGGCACGTAGTCATTACTGCTTCTCTCCACCAGGAGTACAAATGGGTACCAGCGAGAGCTGGGGAGTAACCTGCGATGGACTGGCATCATGTCAGAGGGAATGTTCTCAGTCGTGTGTGTGAGTTTGTAGTGACATTCAAACCAAGGACTTACAACAAAAGGGACAATAGGTCCACGTTTGCTATCACAAAGGAAAACAATGGGGTCCACGTTTGTCAGGACAAAGAGTTGAACAAAGGAGGGTCCCGATTGGAAGTCATTACACACGTGTGTGTGTGTGTGAGTAGGTATACACATTCAAACCGGGGACCTATAACAAAAGAGGACAATAGGGTCCCCGTTTGGGGAAAGGTCCCCAGTTGGAAAACGTGTACAAAACCAATGAGAGCTGTTGCCAAAAGTTAAGAGTACAAACAAAAGAGGGACAATAGGAGGTCCCGATTGCAGGTGTTTACACACGTGTGTGTGTGTGTGTGTATTGAAAACTAGAGAATGGAAATGAAGTTACTCTTCAAAAAATCAACTATGTATTAATCCCTTTAACACAGGATTTATTTTGAGAATTTATAAGGTTGATGACCTAGGCTCAGTTTCATAGAGCCACCTAAGCAGAAAGTATTGCCTAAACATTCTCTGCTAAGCAAAATGAGCTGGATATGAGTCACACATTTTACATTTACATGTACATAACATGTTATTTTGGCTGGTAACCTTATTTTGGTAGGCATAAATTTGTTGTGCTAAGCTACTTTTTTTGCTTAAGCAGCTCTACAAAATTAAGCCCTGGGCCCTGTTTCATAAAGCTGCATTAAGCAGAAAAATATTGCTTAACAAATTTCTGCTTAGCATATGACACTGTATTTTGGTTGGCAACCAGTCACAAACTGTGCAATTGACACAGTATTTTGGTTGGTAACCGTTTTCCAGTAAGCACATTTTTTTTTGCTAAGTAAATTTGTGTGCTTAAATTGGGCCCTGATTGTCTTGCTTATTCTCCATCAGTGATCGGGACAAACTCAAGGTAGCACAGGGTGTATCAGGCAACATTGTGGATAAGGGCTCAATTCATAAGTTTGCCCCATACCTCATAGCCGGAGTCCAACATGGCTGTCAAGACATAGGTGCTAAGAGTCTAACAGATCTAAGGTAAGTTGCTAAAGAGGAAACAAATGCTTAAAACATAACAGTTTTGGATCGTTTTGTTTTATAACATCATTTAAACGACATTTTAAAATGCAAGTCACATAAAAAACTTTAAATTTTCAAAAACTTTAAGGCCTTGCTCAAAAAGTTTTAGAGCATCCTGTGTTTCAATGTAAGATGACGACTTTATGTAATGTTTTTGTACACCCTATGGTGGTAGAGTAAACAAGATTTATTGTCAATTTTGTTTGACAGAGAAAAAATGTATTCTGGTGAACTCAAGTTTGAGAGAAGGACGACATCTGCCCAGGTCGAAGGAAGTGTCCATGGGTTGCATTCGTAAGTAATTCTTATAAAAACTGTCTGGTAATTTGTTAAAAGGTGGCTCTAAGGTGCTCTGAAATAATGAGTTTTATGTTTTTAGGATAGAGTCCACAGGAAGTAGGAAAACATTATTATGAATCCCTAACCTCACTTTAAAACATGGTAAAAAAAAAAGGCTTTTCTATGAAACCCTCTCAGCGAAAATTTGAAAAACGCGAGGTCAAGAAAACCATGTGACAAATGACTTGTGATGTCAGTGGTGGCTTGTTCATTTGGACCTGCCGACATTCTCTAGACCCAAATTCACCCCTGAACTTCTTGATTTCCAATTATCACTGCTGCAATGTGACTCTTTAAATGACGATCCAACATACACATAAGAAGCAAAAAAGATTTGGGATTTTACTTTCTTATACTTCGTGGGCAAAGCGATTTCACGGCTTGGCTTGACGCGAACACATCAAGCGTTGTATACACGACAACGCATCTGAACTACCGTAGACGACAACGGGAATGCGGTTACAATCGAATTGAACATGGACCAGTCAGAAATCTTTAGTAATGGATATTAGGAAGATAAAAGCGTTGTTTCTGAGGATGTCGCCTTTTTTAGTGACTCTTCTGGACTGGACAGGAAAGTGGGGGTGAAAAATATGACAATCTTGAGGAACTTGAAGTTCCCCGAGATGCGGTTGGTCGAGCAATATTGTTCGCGATACTGAATCAGCGTTTCAAGACGATTGCCACGGTGAAAGCACAGGAAGGTGGGGAAAGCACAGGAAGGTGGGGAAAGCACAGGAAGGTGGGGAAAGCACAGGAAGGTGGGGAAAGCACAGGAAGGTGGGGAAAGCACAGGAAGGTGGGGAAAGCACAGGAAGGTGGGGAAAGCACAGGAAGGTGGGGAAAGCACAGGAAGGTGGGGAAAGCACAGGAAGGTGGGGAAAGCACAGGAAGGTGGGGAAAGCACAGGAAGGTGGGGAAAGCACAGGAAGGTGGGGAAAGCACAGGAAGGTGGGGAAGCACAGGAAGGTGGGGAAAGCACAGGAAGGTGGGGAAAGCACAGGAAGGTGGGGAAAGCACAGGAAGGTGGGGAAAGCACAGGAAGGTGGGGAAAGCACAGGAAGGTGGGAAAGCACAGAAGGTGGGAAAGCACAGGAAGGTGGGGAAAGCACAGAAGGTGGGGAAAGCACAGGAAGCCAAGGACCTACTTTTCTGTGAAAATGCAGATCGTCTCCTAAACCCTACCACAGTGACATGTGAGTTGTAGTTGTTTCGTCCAACTTTCGCACAAAAAAACCCTTGTCAAACCACATTGCACGTTTCGATCCAAAGACTCCAGATGATTATGTGGCATGTGTATGACTTGATTGTAATAGACCCCTTGAATTGGCCGCCATTGCTGAGGTGACACAACTGAAATGTGCACACGTACATGTGCTACGCTCAACTCTCAGCCAATGATGGTCTTTATTGACCTTATTGAGGGTGCTATTTGAGCTTGTGACGTCACGAGCAAGGGGTCTAATATGTGTCAAACTCTATCGTACTAGCCACCAGTGACGCCAAGGGGTCATATGCATGTCATTATCATACCTAAACAGTTTTTGACTTTGGGCTGAAAAAGCCGTGCAAGGTAGTGAAATTTTGACTTGAATTTTTTATTACTAAGTACAGATTTTAAGTGTAACATAATTACTAACCGGTATCTTTGATGTTTACTCAACCATGTAAAGGTCTAGTCTCCTGACGATGGCTAGAGCATGCTAGTCGAAATGTTGAGACCAGTTGGAACTCACTCCGCTGCAGTGATTTTAATAGCGAGAAGTCGCCTCGATCCACTAGCGAATGTAGTAGTCCCAGCCAATTTTCTACCTTCCCGCCTTGGTAGTAGTTAATAAGCAGGACAGTTCTGATTTTCAGAACTACGTAGTCTCCAGAATTCCGAAATCTACTTCGCGGCAGTAAAATAAATAGCAAGACAAGTTCTCAAAAAACAAAATCTACACAGCAAAGTAGATATATATACATGGTGTTACTGCAAACTGTACTTTGATAACTCCC
This sequence comes from Pycnopodia helianthoides, assembly GCA_032158295.1. Taxonomy (NCBI): domain Eukaryota; kingdom Metazoa; phylum Echinodermata; class Asteroidea; order Forcipulatida; family Asteriidae; genus Pycnopodia; species Pycnopodia helianthoides. The sequence continues at coordinate 17,955,859 of CM063244.1, read as the reverse complement.
ATGCAATGCCTCAAAATTCCATTGACATAAAAAGGTAATAACAATATTAAGAGCACCATAGAGCCGCCCTCTAACTTTTCATGCACCAGATCTTCAGCTTTGTATATGCCATTTATAAGGATCATTTACATTGTAAAAACAACCTCACTTCATCATTTCTATCACCAGGTCTATAATTCAATGCAAATATAGATAATTGCCCACATTTATGTGGTGACTTGGAGAGCTTGTAAATGTCCCTGCTGAATATTATCTACACATGGGGCTCAGTAGTGGGTGTCATCTTCTAAATGAGAGATGTAGGTCTGCTGTCAATTTTGTTCTAGATTTGTACTTTTTTTTCTAACGGAGTGTCAAAAGTTGGAACAGTAGGAACGATCTAATTACATGTAGATCGAATAAGAATTCCAGGGTCGTGCACATGTACCGCTTCATTGCACTGCTGAAACGTACCTTTGGAATGTTAAAAAAATGCTAATGCGCGTATTCACTCGTGTAGGAGTGCTCTTGTACTTCTGCACAATAAAGGGTCTAGCTTAATGTTATAGCATCCAATGGACTGTTTGTGTGTGTGCCCACTGAACGTTCTTTTGCACTTAGAACGTGCCTGACTTTTGAGATGCTCGAACAATAGTAACAGGCTGTAAAGAGAAAGTACATAAGAGTAACATCCTGCTGCCCTGCATAATCCATACCTGGTTATGCCCAGGGTTTGATGGATTCTGCACTGCATATCCAGGCTTGCCTTCCAATCACTAACTCTAACCCCATTGATGACAACTTCCTCAATTCTTCAAAATCAAACAATAGGGGGTTTTGTGGGTCTAAATTCTACAAGGTTGAACATGAGTTTGCGTAGGATCCCTGACTACCTCAATCTTTCAACTGATTTGAGTTGTGTGTAGGATCCCTGCCACCTCATGTAGGATCCCTTCTACCTCAATTTTTCAACTGATTTGAGTTTTGTGTTGGATCCCTGCTACCTCAATCTGTCAACTGATTTGAGTTTTGTGTAGGATCCCTAGTACCTCAATCTTTCAACTGATTTGAGTTTTGTGTAGGATCCCTGCTACCTCAATCTGTCAACTGATTTGAGTTTTGTGTAGGATCCCTAGTGCCTCAATCTTTCAACTGATTTGAATTTTATGTAGGATCCCTGTTAACTCAATCTTTCAACTGATTTGAGTTTTGTGTAGGATCCTTGCCTACATGTACCTCAATCTTTCAGCTTTGTTTGAGTTTTTGTGTAGGATCCCTGCTACCTCAATCTTTCAACTGATTTGAGTTTTGTGTGGGATCCTTGCTTACCTCAATCTGTCCACTGATTTGAGTTTTGTGTGGGATCCCTAGTGCCCAATCTTTCAACTGAATTGAATTTTGTGTAGGTGATTTTGAAGAACTGGGAAAGTAAAGGTCAATCTACAGACTCAGTCTTCAATTTTTCTTGAAATTTACAAATGTTTTGTTCATTTTTTTTCCTCCCACCAGATATGAGAAGAGACTATTCTGAGACATGTCCCAACAGCCTTTCTTTCCACATTTCATTTGGTGCACCAGTATTCTCTTCGAACATCAGGTCTTCACACATAGTATTTTTGCACAAAAAGTGCCCTCTTGTGGATAAAATGCACAAGGTGTTCTACAAAGCCTAATATAGTCACACTGTCTTCTGTGTAAAGTCAATTCATGTTATGATGAGTTAGGCAAACTTTAAGATTAATTACAAACTTTTTCTTTTTGAGTTTTGTGAAAAGACAGTTTAGGATCCCGAATCAAGTCAATGGAAAGTGCATCTTTACTGTGTAGATCCGAATTCCAAAACTTGTGATGCTCTTGTTTCCAACAAATACTAAAACATATTTAGGTATTCTCGTAATGTGATAGGTAAACATTTTCAAATCTATAAAATAATTCTTTTCTTATTTATTTCGTTTTTAAAGGGCATTATAAACTCTTGCTCATTTCTTTGTGCTACAACAAAAGTAAGCACTGAAGTATGAAAGTTTCAAAATGACTGGTATTTTTTACGATGATTGGTGAGGGTAAAATCCAAACTGTTAATGTGAGAATTTAGCAGAGGGTGATGAAACTCAAAAGGTGTGATTTGAGGAGAGGAAAACCAGAGATGAGTTTTGCAAAACGCACCCAACTCATTTACAAAGTTTCCTCAAAAATTTGGATCGATGCTCTTTTTGTTTTTCTTTGACTTGATCCATGGTGTTGGACTTAACATTTATAATCAATTGAAGAAATAAAAATCTGTAAATTTACTTGCAAAAATCATGAAAAAATTTACTGATTGATTTGATATTCGACTAAGAGCAAACCATTTCTTTTTTCTCTGAGACTTAATCCCACCCATAAGATATCCAAGAAGTGTGAAATTCCAACTGCAGTACATAAAGAGTTAGTGTGAGTGTTTAGGTTTTAAAACATCTGTTTGGGGGTTTTGGGGTTTGTTTAGGTGTATTAAATCTACCTGCCGTGGTTATATTTTGAAAGTTAAAGGGACAGATTCCTTGGATTGGGCGTTTTGGGCTATTAAAAGCGTTTGTTATGAAAGGAATATGACTGGAAGATGTTTTAAAAGTAGAATGTAGTTTTTTAAACAAATATGTCTAGTGGAAAATTTGGTTCCACAAAATGGCGGATCCATGTTAGTTATAAAATTTTGAGGCATATTTGTGTTGATCATTTTATTGTAATTTTAAAACATCTTTCCGACCATATTCATTTAATAACAAATGCTTTCCATAGCCCGAATCCCCAATCCAAGGCAACGTGTCCCTTTAAGGTGTATTTGTGTTCCAATAATGTAATATTTTGAGAAATAAGGTCAGGCAACTTCTCAAAACTATTCCAGGATAAGTTGTTGATAGACTACTCCACAGTTGATTTTCCAAGCCAAAAGGTATCCCCAAGCAGAGCTTTGTACTGGGCAAACATCCAACTATGAACAAAATTCATCGGGTAGTTATCAATGATTTACTCTTTGTGGATAAACTTTTCTGCAACTTATCCTGGAATAGTTTTGAGAAAGTGCCTTACGGTTGTGTACATTTTGTTTTTGTTTATTATGTTTTTTAGGGAGAGAAAGGGTTTTCCATGCTGCAAGATTGTTTACAACTTCCACCTGTCTACCTTAAAGTATTTTGTTACCCTGGTATTCACCAACTATATTGTTATTGCACATTGGCATAGTGCCTTTGTCATATTTTGAGGTACTTTTTAGATGCAGAGCTTCTTTGTATAGATGGGGTTTGGTCATGTTCTTTGATTCCAGATTTAAGAAGGGGAAAAAATGGTTTGAGATCTTTCATGGAGGACCATCTTTCTTTCCCCATGGATCAAGATATTATTGAACTTTAAAGATTTTGTGTCCAACTTTTGTGTTAAAAAAGTACTGTACAGTGTGAGTTTGTCCATATGTAGTGTGACATGCTCTTAAAAATTGAGTATCATTTTGCAAAAGTCCTCATTCCAGATTCCCAAAATAGTTTAAAGATCCCATTTTTAGATAAGTTTATAAGCGCTCTACCAAAGGACCAAAACAAAAAAGTTGGCAAGAGTGGGATTAATTTTGATCAGTACTCGTGCTTAAAATGTTAAAATCTTGTTTTAAAAAGAAATGTTAGTAAAAAGCTACTAATATTGTTTGTGTAATGCTGTTAAATTTGATTAAACAATGTTTGTTTGGTGGGGAATAACAACAAAAACTAATGGACTGAGTGGGACAGACGGTCAGAGAATTTAAAGTTATGATTAAATGTAGTGAAAATGTTAACTGACTAGACTTGGATTATTTGATACCAAAGGAAAACCATCAACAAATCTTGCAAATTTAATTTTAGAGTTTTCTGCCACTCATTTACTTTTATTATTGTTATTAATTTTGTTCCTGATTTCTGTTTATGACTATGGGAAATGCTGGGAATGTAGCATTTGTTTGCACTTACAGTTGTATCCAGGAATGCTTTCAAGAATTATGATCAGAAAAGTTTCGTCAGTAAAAATCTTTTTTTTTTACTTGAAGGATCCCTCAGTTTACAATGTATTAATTAACGGAAGAATCACTGAAATGTAACTGCGTAATAATAACTTAAAACACTTATTGTAAAATGTTAATTTTAAGATTTGGAACTCAGAATTTATTGCAAGTGCACCAACTCAACTGATTTAAGGCAGAAATAATTGTTTGTTGCCGAGTTGTACTTTCATTTGAAGATAGTTTTTTTAATGTTTGGAAATAGTATATTGATTAATTAATGAGTTGCGATCCGAACCCAATCCCATAATGCTGTTCAGCAGGAAATATTGCTTAACGGATGTAATTGCTAAGCAAACTATTGGCAGGACACCAGACAATTCCCATGTAAAGCACATGGTGTTTTGATTGGTAGCCTGTTTCCGCTAAACATTTTTCTTTGTGCCTAGTAAATTTGTGTGTTTTGCAGCCTAAAGGCCCTTTTATGAGTTGTCTTTGTGTAGGCACTGGACTTAATAAGGTTTGTCGTCACAAGTTCGCATTAAATCTCATGTATGTGAGTCACTGAAAAAAAAAACAAATTTGCAGAATTGTCATTTGTAGATAAGTTAGATAATTTTAAGATTTGTGTTATGCCCTGTGGTTTTTTCACTGATAGATGTACATTAAAAACAAAATTAAAATCACAAGTTGAAATCTGGACTGTACCATTTCATGCCTGTGAAATGGAACAGTCCAAATTTCAAGGAGTGATTATACTCTGCGCTCATGTGCATCAATTTTTTGTTATACCCCTTCCACACTCCTAGATAATGCGTAATTAACCTTACATTCATGTTAATTGAACTTAGTATCCCGATTTTTGTTCTTCTTTTTCTGACGTTACGGTAAAGAGCAACCCCTATTTTTAAATGAACAGCTCCAACTGGAACGGCCGTCGGGATCACGCTAAATCGTGTCCACCCCCCCCCCCCATAGTTACTTCAACAATAAATAATTCAAAGCTTTTCTAAAATATAAAAATTATTTTTAACATCAAGGTATTAAACGGCTGATAAAAACATAGCTGGAGCGGTTTAAGCGTGTCAATGCATATGCATTCAATGCTACCAGTACCACAACACGACGTGCCTTTACGTGTGTTGTTCCACCAGTGCCAATCACATGACGAACAAGGCCCATTTTGTGGGCATTTCCGGAAAGCATATTATTTTTTTATTAAATAAATTTTCACAAAAACAGAAAAGGGATAGCAACGTGTATATTGTACCGGTAAATGAATTTCAGAGTTTAGACAAGATTGTATATAGACATACAAACAAGATTGAATGTACCCGCTAGATATTAAATACTGCCCCATGGTGATGACTTCGTGTATTCTTATTTTTCACCTGCTCCATCCAGACTTCTCTTGGCTGGAGTCCAAGTCACTGACATGCTGCGTGTAAGTGTCATTGTAGTACGCGATTGGTCAGCTTTAAGTTGTACGCTCTTCAATGGGAGGAAATTTGCGTTGTTCGTATGGGACTGGTTTTTGTTAGATGGGATGTGTAGGTGAAGAAATCAAGAAGTAACGAAGTTAGACATTAACCAATCAGAATCGGGCAATCTTGGTCTTCCCCCATCCACAGCTTTTAAATCGTCTTGATAAAATCACCAAATTTCGTGAACATTATTGTTGGGCCTAATTGTTTTACTGAAGTAACACCTAGCTTTAGCAAAACCAGTTTTTCTGGTTCAGCATCCTGTTTGGTCCCGAAGCGTTAAGGAGGATATTGATAAAGAGAGAAATTAAAGGCATAAATATGACTTGCATCTCATAATAATGACTTGATACAATTAAAAAATGATTCATATCTCATAATTACTTAGATATCCCAAAAATATGACTTAACTTGCACAAGTCATAATTATGACTTATTCCGTCATAATTATGAGAAGTAAGTTATAATTAGTATTTATACTACATCACAATTATGAAACAGATATGACTTTCTTTTATTTTTCCTAATGTCCCTTTAACGCTTTTGTAGTTTCGCGCCGAGCAACGAGGTTATCGTCTGCTAATAGCCCCTTTCATTTAGGTTAATGAGCCCCGTCACACTAATTAACCAATCAAATTCGACCAAAGTGACGTAATAAACTCATCACTTCTTACAGAACCGATACAAAATAGAGCAGTGGATACACTTAAAAATTTCACTTTACGGGAAGAAAAGGTTATCAATTCTGTTTTTATTGTAATTACATTTTTTATTTAATAATAAGTTGCAGAGATATTGCTTATAAGTTCCGGAAGATGAAAAATTGTAAAACGCGGATTGATTTTAATTCGGTACTTTCTTTTATTTCTTACACACTTATACCTCCTAACAATTTGGCCAACTTTTCTTGCCGCCTTTACCATAATTTAGCTGGTTTCTATTGAGGTCGGACCTGTACGAGTTTTGGTCCACCAAAAGCTCGGTCTATGCAATTTAGAAACACCCTTTTTGCCTTATATTGTGTTCGGGGGTTTGTCGACTCAACTCAGCACACCAACACAGTTTTGATTTGTGACTTTGAAGAGAATTTTCTGCCAAAAATAAGGAATTTTCAATGGAATGACAGCAACGGACGGAGGAGGTTTGTGTGAGAGGCTCGCACCAACATTGCAGTATCACTCAGACATGTCGCAAAACTTTGCAAGTTTGATCAGACTTTTGAACAGTGACAGTTGAACTGATCAGAACTGATCAAACTTGTGTAGGATGAAAAGTACAACGACTGAGACGGTTGGAGGACACGAGGACCCGCCCTGAGGAGGTTGTAAATTGTGAGTAAAAAAGTCAAAAATTGTAACCTTTATTTTACACTTGCTGAAAAAGATTACATTTTTGTGTGTGCGTAAGACAAACTGTGCAAACAACACCGTCCTGTTTAGCACTCAAGCAACGTTCACATTCATGACAGTTTAATTCTTAACCTGGCCCTTTTAGCATGATTTCACACAAACCAACATGTCATAAAGAAAGAAAAACACGCCAAAGCCGTTTAAACCATTAAAGGAACATTACAGAATTGGTAAGAACAAATATACTTTTTGATCACAGATTTACATAAAACTTACACGGTCTAATGATGATGATAGTAGAAAACATCCCTTGAAATATTTCTGTCTGAAATGCCATATTTGATGAGAAATTAATACTAACTGCCGATTGGAGTTTATCGCTCAGTGAGCGTTTTATTCATTTGTTGAATCTATATGATTTCATGCAAAATGTGTAATCGGTTTTTCACTATTTTCTCGTGACCCAAATGCGGATCGATCTCAAACTTCTACAGGTTTGTCAGTTTATGTATATGGTGGATTACATAAAGTGCTTACACTGCCAGCAACTATTTTGTTACCAAAAACCAATTCTGTAATGTTCCTCTAAACACCAAAAATGCACTTTAATAAATATTCCTATTATAATTATTACTCCCTCACAACGAACTCTAACATGTCTAAGGAAAATAACGATTATTCCTTAGCTTAGTAACTAGTATTAGCTGATTAGTATACCTTTGTCAACATTTTATTTGTCTGAAGGTATAAGATGCCCTGTGCTTGCATTAATGTCAGCATGGTCAGACTGTAAAGTTGGCAGACTGTATGTGGTAAAAGAAGATAATGTGGGATCTAACCTTTGAAAGAGAGACCGGAAATTAAAGCGTTCACATGCCCTGCCTGCATATTTGAGACCTTAGAAGCCAGTCACCTGTTTGCTTGTCATACCTTTTGTGTTTCTAGAGTATTTCAACATGTTCAACATGTTGAAAGACCTTGGGAAATGTAGCAAGGTGTTTTGTATAACCAACTCACTTTAAATAAGTTGACCTATGTGACCTTTTTCGGCTTAGTGTCATTCACAATGACCAGATCCAATCTTCCCAAGCTAGTTATATAAGTATTCAATATGTTCAATTCAAAGCTTGTTACATGTTTAAAAAGCAGGCCCAAACATTTTCTAATTAAAAAAGTTTCATTTCATGGCCTGTCAATACCTAGCCCAGGCTAGACTCCTCCGTTGCATCATCGCGACGGAGTCCAGGGTATCAAAGGTTATCTACCCATTGCGAAAAATTTGTTTTATCATATTTATACCTGATGGAGGAAGCTGAAGCTTCGTTCACATATTCCTATGTCGAATTCCAAAGAATTCTTGGTTCAAATGTGTCAATTTTATCCTTGGGTGACATTATTTAAGAAAATAAAATGAAAATTTACGTCTCTCATTTAACTTCCGGTCTAACTGAACGTCAGTGAAGACTTATATCCTGGAATAAGTTTTGAGAAAGAGCCTTACGGTTGTGTACATTTTGTTTTTGTTTATTATGTTTTTTAGGGAGAGAAAGGGTTTTCCATGCTGCAAGATTGTTTACAACTTCCACCTTTCTACCTTATCCTTGGGTGACATTATTTAAGAAAATAAAATGAAAATTTATGAAGACTTGCGAGATCGATCACTACTGGAAATCGAGGTTGACCACGTTCGTTCGTGCAGCACATTCTTCCTGTGACAGCCGGGGATGTTATGCATGTGGGCATGCGCGCATATAGCCACACGGGCAATTGGTACATGATGATAACAACGATAGTACATAACTCCGACTTATTTTCTAAAATAATGTCACCCATGGATATAATTGTTACTTATGGAACCATCAAAAGTGTATTTTAGGACACAGAGAATAAATGAGGGAATTTTCAGCTTCTTAAATCAGGTAAAAATATTTTTAAACATTAGTTGGACATTTTTTCGCATCGTAGAGAAGCTTTATACCCAGGACGTCAGTGCAGTGCAACGGATGCTGACGTCCTACCAGGGCTAGTCAATACAATGAGGTGTGTTATGGGACGCTAGAGTGGCTGGGCTTTTCATATCTTTTTAATAGTAGTTGACTACTAAGTGCCAGTAAGGGATCCTTTCGATGAGAAATTGAAGACTTTCATCTGAATTCAGATTTTGAACTGTCTGCCTCATGAATAAAGGAGCTCTCAGTCTTAATTTCTTAGAAAAAGTTCCTATTAAAAATAAACAGTCTATTCTCATGTTTTACAAAGGTTTTTAGCTGTACCTTCGAATGATACAAAGTTTGTATTAAATTTTAACAGTTTTTTCTTATTTATTTAAAAATAGGTGTTTTTCTTCTTCATCATTTTAAGATCTCCTTCAAAAGCATCTCCAGTAGCTTGTATCAGTGTTGTCAATGTTCATCGTTCTAATGTTGGATTCTTCTTCAGATATCAAGAAGTCTCCTTTAGACCTCCTTTTCAAGTGTTCAATACGTAGAGCTTTAAAGGATTGTTAGACAGATGTGAAAAAAAATATCCTTCAATATTGGCACATTTCTTCATCAGTGTCGAATATCTTTTTTTAAAGCTCATCGTCATAGTAACTTGCACCTCCAGGTTTCACCATTCATCTACTTGACACTCCCATTCAACATGGCAAATATCTCCTTCAATATCGCATCTTTCTTCATCATCTTTGAATATCTTCATTAAGACTCGTCGTCAAAGTAACATTGACCTCCATGGTTCAACATTATCTACTTGAAACTCCAAACCACCATTCAACATGGCAGATTCCTCTTCAGACAAGAAGTTTTGTGGGTGTCTTTCTTCTTCATCATTTAATATCTCCTTCATAAGACTTCTCCAGTAATTTGCCTCTTTATGTTCAGTCTTCATCCTTCTTATAGTGGATTCTTCTTCAGACATCAAAAGGAATGCGTCAAAGTAAGTTTTGGACAAGTGAAGTCTCCATCATCCTCTTTTTCTTCTTCATCATCTAAGATCTCCTTCAAAAGCATCTCCAGTAATTTGCGTCTTCTTTTTATAAGTGTTCATCATTCACATGCTGGATTCTTCTTCAGACATCAAGAGGAATGGGTCCATGTCTTTTTAGACATGTGAAGTCTCCATCGTCCTCTTTTTCAAATGTTTGTTGCATAGAGCTTTAACTCTTTAGTGCAATCGGTAGCACTGATTATTTTGAAAGAGTTGCTCTTTTGCTAACAAAATGGTAACCTGAAATAGAAGGAATATCCAAACAAATATCTTCTTCAATATCGGCATCTTTCTTCATCATCTTTGAATATCTTCATTACAGCTTGTCGTCATAGTAACTTTGACCTTCAGGGTTCAACATTCATCTACTTGAAACTCCAAACCACCATTCAACATGGCAGATTCCTCTTCAAACAAGAAGTTTTTATGGGTGTCTTTATTCTTCATCATTAAAGATGTCTTGCAAGACTTCTCCAGTAAATTGCATCTTTGTTCAGTCTTCATCCTTCACATGGTGGATTCTTCTTCAGACATCAAAAGGATTGCGTCAATGTCAGTTTGGACAAGTGAAGTCTCCATCGTCCTCTTTTTCTTCTTTATCATCTAAGATCTCCTTCAAAAGCATCTCCAGTATTTTGCATCTTTGTTATAAGCGTTCATCATTCACATGCTGGATTCTTCTTCAGACATCAAGAGGAATGGGTCAATGTCTTTTTAGACAAGTGAAGTCTCCATCGTTCCTCTTTTTCATGTGCCCGTTGCATAGAGCTTTAACTCTTCAGTGCAAATTTGTAGCGCTGATTATTTTGAAAGAGTTGCTCTTTTGCTAACAAAACGATAACCTGAGAGTGAAGGAATATTACAAACATTTCTCCTTCAATATCGGCAAATTCTTCATCATATTTGAATATCTTCATTAGAGTTTGTCATCATATTAACTTTGAACTCCAAGGTTCGACATTCATCTACTTGAAACTCCAAACCACCATTCAACATGGCAGATTCCTCTTCAGACAAGAAGTTTTGTGGGTGTCTTTATATTTCATCATTTAAGATCTCTTTCAAGACTTCTCCAGTAAATTGCTTCTTTGTTCCGTCTTCAACCTTCACACGGTGGATTCTTCTTCACACATCAAAAGGAATGCATCAAAGTCAGTTTGGACAAGTGAAGTCTCCATCATCCTCTTTTTCTTCTTTATCATCTAAGATCTCCTTCAAAAGCATCTCCAGTAATTTGCGTCTTCTTTTTATAAGTGTTCATCATTCACATGCTGGATTCTTCTTCAGACATCAAGAGGAATGGGTCCATGTCTTTTTAAACATGTGAAGTCTCCATCGTCCTCTTTTTCAAATGTTTGTTGCATAGAGCTTTAACTCTTTAGTGCAATCTGTAGCACTGATTATTTTGAAAGAGTTGCTCTTTTGCTAACAAAACAGTAACCTGAGAAAGAAGGAATATCAAAAACCTATCTCCTTCAATATCAGCATATTCTTCATCATATTTGAATATCTAAATTAGAGCTTGTCGTCATAGTAACTTTTACGTCCAGGGTTCAACATACATCTACATGTACTTGAAACTCCAAACAACCATTCAACATTCAACAGATTCCTCGTCAGACAAGAGGTTTTGTGGGTGTCTTTCTTCTTCATCATTTAAGATCTCCTTCATTAGTCCTCTCCAGTAATTTGCCTCTTTATGTTCAGTCTTCATCCTTCTTATAGTGGATTCTTCTTCAGACATAAAAAGGAATGCAACAAAGTCATCTTGGACAAGTAAAGTCTCCATCATCCTCTTTTTCTTCATCATCATCTAAGATCTTCTTGAAAAGCATCTCCAGTAATTTGCATCTTTGTTCAGTCTTCAACCTTCACATGGTGGATTCTCTTTCAGATATAGAGGGTTGCGTTAATGTCATCTTGGACTATTGAAGTCTCCATCGTCCTCTTTTTCTTCTTCATCATCTAAGATCTCCTTGGAAAGCATATGCAGTAATTTGCATTTTTTTCATAAGTGTTCATCATTCACATGCTGGATTCTTCTTCAGACATCAAGAGGAATGGGTCCATGTCTTTTTAGACAAGTGAAGTCTCCACCGTTCCTCTTTTTCAAGTGTCCTTTGCATAGAGCTCTAACTCTTCAGTGCAAATTTGTAGCACTGATTATTTTGAAAGAGTCGCTCTTTTGCTAACAAAGCGGTAACCTGAAAAAGAAGGAATATCAAAGCAAATATCTCCTTCAATATCGGCATCTTTCTTCATCATCTTTGAATATCTTCATTAGAGCTTGTCGTCATAGTAACTTTTACGTCCAGGGTTCAACATTCATCTACTTGAAACTCCAAACCACCATTCAACATGGCAGATTCCTCTTCAGACAAGAAGTTTTGTGGGTGTCTCCCTTCTTCATCATTTATAAACTCTCTTTCAAGACTTCTCCAGTAATTGCATCTCTATGTTCAGTCTTCATCCTTCACATGGTGGATTCTGCTTCAGATATTAAAAGGAATCCATCAAAGTCAGCTTGGACAAGTAAAGTCTCCATCATCCTCTTTTTCTTCATCATCATCTAAGATCTTCTTGAAAAGCATCTCCAGTAATTTGCATCTTTGTTCAGTCTTCAACCTTCACATGGTGGATTCTCTTTCAGATATAGAGGGTTGCGTTAATGTCATCTTGGACTATTGAAGTCTCCATCGTCCTCTTTTTCTTCTTCATCATCTAAGATCTCCTTGGAAAGCATATGCAGTAATTTGCATTTTTTTCATAAGTGTTCATCATTCACATGCTGGATTCTTCTTCAGACATCAAGAGGAATGGGTCCATGTCTTTTTAGACAAGTGAAGTCTCCACCGTTCCTCTTTTTCAAGTGTCCTTTGCATAGAGCTCTAACTCTTCAGTGCAAATTTGTAGCACTGATTATTTTGAAAGAGTCGCTCTTTTGCTAACAAAGCGGTAACCTGAAAAAGAAGGAATATCAAAGCAAATATCTCCTTCAATATCGGCATCTTTCTTCATCATCTTTGAATATCTTCATTAGAGCTTGTCGTCATAGTAACTTTTACGTCCAGGGTTCAACATTCATCTACTTGAAACTCCAAACCACCATTCAACATGGCAGATTCCTCTTCAAACAAGAAGTTTTGTGGGTGTCTCCCTTCTTCATCATTTATAAACTCTCTTTCAAGACTTCTCCAGTAATTGCATCTCTATGTTCAGTCTTCATCCTTCACATGGTGGATTCTGCTTCAGATATTAAAAGGAATGCGTCAAAGTCAGCTTGGACAAGTGAAGTCTCCATCATCCTCTTTTTCTTCTTCATCATCTAAGACAAAAGCATCTGCAGTAATTTGCATCTTTGTAATAAGTGTTCATCATTCACATGCTGGATTCTTCTTCAGACATCAAGAGGAATGGGTCCATGTCTTTTTAGAGAAAGTGAAGTCTCCACCGTTCCTCTTTTTCAAGTGTCTGTTGCATAGAGCTTTAACTCTTCAGTGCAAATTTGTAGCACTGATTATTTTGAAAGATTTGCTGTTTTGCTAACAAATGGGTAACCTGAAAAAAAGAAGGAGTATCAAAAAAAATATCACCTTCAATATCGGCAGCTTACTTCATCATCTTTGAATATCTTCATTAGAGCTTGTCGTCATAGTAACTTTGACCTGCAGGGTTCAACATTCATCTACTTGGAACTCCAAACCACCATTCAACATGGCAGATTCCTCTTCATCTCCATCTTTCCTCTTTGTGAACTGCCGTTGCATAAAGCTTTAACTCTTTTTATTGCATTTTTGTTGTACTGATTATTTTGAAAGAGTTCCTGCTTTGCTAATAAAACAGAAACATTAAAAAAAACGACTTTGTGAAAATATCTCCTTCAGTACTGGCATATTTCATCTACTTTGTTGAATATCTTCATTTAAAGCTTGTCGTCATAGTTACTTTGACCTCCAGGTTTCAACACTCATCTACTTGAAACTCCAAAACACCATTCAACATGGCAATTTCCTCTTCAGACAAGACTTTTTCTGGGTGTGTTTCTTCTTCATGACATAAGATCTCCTTCAAGACTTCTCCTTCAAGGGATCTGTGTGTTCAGTGTTCATCCTTCACATGATTAATTTTTTTTCAGACATCAATATGAATGCGTCAATGTCATCGTGGACAAATGAAGTCTCCATTGTTCCTCTTTTTCTTCTTCATCTTCCAAGAACGTATTTAAAGCCTCTTTAGTAATTTGCTAATCTTTGATATCTGTGTTCATCACTCACACAGTGGATTCTTCTTTAGACGTCAAGATGAACGAGTCACTTCTTTTTGGACATGTGAAGTCTGTATTGTTCCACTTCTTTAAATGCTTGTTGTAAAGAGCATAATTGAAGCTCTTATTATTTTAAAAGAGGTACTCTTTTGCTAAAACAAGGAATAAAAAACATCCTCTTTAATATTGACCTAATTGTTGAATATCTTCATTTAATTATAAAGCTTGTTGTCATAGTATCTTATACCTCCATGGTTCACCATTCATCTACTTAAAATAATCAGTGTGACAAATATGCACCAAAGAGTGAAGCTCTATGCTCTGAACACTTGTAAAGAAGGAATGATGGAGACTTCACTTGGCCATGAAGACATTGACCCACTCATCTTGATGTCTGAAGAAGAATCCTCCATATGAACGATGAACACTGAACACAGAGATGCGAAATACTGGAGATTCTCTTTTACGAGATATTAGATGATGAAGAAGAATGACACCCACAAAACATTGCAAGAGGAGTCTGCAATGTTGAATGGTAGTTTGCAGTTTCAATTAGACGAATGGTGAATCCTGGAGTTGAAAGTTACTATGACAACAAGCAAATCCAGTCTGTTGATCTTTCTCTCAATTAGCACAGAGTCACATATGCTGAAAAACATCTGAGATGGTGCAAGGCTGAGGGGAGATGACAGGTTGTACTGTGTGTTCCATTAGCGGCAAGATGGTAAGTTAAGGTTTGTACTTCTATCAAATTTGACATAACTCAAACCAAATGTGACAACTTCAGTGTTTCTTTTCAAATAAATACTGGTCAAAAATTGAGGTAAAACTGACAAATTGTGGTAAACATCTTGATTAATTCAATGTAAAAAAAGGTTGTTAATTTTGTTTTGTTTTTCTAAAGAAAACCTTTCACATGCTCACATATAGTTGTTATGCACTGTTCGATATGTTATGCCATTTTGTAAAAAATATGGATTTGTTTATAAGACTTATGCAAAAGGTTATGGGGAAATAGCAGTGTGTGGACTATTATTGGACTTAGTCATGTTAAAATGGAAATTAAAAGTTAGACTCTGAAAGGTAGCTTTTAATTTCTATGATATGGGGAAAATGTATCTACAAGAAATAAGAAATAAAAAACTTTAAAAGTAAATTTTTGATATTGCTATCCCAAAATGTGTGTTTTTAAGAAAAAGCATCATTGTAAAAACGAATTGAGATTGGACATTTTCCAGTTCTGCATTCAGATTGAATACACAATTTCTAACACAGGCTTTACATCAACTTGTGTTAGTGCCTCCAGGAAGAGTACCCCTAGGAAGAGCACCCAGGAAGAGCCCCAGGAATTGCCCCCAGGAAAAGCCCCAGGAAGTGCCCCAGGAGTTACCTTCAAGACGAGCACCCAGGAAGAGCACCCACAAAGAGCTCTCAGGAGTGCCCCCAGGAAGAGCCCCAAAATGACACTCGGCAAGTACCACCAGGAGGAGCCCTGGCCCTTACATAGAAGCATCTAAAAGCTGGCCCAAAGGCAGAAGAGAGGTGTTAGCTTCCAAAAAAGTAGCAAAAAGTAAGTCAAGATTTGTACTTGTATTGAAAATATTGTATATGTTTTCTTCTGGAATCTTAGAATTAGGCTTATTCCAATCATGCAAACAAACAACAAGTATTTAATGCAAAAAAAAAGTATAATTTCAATAGGAAACTTTATAACTTTTCATTGCAGGTCCCACGAAGTTACCTGGTCAACAGCCAAAACACTTTTTGTTTTCAGAAAATCTTGATCGAAGTTGCACCATTTTTCAAACTGCTGTTTTTGAGTCTGCTTACTAATTGTTGTTACATTTTTTTAAACATAATACAGCTGACTTCATCAAATATACAGAACTGTGTTTTCACTCTTGTATCTCTTTAAAGGCCCTGTACACTATTGGTAAGAGCGAAAAACACAAATGTTCACAGATTCACACATAATTTACATGATTTAAAGTAAGTAATGGTAGAAAGGGTTCCTTAAAATATTTCTGCCCAAATCTGCTATCATTTCTGAGAAATGATTAAAACAATAGTTTTTATCGCGCGTGATACAAACTTGATGTTTGAAAAAACAGAAAACACATAAGGTCTCTTTTCACTATTTTAGTTCTCGTGACCTCGATGACCAATTGAGCTCAAACTTTCACAGGTTTGTTTGTTCATGCATATGTTGAATCACAAAATGTGGACACTGATTTTGAGCTGTTACCAAAAGTGTACAATACCTTTAATAAGTAAATAATTCCTAAACGATCACTTTGTGAAAACAAAAGCACAAGTTTTGTGCTCGGAGCACTGTGTACGAACAAATGCATATTGATACTTATCACAACAGGTCACTTCATAAAAACACCGTATGCCTCAATAGGTTATACAGATAGGTCACTTTGTGAAAACGCAAAAGTTGTGCACGTAAGTTTCTAACCCTTGCTCATGGGTAAAGTGGCATATTACGATAGGTCACTTCGTGGGAAAAAATGGCAAATCTAGTGATACGTCATTCATACTAATTAGCGTAGCTCTGATACTGTTATACATTGGTTACTGAAAGTGAAACTTGCTGAAAATGTTAACAGTAATAAGTATGTTAATAATTTGTATAAAAAAACATTTTGCAAAATTGTCCTCCCAGGCACTTCACATAGAAACATAATTTAGAGGAAACCATAAAAGAGATCAAAATAAGTAGGCCCTATCAATAGAGGCAGTAACAAACTTGAAATATTCACAATTTTGTTCCTCTTTCTTTCTTAAATACTTAGAAACTCAGAGTATAATCAGAACAATTTTTCATTTTGTCTGTATCTTTTCTGCAGAAGGACTTAAAATCGTAGGAGCCGACTGTGGTCAAAGTCCCAAGATATTGCTGGACGCCTACTACAGATCATCCTTAGAGGCATTCGGACTTAACACTATAATTACTTAGGACACTCAGGTAGATCCTTGTCATTTGATTGGAAAGGATTGTAGGTCACACATGGCATTCAATAACCAAACCATGGCCTACATCATAAACAATGTACTTTGGTACCATTCACTGTGCATCCTCAACCACCCCCCTTTTTTTTAGTATTGCCTGCTAGAACACATCATTATACACAGCAGTACCAAAAACGGTTACAGCTCGATAGTCTGAAGGTTCGATGGTCCGAAGGTTCGTTAGTCCGAAGGTTCGTTTGTCCGAAGGTTCGATAGTCCGAATTGACAATAAGGTCCGATAGTCCGAATTGACAATAAGGTTCGATCATCGATTCGGACTATCGGACCTTATCGTCAATTCGGACTACCGAACCTTCGGACCAGTGAACCTTCGGATCAATGAACCTTCGGACTAACGGACCTTCGGTCTATCGGGCGGCGGACACCAAAAACACCCTCTTATGTGGATGCCAAAATACAGTCTTGTACATTTTGTTTATTCTTCATAGCTTATCCTCCAATTAAAGGGTCTACTTGGATATTAAATCAATAGTAGGCTACATGTAATTTCTTGATATTCACTTTTTAGTATTTTTTTAATAGGCTTTAGTTCTTTTATGTATTTTTCACCATCTATCTGTGTGTGTGTGTGGGTGTGTGTGTTTTTTTAAAGTTTTTTTAATTAACAGTCAATTAAGGTATCAACCCAGAGGATAACATTTAAAGGAACATTACAGAATTGTTTTTTGCTAACAAAACAGTTGCTGGCAGTGTAAGCAATTTATGTAATCCACCATATACATAAACTGACAAACCTGTAGAAGTTTGAGATCGATCGGCCATCTGGGTCACGAGAAAATAGTGAAAAACCGATTACACATTTGCATGAAATCATATAGGTTCATTAACAAATGAATAAAACGCTCACTGAGCGATAAACTCCAATCGGAAAATTAGTTTATTCATTTCTCATCAAATATGGCATTTCAGACAGAAATATTTCAAGGGATGTTTTCTACTACCATCATCATTAGACCGTGTAAGTTTTATGTAAATCTGTGATCAAAAGTATATTTTACAATTACCAATTCTGTAATGTTCCTTTAAGATCAAACAATATAAACCATTATCTTGGTGCAGCCATCTTGCTGTCTCCCATTGAAACATGATGTAGCCAAATTGAGGCTGGAAGGACTTTGCAGAAGTATATTCAGACAGCAAATAAAAGCAAAACATTTGATTGGAAAATGGCATGGCATGCAGTCATGATAATAATGTAACTATGTAGTTTTGGCCGCAGTCTTTTAATTTTCAAGATAAACAAACATTTGAAGATGGTGATAATCACGTTCAGAAATTTATAAAGGAGGAGCTTTTAGCTTTTAATTGAAAAAAGATGGAAAAAAATGCAAATCAAGAACAGCTTTTAAGTTTTTAAACCATTTTCATTGTTGGCTATGTTATATGTTGTGTTTCTGGAAAACCAGATGCTTTTTGGATAACCTTTCCTCTAGGAAAAATGTTCTAGTTGTTAAAGAGTTGTCTGATGAAGAGGAAAAGTTAGAACAACTACAGCAGAAATGTTTGGAAATCTTAAAATGGCCCTTTTTCACTGAATGAGTTAAGTATTTAAAGTAGTATGAACAAAACTGACGCCTCAGTAAATGACCTGTTTACACCATCAATACAGATGTGCAAAACTATAGGTACAGTACTACGTTGCTTTGTTTAATAGTATGGGAACAATTTGCCTGTAAAATTGAGAACCAAAGTCAGTAATGTTTATCTCATCATGCCAGTGCCTTCATTTAGTGGCATTCTAAGCTGATGTACGGAGTTAACAAAACTTGGTTGCCATAAAAAAATTGGAGCCTGATGGGAATTTCCCAACGTTTTTTACCCTGGAGGTTTTTCGTGGGGTTTTCGCCCATCTCGTACCCAGCAAAGTGCATAATGATGTAAATATTAAACTGATATCTAGTAATGTGGCTGCAGTGGAAAACTGTTATAACTGTTTGGATATACTCTGGATACAGAATTGTATAATAAATAATTGAGGTCTATTGAACATTGGAATAAACTACTACAATTATTAAAAGAGACTACATTTCTAATATACCTCCCTGCATGAAATATATACAAAGGAAATAAATATTTCGGGAATAAATATTTGACTAGACCTTCTTAATGTCAACAATAGGTGATGCAAGTTTTCAAAAATTATTTCATGTGTATACTTCATGTGTGACTCAGTTACAAGTATTTGCTGTTTTAAGAAAACACTTTCATAAATGCTCTTGTCAAACATAAAATCTGGAGGAAGTGCTCAATCGTACAGAATATGTTCACCCATTAGGAAATTATTGTTCGCCTGTCCGTTATTGTGACAGGATTGTTAATTTATTGTCAGAATCTGATTCAAATGTATATTTTAAGTTATGAATTATCCATATACCGGTATGTTCTTTTTTATTTACAAAATCCGAAAAATGTGTTAGTCTACTTTATATAAGTTTTGAAAAGGTTTTGATAATTATGAATACAAATAAAATAAAAAAGAACACAAAGATATAACTGATCGCAAAATTTGTTTGTCTGTCTAAAGGCTTTTAATAACGAGCAGTGTACGTCTAATTAAAATTAAAGCAGTAGCATTTCTTCACCATTTCTATACATGTTACAGTGTTTTGAGGTTCCTGCCATACAGACCTAAGCCTAATTTGTTTCATTACAAGAAAGAAGATATCATAATAGTCGAGAGAACTAAATGAGAAGATAGAATACTAAAATTATCTCAAATTGGTTATTTAATACAAATATGAAAAACACAGCCCCCCCCCCCTCCATGTTAAAACAAACTTTAAACACACTTGGCGCAAAATGTGGTCAGGCGGTGCCAGTATTCGCTCGGTCCCAGCGGCCTATCCAGGACCGATGGGATGGGCTAATCAGCTTGCACCATGAGCTATATATTTTTGACTAGAGCGCTAACACCCCGTTATACACGCACTAAGGTTTTGAAGCCGTGTGGGCGCATCCATGTTTATGTACAAACCAATACAAAAGCTTGAAATTTTGTACGGCAATTGTACGGCTATTTGCATGATAAAGCGTTTGTTCTTTTCTATGCGTCATCGAACCAAATATGCAGCAAATGAGAACGCAAAATCTGCTAATGAGCGTACAAACTGCGAGCTCATGTGCGTCATGTTTAACATGTGCGTTTGCGCGTATACGTTTTT
This sequence comes from Pycnopodia helianthoides, assembly GCA_032158295.1. Lineage (NCBI taxonomy): Eukaryota > Metazoa > Echinodermata > Asteroidea > Forcipulatida > Asteriidae > Pycnopodia > Pycnopodia helianthoides. Next base: position 17,935,592 of record CM063244.1, on the reverse strand, counting down.
TTTGTTTTGAGTTCGTCATTCTTGCCGGCATATTGTGTATCCTTGAAGCAGATTTCGTTTTTTCCCCTTGACATCTTGAAGCATTGAATCCTCCCAAACAAGGCTTTAGTTCGACTCAGCATTTTTCCTAAGACGTAAGTAACAACATCAGAGAATCACCTCTACATATTTTTTTAAGACATCACTAAAATCACCTGTTTACAAGAGCAATGATCATTAGATTAAATATGGCGCGTAGGTAAGCGCGCACGCCGAATGCAAAACTTTCGCGGCCATGTGTGCTCTCTTAAAATTAAAATCGTTCCGTAGTCACGCAACACATCAAACATGTCTGCGCCCAGGGTGGCTTCTAAACTCAGAGCAAGTTAGCGCTCTAGTCAATATATAAAGCTCTATGGCTTGCACAGATTCTTGTTCAGGAAGTACGTCATGCGTGCAGTGCTTGCAGTGTGAGTGTGATGCACGATGGGACTGAGCATTAACGTTAACGATACGTTTACCCATCCCAGCGCTTTGGTTTTAAGGCAAGGTGCTGGGGACGAGCGAAGTGCTAGTAGCGATTTTATTAACACACTGGTCGATAGGTGGCGCTATACATGTACATAACATAAACATCAGCTGACAAGTAGTCATTCAGCCACACGGCACGGCTTCTGAAAAGTCAATAAGAAGGTATGTTGACCCGTATTTTTAAACATTTTTTAAAATGAAAATGATCCGTTGGTGTGTTTAACTAAAACATAAGGTAGTTGCATGTTCGCAGTGAGTTTTGTGGTACAGAGTAGGGAGGGAAAGTTAGTATTTTTAGGTAGTAAACAGACCGAGCCCTGCCACTGCCAGATCGCTTCAAATTTTAATAACATAACAACTACATCACACTGAGCACAGCCCATACACACACGCTCCTGCGTTTGTACAGTATCATCCAGTATCCAGATCTAAATCATAGGAAAAAATGGACATCCGCAGATGTCAACATTTCGAAAAAATGGAGTACAGCGCCCCAGTTACTGGTTCTAGATCATTTATTACTTAATACAACCTTGATTGGTTCATAGTGGCCTACATGTTTTTGAAATGTGTTGTTACACCAGTACCATGGCCTGATGGAGGACCTCACCGCCGTAGAGGAGCTTCCTCCATGTTATTGTTTCCACCATAGATGACCTTCCTCCATGTTACCACCATGGAGGACCTTCCTCCATGGAGGACCTTCCTCCATGTTACCAAACCTCCTCATGATCTATACTTCTCAAACCTCCTCATTTTTTATAGTCTACTCATAACTCATAAGTCATAGTCATAATCATGTGATGGTTGTTTTTCCCCTTCAAATCTTTGACCAAGGCTGAAGTGCATTTAGAAAGTGCAAATTATGGCTGGATCATGGGAAACTAGTATTATAACATCCCTTACAAATATTCTGCCTTTTGATTGGTTTAGAGTGCGTCACATGATATGCCTTAGTTTTACTAGAAACCGCGCGTGAACCGCGCGGTACTATCACACTTGGCCGCCGATGTACTATCACATGGCAACCGATGTACTATCACATGGCAACCAATGTACTACACCCATAGCAACAGCAGCTCCATGGTACCTAGACGTCTTTTGTATGGGGTGTTATAAAACAAATATTGACTGCTTTTACTCGTGCTAAGGTAAAAACTACAACGCCCTCGGTGATCCCCGGCGCGATCTATTTTTCCTCGGCTTCGCCTCGGGAAAATAGAACGCGCCGGGGATCACCTCAGGCGTCGTAGTTTTAACCATAGCACTCGAAGCAGTAAATATTTGTATACTAGTTGACATTGATTGTAGAACAGTTAAAGAGGATTCTTGGAAAAATGTCTGTATCCTGCCACCATCTTTTCACTCATTTTTACCATGAAAGGAATATCTCATTTGAGTAAATTAGATACTATTTTATTTCATAATGTATGAGTGGTGGCAGAATACAGAAATTTTCCACTTTTCTTCATTCATGACTGATGAAAAAAATAATCAAAATCCACTGTAGAGAAGTATACACCCTAGAACAGTTCAATGCGCCGTATTTTTGACCGCGTGAGGGCGCTCTCTAAATTATTTGTATCACTTCCGGGGGTATAACTTATGAGCGATTATCATCTGCTCAGCTAGCTGTGTACAGTTTTAACGTCGTCGTTCTGTCACTTCTGTGCGCGGGAGAGTTTAGTCAGTGCTTCTAAGGTGGGTTAATAACGGCTCCTTTAAATGTTTTATTGTCCGCAACTAGAAACTATTGCGCACAGAATTGCAACGCCAGCTAGCTGAGCAGACGATACCCGCTTGTGTTATACCCCCGGAAGTGATAAAAATGTTTTTGAGAGCGCCCTCACGCGGTCAAAAATACGGAGCATTACAGCTTTTTTTTCTTTTTTCCCCCTAGTCCAACCGCGATTTGAGCTTATTTTAAAGGGGCACGTGGCCCTGAGTTAAGTCTTCTTTTCTTTTATTGCTTTTTAAAATCCAGAATTGTTATTCAAGGTGGGTTTTCTTTTGGCATACCGTTCTATACTTCCCTTAGTAAAATGTGTGTATACTATTTTAAAGAGGAAGGGAAATGACTATTTAAACTTTGTGATGTACTCATTTTCCAATAGATACAGTCCTCATGTGAGTGGAGGAATTACAAGTCTCTAACCTCATGTTAAAATGGTATAAATTGCCATGGTGTTCTATACCCTTCCAGTGCAAAATTTTTCAACAGTCAAAACATGTGATGACATCATTCTGAGAAAAATGGGTCTCTACATTTTGGTACGGGGATGTTTTGCTTGGGGGGGGGTGCGAGATGAGTGGCATTTTATTGATTCAAATTGGGATGAAAACAGGATGGCCGCACAAGGATAATGGTGATTCCATTGCAATGCATCTGAATCCATTGCCAGAATCTGGGAATGGGATGTCCAACTGTGCTTTAAATTGGAGCACAAAACGTTAACATGCATTTTTGAAGTATTTATTTGGAATGCAGTGGAGTTGGTTTGTCGTTTGACCTTTCTTTATTGGTGTCTTTTTGAGGGCCTTATTTAGATATATATACACACATCAGTCTTTACCGGCAACTTTGCCGTGTGTGTTCAAAAGGCCCTTAACAAGTCACAAATAAAGATGCGTCAAAAGGCAAGGTTTGAAAACATGCAGTGAAAATGTTTTGTTTTTTGTTCTTCGCACAGAGTAAAAATTATGCAGATATATAACTTTTGCCTGATAATGCTTTAAGATGTCAGTAAGTGGCCTCCGAGCTCATCTCCGAAATAAATTCCGTCCAGAGAAGCAAACACCGTCTGGTGATCACGAACAAGTGGTGAAGCGGCCGAGTAGTCCAATCCTATCTCGGACATCTGATTACAATGCTTCCTCAGGATCGGAGGATGTGAACTCCAGTATTGAGGATCTGTCGGCGGACTATAATTTGGATGGGGGGAGTCCGCCCTCAACAGCTGGGAGAGGAGGAACTTCAAATGAGTCCACATCACCAGCCTCTAGGAGAAAGGTAGGTTTTGGTAATTTTAAAGATCAGAGATGATTGATAATCTGGGAGGAAAAAAATTACGGGACAATTTTTCATCCTAACCACGTCACATGGAATGACAGCTTACATATGTGCGTGGCACATGACAAAATGATACCTTGTCTGTGCTAATAATATTAATAATAACAAATAGTTTTTATTAGCCCTTTATCTACAGGCATCTCAAAGCGCTTAACATTAATTTAGATACAAGTTTTGAAGTTTTTGAATTATGAGACCCATTTATGTAACATCTTGTGAGGGTTTACAAGGAGCTGCGGGGCATTCAGCAGATACTGCTAGAAACACAGTGTCAAACCCCCTTCTCTTAGCAATAAGTGTAACTGGGTTCTTTTACACAACACATGAGATCAATGGCTTAACGTCCCATCCAAAGGACAAAGCAATAATGGTTAAAGTGTCTCGCTTAAGGATACAAGTGTCAAGACCGAGATTTGAATCCATACTCTGCTAATCAGAAACACCAGAGCTTGACTTTAGTGTGCTTGACCGCTCGGCCACGACACACCATGTGTTGGTGTTATTCATACTATTAAACTAGTGTGACTCCTAATAATTTTAATCTTCTCAACCCGAAAAGGAAAGAGATCCCGGCAACCAGCCGTCCTCATCCGATGGGAACCGTCGTAGGAGGACATCATCAGCTGCCTCCAAGGCGGGCACATGGGAAGGGTCTGAGAAACAAATCTATGAGACACAGCTGAGAACACTTCAGGAACAACTTGTAGACGCCATGATTGAAAATCAGACGCTTGGTAAGGAGAGAATGCTATCGCTGGATTAAAAAAAAAAAAAATCAAGCAGTATTTCTTTGTAAACATTTGGATGCTGAATGCACCAATTGTGGACACTAATGAGCTAGAGCGGGACTTGAACCTGCGACCTCCGGATTCACATGCTGGCGCTCTGACAACTGAGCTATCTAGTCCTATGTTGGCTGTCTCCCTAGTCAACATTTCTTTGTTCAACCCCAAATATCATAAAATTTTATCCCCTTGAGGTGATCCCTCTGCTGCTGCTTCCTAGGTTGTATCGTAAACTTGGGTGTGATCCCTTGCTATACGGCAGTTAGAGGTTGAATGGCTTCTGACTGGCACCCCTGAACAAAGATGTTGACAATTAGAAAAGACCCCCAACATAGGGCTAGATAGCTCAGTTGTTAAAGTGCTGGCATGTTAATCCGGAAGTTGTTGGTTCAAGTTCCACTCTAGTAAATTTTTCTTTGTTCAATCCAAAACTATTAAAAAAACTACCAAGTCAGTTTCCTCTGTGGTTTTATTAATTGATAGATTTTTAAATCATACACTTTTCAATTGACTGATTTTCTAGGAGTCTGATAATTACTGTCCATCTTTGAAATCAACTCAAATGTATGCCACCCTCCTGGTTTAAGAACAAGGGCTAAAATATTGTTATGTGTGTATTTTTTTCTGATGTTTTAATCTGTAGCTGGGGAGGTAAAGAAATTCAAGTCTAACAGTGATATGACTCGCCTCCTGAAGATGCTAGACCAGGAGAAAGACAAAACGGAGAAACTCGGCCAGGAATGTGAAGAGTTACATCAACAGCTAGAAAATGTGGAAAGGTATTAATCTATGTTGGATTCTGAGGACTGTACCAGTAAATTGATCACGCTTTGTGTGGGAGCAGGCATACCCCCATAATCATTCCAACGGTTGGGTGTTAAGTTACCATATGGTGTTGGATTTCATGAGAGTGAGGAAGGAACTCCTAGGGAGTTGGTTAAAAGTTAATGTAACGTTGCATTCGCATACTGAAGAATCACCGATTTGTGAATCAGGTTGGCTCAGTGGTTTCTTTCCCTGCCTTTCTGCTCTGTGGACCCTGGTTCAAATCCCATTTTGGACAAGAGCCTTGCTTGTGCAGAGCTGCCAATACACCTTGATTCTGCAGAAAGTTCCCTGAAGATATACCAATCTTTCCATGTTTTTGAAAAACAAATTTGAAAATCTCCCTGATTATGGAAACTTTGTCCCTATTATTTTGAATGTAATTCTAAATATCTCCCTGACTGTTGTATAAAATCTCCCTGACTACAAGATGTAAATGTTGGCAGCTCTGCATGTAGATTTGGTTTTCTGCCCACATTAAAAACAGAACATTTCTTCATCGTCTGATACTCGTCCTATTACAGGGCTTAAAATACCCACTGGACCACTGGCAAGAGACCAGGTGTTTTAGTATTGGGCCGTGTAAACCCACAGGCGAAAAAGTCCATTAGTCAAGTATTTTTAGACACCCATAGTTTTAAGACTGACTAACATACACAAGGCAAAAACAATGACTAGTAAACTTGAGGGTGGAACCATGTATAAAACTCTTGGGAGAAGTGTTGGCTCGGAGAAGAGCCGGTTTGGTCTGAGTGGTTCAAATAGTATACTCTGCTTGTATTCAGGAGAAACTCTACATTAACAACAACAACAACAACAATAACAGTACCAGGATTAATAACACCAGCAACATCAATAACACCACAAGCACCGCAGACATCACGCCAACATCAACAACATAAACAAAAACGATACAATAGTAAGAAGAAAAACAAAAACAACATCAACAACAACAACTATACCAACTGCAGGAGAAACAACAGCATTGATGAAGAATTTCAAGCTTTAGATGATGCTGCTAGACATTATCATAATTCTTTTTTTGAGTACATCCTATTTTCATCTGCTCTAGGAAGAAGTGATGGATCTGAAGAGCCAGTTGGTTTGTTCTCAACATTTTGACTACTGTGCTCTTACTAGTCGCCACCAGGAAAGTCTACAAAGTCCATGTTGAAATGTTGAGAAGAGACAAGCCAGCTCTTTTCATGGCCACCAAGTCTTCCAAGTAGAGATCAAGACATGGTTTTCCCAACAGAAATATATATTAACAACAACAGTAGCAACTATAGTACCACCCTCATTGTAAATTTTAAGCTCCCTGTAAAATTTTCCATATTGACCCCTTGCATGCACTTCACATGCGGCGTCTGTGTCATGCTCATTTTGGGAGTCACAGGTGTATGTGTAAACGCCGCATAGCCTAAAATTTGCGTTGCACTGTTTAACACACTGTGATGTTGACTCCCAAAATGGCGCAAGGCAAGATTATTGTGATGATGTTGTCATGTGAAATTGTGTCACTTCTATCCTCCCCTCATTCCCTCAGGAGGAGTTACACTCTGGATGAAACTCCGTCTTCAGTGGAGCTGGCAGTGGAAGCTGACACTGTAGACTTTCCAACCATCTTGGACAGTAAGAAAAATGTCCCAGTTTTGTTCTTTTTTGTTCACAATGAAAATTATATGCAAGTATAACTGTATAAGATAAATATTAGTGATTTACAGAAAAAAAATCAGAAAGTTCCCTTATTTTGACTGTAATTGTGTGATGATTGCTTTTTGTTCCTGCTAGAGGTGGTACAGTATATACATGTAGTCCCCTCAAGTAATTCATATTACTCTCTTGTTTTATTTTAACGTCAACAGAGTCTTCAAGTAAGCCATCAATGACATATCGATTGCAAGAGTGGTTCACCAACAAGGTCTATGAAGTGATAGCAGACTTCACAGAGGAACCTGAAGATGAGACGATGGGAGAGAACGGGGAGGGAGAGGAACTAGCTGTCAAAAAGTGAGGCTTGGCCAAATTCGACTTGTACAAAAAATAGAATGCTAATATAGGAGCCACACATGGGTCGTATTGGTGATATTGGAAATACTAGCATCATACAAGTTTTTGCTTTTTTTCTCTCTCCAAGATATTTACACAGGAAATTGGTGTGTTCAAAATGTCACCATGTTCGAGCGTGTGACGGTGGTTATACAGAAAGGCATGGTCTCTAAAGGTCATAGAGTAGTCTTGTTGGAATTGACAGTTTTTATTGTTGCACATGTGAGCATGTTGAGTTCACCACCCCCCCCCCCCCCGAAAAAAAACCTACCTATATATAAACAAATTTGATTGGAAATTGGTTCTGTATTTTTAAAGTTTAGCCATGTTTGAGCGCATGTTGACGATTATACAAAAACACATGGTCTCTAATGGGTTATAGCAAAACAAATTTGATCAACAAAATGTGCAATCATTTGACTAAAAGTGTATGATTCCTTCACGACAAAGAAGAAAACCTCATCAAGCATTATCTCTAAAGATCACAGTAAAGTCGTGTTGGAATGGACGATTTCTAATGTTACACATGTTGGCTTGTTAAGTCCCCAAGTTAATTTGATCAATAAAATAACTTGTGCAATCATTCTTACTAAAAGTGTATGATTCCTTCACGACAAAGAAGAAAACCACAATCAGAGAGTGTACAATTTAGGTTGATAAAGAGGTGTTTGTCATTTCTGTTTCATTAAATCGTGAATTCGGTCGTTTTTCTTCTACTTTCACAGATTGAAGGCAAACATCAAGAGATTTAGTAAGTATTGAAACAACCTGAAAGAAAGGTTTTCTCAATTTGTTATGTTTGTTTGTTTGTATTTAAGTAGAACTGCCAAGACACCATCTTATAGGGATAAGAATTAAAAACAAAAATATTTGTGTGTTTTCTTTTTTAAAGGGGGCATTTCTAACAATGTTTTATAATATCAACAGCACTCCAGTGCTCTTTACCAAGTAAGTTTTCATGATTATAAACTTTTGGAGGAATTACCTAAAAACAAAAACAAAACTTTTCTGTTGAATTTATGTAGTTTTCAGAATTCCTAATGCAGAAGCGTACCAATTAAATAATATTAAGAAAATTCTAAAGACTTTGTTTCATCACGTGAAGAAGACTGCATATTTTGGGAACGTTAATTTTCAAGAGATGCACTGATATAACAACCAAAAGTATTACCAAACGAATGGGCATCCCCAATTTAGTTGGAAATGACACCTTAAATGTTTTTCTACAGTGTTTGGTTCCCAAATTAAGTGCCTTTGGTGATTAGACCCCCTGGACTGGCGGCCATTTTGGATTTGACCTCTCACGGTCCTCAGAGGTCAAATCTGACTTCCCTCCACATCTGAAAATAATTGTTAGGGTAAAAACTAACTATGCTAGAAGTTTCTCGCTTTTCTCAAAAAGTGCACAATTGTTTTGCTTATCCGCTGCACTATCTGGTCACTGACCGGTTTTTTCGTGTACCTCTTGAAAATTGTTTTGGTTAGTGTCGCCAAAACACGACCCAATTCTGTACCTGTAAATACGGAGGTGTTGTATCATGTACATGAAGAGACTCTAAACCAAATAATCACAATGTTCTAAAACAATGTCTTATTTGTTTGTATTGTACTATCCTGACTGGGAAAAAAAACGGATCCCAGTTTATCTTTTGATGAAGGTGAGTAAAGTTGTGTCGGAACTGAATGATCGGCAGGGGCTATGGCTGATCCGATGAAAACACCTAGTCTTCAATTGTCACAGCCATAGCCAGAGTCACTTGAGTCGGACGCTGACTCAGAATCAGAGTACGCTGAAGAGGTTTTAAACTACTTGTTTAAACATGTTTAAATACCTTTCCGTCCAAACATCCAAAAACCCTGTAAATGTTGAGAACCAATCTGACAGTATCGTCGTGACACGTCACTAAGTGAAAACACAAAATGGCAAATCTAGTGATACGTTGGTCATGCTAATTAGTGTAATTACAAAACTATTACGTCTTATGACCTGAAACTTGCTGAAAGTGTTAACAGTAATGAATACATCAATAATTTGTACAAAAAAACAATTTGCTGAATTTTGTGATTTTTTGCATCACTTCTTGAAGACGGTGACCTTATGTACAAATCCGTTAAAAGTGATACAGAGTTAAAGGCATTTTCCACAAAGGATATCATAAAATTGTGTCTTATAATAGTATACCGGTGAAGTTATTTTAAGCAGATCACAGAATTCATGTGGTAGTGTTACAACCAAAATAAATGTTATTTCCTTCAGTAGGGCTCATTTCACAACGATCTTGGGTGTTACCATCGACGACAAACTTTCTCGGTCTAATCTCATCTCTTCTGTCTCAAAATGCATCAGCTGTTACACTGGTGTCCTCTCCATGCACCATTCCTTTCTTCCACTCACCAGTTTATTCTCTATTTAAAGTAAACTCATTCTCTCCTATCTAAGCTACTTTATTTATTGTCTGGGCACACACAAGCACTATCTTCATCCTGGCATTTCTTCGAAGAAAGACTAAGTATCAAAATTCCAATTTTTTATGACAACTTTACACTTACAGAGTATTTTTTGAATTATGAGACCCATGTACATGACGTCTGTAGAGATGTGTGTACCATAAAGTGCTACACGGCACTATCTGTAGCCAACCATGCAAGAAAAACTGCGATGAGCCAAAGCTCTTAACTGGGTTCTTTAACATGCATTTACAACACATGGGACGTATGGCTTTTAGAACAAAGCATTTTTGCTCAAGTGTCTTGCTTGAGGACACAGGTGTCATGACCACGATGCAACCCCAAACTCTGACAACAACAGAGTTTGAGTTCGGTGCATCCAATGGTTACTTAGCATCAAAATAACAGGTTAGGGTTTATGAGTACTGTACAAAACTGTTTTGTAAGATACTCCTGTGCCAAGTCAGATATATTTACGCTTACCAGCTTTATTGAATTAAGCCCTTGTTATTTGAAGCTTGTAAATTGTAATCCCCTTTAGTGCATCAGAGAAATGTCCTTGTTTTACGGCATGCGCAAGAAGGCCAGTGCGGTATAATCACATTTGAGAACTTTACACCTGGCAGGTTCCTAGGGCTTTGATCATGACTAATCAGCTTAAAACTTGCAGGTGGAATGTCAAGAGCTGTGCTACTGACCAAGACAAGGACATACCTGTCGGCTGAAAACATTATTGATACACGGGACAGATGTTTTGGAATTGTGTTACTTGTTTTAATGTACCTTGGTTTACTTTTTGTCTGGTCTTCAGGGTTTTGTTTTGAAGACGTCTTGCAAATAAGGTAATTGGCTTCAAATGTGCTGGCTGGTTTGGCAGCATCTGCCCAATTTTGTTGAGTACGGTACGTACCACTCTCTGAGCGGGTTTGGTGGAGGGGGTTGACCTCATAGGTGCCTGGGCTTCAGGCTCCTCTAACTCTAACCATTCCCCAACTTATCAAAATCCAACTGCATGTCTTGTTTGCTTCTGTTGGAACTTTGGACTGCACTGGCGACCCCGATGATGCTTTACATGGGGGATCAGGAATAATCAGAGTCCAATAGTTTGGGAGTTGAGTTTGGTTACCATATGGTGTTGGATTGTATTATATTGATGAAGGATCCTAGTGAAAGACTCGGGGAGTAAGGGGTAAAGAACATTTTGTTTGTTCTATGTGGGTTTGTGGTTGTGGTTTTTGTGTATCCCCCCCCAAAAAAAAACATGCTGAATTTGCAGTATTTTTGACCATGTGGGGGCCTGTGTGAACCAAATGTGCATGATGCAAAACAACTAAAACAAACTGGTTTCTCCATTCTTGTTATTTTTTATAATTATCTATTTGGCCATTGATACAAGAAAACAGCATACCGCCAGTCAAAATAAGATAACACTATAATTGTGATGCAGGAAAATTCGTCATTGAAAGCACACTCACACGGTCAAAAATATGGTCAATTGCATCATGGTGGGCAGGGTTTACTTGAAAGCTTGACGATGTTTGGCTGGGTGTCTGTTCTCCTCCTTCACTGGTGATTCCATAGTGAGGCTACCATCCAAGTTCTCGCCCTTTGTAGTATAACTCAAGGCATGCATCAATGAAAATCACTTAGATAGTATGAGCACTTTTTAATTCCTAAAACACAAAAACAGATTTTTCAATTTATTCACCAAATTATTGTATGTTTTCAAAGTGAGGTTGCTCTTGCAAACAGACAAAACTTGTTGCGAATGCTGCAAACTGACACACACCTATCATACAAGTAAGAATTAACAATCAATGAAGATGGCATCTAAAATTGCATGCTTTTAATACACAACTAGCCTTCACAATTTGTGTGTGTCACTTCGTAAAAATAGAGGTCTGCGCTGGTGCGTCTCTCACATGGTTTGTATCGGTTCGCAAACTTTTTTTTCTTCAAATTTGAGCTGGGTGCGCGCTTTGAATTACAATGGGTAAGTGCTTGTTTGTCAGTTTGTGAAAATGAAAATTTTCACTTCGTGCAAAGGTTGCAATGCATAATTATCTTTATCAAAAAAGTAAAAACTTTTGAAGCTTTGAAACTTCATGAAATTGTAGGACGTGACAAATATTGTATAAACATGTAAAAGACTGACAAATTTAAAAAGTATGTTTATATACAATGTTTCAGCTGGTGGTATCTGTGATGAATTAGTCAGGTATCCTAATGAGTACGTTGGAGTACAGTCATTGCAGACATTCTTCACTACAAGGAATCAAGCCCAAAACATCAAGTTATTTATGTAATCAGGGAATAAGAGCTAGAGTGGTAATCTTGCGAATAAGACCCACAGATCTCAGCCAGTTCTGTGAGCAACAAATACTGAGGAAAGCGCAATCCAAAGCCAGTGATTGCCACGTTCTGAAAACAAATGCTTTCATTACTTCTGTCTGGACTCCCTTTTTAAGCAGAATGTCTCTTATTCCAGTGGCAACCAAACTTTTTAGTGGTTGATGTTCTGCTACACATTTTCATCCAATTTTCTCAGTTTCTAGTGCAATGGTAATTTTGTTGTTAATGTTTGGAGGTTTATACATCCCATTTCTTTTTTTCTTCATATATAAATTTCAATATGATGTTTTGTATGTTAATATGTATGTGTAATTTTATATACTTCTTTTTATTGTGATGTTAAATGTATTAGCTGTAATTTTTAACTGTTTTTAATATGGAGCTGTCCAATTTTTGTCCAATGTGACTGGCTTATCTAGGGTGAATAAAGTTTCTTTTAATTGAGCTGAATTGAATTAAATTAAGACCCATGCTGCACATCACCGCTCATTCAATGAGTGTTGCGAAGTGTCATCGGAAGTTGAAGTCATCAGAACCCAGCTAAAACAAAATAGTTCTACCAAGAACGAGATATTACCATCTGATTACCAGTGGTCTTCTTGTTTTTTTCTGATTTCTCCAGAGGCAGGGTACCAGCCGATTGTGCAGTGGGTCAAGGCCATCGATAACTTATTCAGCTGGAAATCAAAACCGGGATCATTCTTGGCGTTTGTTGTGAGTAAACTTTTTATTTATTTTTTCTTGCCAAACTGTAAACATTGTTGTCTTAACCATTTTGAAGCTTCATACACAGTAGAGTCATAATTTTGCCCCCAAACTCTTTGTTCATTGATTCATACATGTTTCATACATGTGTTTACCTGTCATATAATGTTTGTTTACATCTGTTGTTAGTTTTTTTTTCTTTGTCAGTCGGCATACGTTGAGCCCGACCTGGTCATCAGTTGTTTATTACTACATGTTATGTACATGTAACATGCAAAAAATTAGTTAGTGGCCTGACGTTTTGACCCTAGCAGAGTCTTTCTCAAAGGCTAAAACATGTAACATGTAACATCTTACACAAACACCTAATGTCTTTTATAAATACTTTCCGGTGTCAAGGTCTCAGCCGTCCGGCGTGCTCGGTTAACCGGATGACCAAAAATGGGGAAAATTACATAATGCAATATGACGTACTCTGTGCACAGCAACTGAAAGGAGTCCATTTAAGTGCTGTGCTGAGTCATGTACTTGTCTACGAAGCACACGTGCTGGAGCTGTCATGGAGACTTCCATGAGCAGTGAACAGGTGGACCGTTTCCACCGATTTCAAGAGACAGACACACACATTTTTCCTTAACATCATGTTATACATTGAATATGTATCTTTTTATCACAGAAAAAAAAGCTTTCTTGATAACCAGAATAAGGGGTTTGTTTTAAATATTATGAATTTTCAATTGTCAATAATTTTAAGAAAGGTTTATTTCTTTCTTGGTCTTTTTTTTTTTTTTTTTTTTTTTTCTTTTCCTTGCTGGGCAATTTTCATCAGAAATGTTATTATGTCAATTTCTATTCTGATTGAACGTTAGTTTTTAGAGCATCTATCAAGCGTTTCAACGTGGCAGAGCCCCACTCCCATTGTCGTTCTTACATGGATGTATTTTTCCGTTTTTTTTTTCTTCAATGGTCCACTCACAGGCCTGCAATATAAACCTGAAGAAAGAGGGTGTGAAAAAGTGTAACCTGTGAAAAAGTGTAAACTAATACTCATGAACATGTATAAAGTGGTCCAAGAGAATATGAGCAGGCAGAGAACAATATTGATATTAATTGGACCATAGAGAATTCCAGAAGGAAGTCCGATATTTTCATCCGGATATCCGAGCACGCCAGAATACTTAGACCATGACCACAGCATGCTGAAATGCACGCTAACGGCTTACATAGCGCGCCGGATAGCTTATAGCTGAGATCGTAAAACCGGTTCAATGTACATGCTTGCTCATGGGGCCCATACCCTATCACAAGCTTTGCTTCATAATGGGTTCCTACACAGCACCCATTTTCAATACTTATTCTTGCTTCAGCTTCATTGTTAATCTTTTCATTCTCCAATTAAAATGTAATTGATGTTTGATACTGTGGAAAATCAAGTTGAAGTTGAGATTGAAGTTTTGTGAAATTCAATAGGATCTGGACCCAACTTAACTTTAGATTGCTGTTATAGATCATGTGAACTTTGACATCACATGCTTACGATAGAGCCACTGAGCCTGGACTTCCTGCAGGCACATTGTACACAAGAATGGAAGAAAACATTAAATTTAATATTTTATGGAAATCGAACTGTCTGATTTTTATTCACTTTTGATATAAAATAAAATGTACACATCTCAAAACTGTATTCAGCTGCATTATTATATAACTCTTAAATGTATGCATTAAATTAAAAGCGCCATGTCTGTCATAATATTAACACTCCTGTGACCGTGAAGTGTCAAATTTGTGGAGCTTGTTAGAATGGTTTTATTAGTACACAAAGCAACCATAAACAATACCTTTGGAGGTATATACAAGGTGTGCGCATTATGCTGCCAGACTTGCATAAAACTGGTGCAAACCTTTCTCCTAATACTATGAATGTATACGGGTTCGCTTAACAACACAGCCGGACCAAAGGCTATATAATATCCCACAAAAGGCACAAAAGTAATAATGGTTCCTTGCTCAAGGACACAAGTGTCAAGACCGAGACTCGAACCCACACTCTTCTACAGGCCTGATGCTTCGTTTTTGAAAGGACAAGGGCACCAAGGCGTTTTCTCCTTGGTAAAGGGCACCTCAATGAGGAAGTTGTAATTTTCTACGGGAACATTTTCAAGGGGCACCAAGGCAATGACCAGGGGCAACAGAAGCCTCCATTGCCTCTGTGAAGTATCAGGCCTGCTTCTTATCAGAAACGCCAGAGCTTGAGTCCGGTGCGCTTGACTGCTCGTCATCCACGATTAGTTGGTCAAACAGAATGAAAAACTCCTCTCGATTTGTTCTTGGTATTTTTCTTCACTACAGATGTACATGTATGCCATTAGCAGAGGCTGGCTCATTTCATTAGTGTTTGGACTTGCTCTCTGGCATCTAACCAAGACTTATCTCATATCAAAGTGAGTATTGAAACATATATATATTTTTATGTGCATGAGGTATTGCAATTGAAGGCCTTTGGGCCACAGTTTCTGGCCATGTGCATGAAGCACATCAAATGCATAACCTAAATAGTCTTGGACGTTGTTGTTCCTTATCAAGATTTTAATGTACAGTACATGTAGGGCGTGTATGTATTGGTTATATTTACTATATTCATTTCTTCTGGCTGGCCGAGATTTTTTGTTTGTAGTCGACCTTGAGGCTTACTGTAATGTAATTATGTGAGAAATCTTGCCTCACTGTACATTTTGTTTAATGTACACTGTAACATCTTTGTTAATGTTCGGTACAGTTTTCTATTTTTTATATTAATGAATGTTTGTGTTATTGCTGGGCATCTTTGAAAAACAGTGTTTTCACTGAAAGGTTTCCCCAGGATAAACAAGAAATACACATAGGTAAATAAATTACTTGACTATTGCGATGCCCCCTATCCGCACACTATGTGCACACAAACCATCCAACCATAGCTGGCACTGTTACAAAAACCTGACTTGTTCCATAAGCCATGTGCTGATGGGTTCTTTTGGGTTTGTGGCTTTCAGTGTACGCCCATGGGTTTGTGGCTTCCAGTGTATGCTCATGGGTTTTTGGCTTCCAGTGTACGCCCATGGGTTCATGGCTTCCAGTGTATGCCCATGGGTTTTTGGCTTCCAGTGTACGCCCATGGGTCTGTGGTTCCAGTGTACGCCCATGGGTTCATTGCTTACAGTTAACACCCTCTATTGGTGGATATGACTCACTGTGTATGTAGTGCTGAGTGCATGGTTTTACTGACAAAAGACTCCTTGCATAGGCCGCCATTGCTGAGGTCAAACGATGCACACGGGTACGTGTTGCACACAACTCTCAACCAATGATAGGTTTTCATTGACCTCAGTGGAGGCGCTGTTTGGGCTTGTGACATCATATGCAAGGGGTCTATAAGGAGACTACACTACGAGAGGAATTGATCACTCCCAGTCATGTTTCGTTTACCTGTTTCTTTATTTCTTGCCCTGTAGTGTTTGTTGTCACAGATTTCAGATGTTGGTTCAGCATGCCTCCTTTACATTTGTTACATTTGTGTTTTGACCATGAACAAAAACAGTACTCAGTGAGAACAAGACTTAAGGCTTTGCTTGGTGGGGAAACACACACCCATACTTTTGCACACACTGTTGTGGGGACTTCCTATTGTTGGTCAATAGATTGTAGGCCTGTTCCCTGTTCTAAAGAATTCCCTCGTGGGGACCCAGTTTAACAAAGAAAAATGTTGTGGGGACCTTTGTTCCATTGTGTAAAAGTCCCCACAACGGTGTGTATGCCTACCCACACACACACACACATACATGTACATTAAAAAAAAAATACAGAGGGTCTAAGGCAGCGGTCCACAAACTATGATGCCAGCGACCCACTGAAAATTCAGTCGGTCAACCTCGACCCACCTGGCCGATACGGCAGAGGTAATGGTATAAAAACAGGCTATTCTTAACAGACGGGAATTATTTATTGAAGCAGTTTGTGGCGCGTGTCATGGCAGAGCAGTCAAAGGCACTGGACTCAAGCTCTGGTGTTTCTGATTAGCAGAGTGTGGGTTCAAGTCCCAGTCTTGACACTTGTGTCCTTAAGCAAGACACTTGCCCATTGTTGTTTCGTCCTTTGGATGGGACCTAAAGCCTCAGTGACACTTATCGCGAAGAGAAGTGGTTTGCCTCAGTGTTTCTGGCAGTGGCTGCTGGACGCACTGCAGCACCTTGTAAACCGTTAGAATGTGCTACATCAATGGGTCTCATAATTCAAATCATAGCCCTGCTTATACTTTTGAAAACAAATAATAAGCGCTTTGGTACGCCCCTATGGTTGTATATAAACCCATTATTATTAATTTAATTTTTTGTCCATTTATGAGTGATTGCATTGAAGTGATACTAAAGGTTAAGGAAAAATACCATGGTTTTGATGATAGATCAATTGTAAGGCAATCTTTGTTGCTGACGAATGGTCAGAAGTGTTCTGATAAATTGCATTGTAGCGTTTCTGACAAAGCTTGATCACCCACCTGATTTTTTTCAGGACCCAACAGCTGTTGGGTTGCGACCCATACTCAATGTCATAGATTTCCTACTGTACCGAGTTGTAAAATACAGGCCTTGCACTTAAGCTTTTTGTAGTAAACTGTGTGTTTTACTTTCCCCAGGAAGTTTTAGTAGCCCAGATGTTAAGGATGTATTGTCATAAATGTATGTTTCTGATGTATTGTTGGTAATGGTCACAACCAGTTTAAAGGTCAAATAAGTTATATTACACACTCAAAAAAAATTTAACATCTGAAAAGGAAGAAACATGAGCACTTTAAACAAGTAGGTCGCACAGTTTTTAGTAGCCCACAGGGCAAGTTGAGAAGTGGTGTTTACTAGGCTGTAACATTTTCTACTAGACAATGTACGCTGGACTAATGTTAAGGGTGAGCCCTAAAAATAGAATCCTTTCTCATTGTGGCAGGTTGCCAAGGATAGATTGCTAATAGGAAAAAAATCAGAGCCATCTGAAGGCTGTCGTCTGAAGGGTGTTCAATTGAACAATGGTGAAAGGGGAAGGATGGTAGTTTACCACTCTGTGCATTAAACAAGTGTTTAACAGACCTTGTAAAATATAGTGGGGTTTGTAATTTCATGGCTTTGGGGCAAAACACATCATTGCTGCAGCCAGCTTGCCAAGGCTAACTCTGTGCTCTGCAGCTCTTAGTTCTTGCCTGCTCTTTTAGCCAACAGCTCGGATTGGAGTGGTGTTCCAATTAGCTGAGTAGAGAAAAGAGTTCTTTAGATATGTGGCTTCTCATCAGTAATGACACTCAGTTTAAAGGACATTTTGAAATACACAGATTATTAAGTAATTTGTTTTCCCCTGCAATTTTATTCTTCCTACCATTTCTTTTGGCAGGCCAAAAAAGATGTGATTAAAGCTGCATCCATTAGCTGTCCTCTTTTGTATTACAATCTTGAAGTGTGACTGAAGTCAAGTCCTTACCTGATTGCATGGGTTTTTCCCATCTAGTCCAGTCAATCTAGCCTATTTAGGCCTCAACCCACCACTTATTTTAAAATAATTTGTGTCTCTTCTATAGATGCAATTCATAGATGTCCTCTGAGCGCCATACTAAAAGTTTACTTCAATATAATTAGTGGAAAGGGTTCAAATTTGCATAATATGCAAATTAGCTGCATATTCTACAAAAGTTTTTTCATTTGTTTTTGCAATAACTCTTTTTTAAAGCACCCACTCATGACATGTGAAGTGTATACACCAGGTTGTAAAGTTCATTAGATATGAATGGCACAATTTTGAACTAGTTATATGCGTATATTTATGTATAATGTGCAAATTAGCTGCTGCAGTCATAGACGGATTTGGGCGGAGGCGCCAGTAGGTGTTAGGGTTCTGTTGGCGTCTTCCAAATCTGTTGGGTGGCGAGGGCAAGGTCATCAGCATGATTATGCAAATTTCCTGGCTGTGGTGTCTGGCATGTCACTCACATATATACATATTGAAAAGCATTGAAGCCCAGACAGATCCTTAGGAAGGCCCTCATTTAGCGTCCTCTAAGTGTGACCACTAAACTACCAAGGAAGGACACGCATGGTAGTTTGACATTTGAAGATCTTTGAGGCCTTGTACAAGAGGCCATGTCACCAAACTGTAGTAGATGCTCAAATAATTTGTATGATTTGCAGAGGATTGAGATGGGCCCAGCAGCCAGTTAACTTGGCTTTAATGGCAATGACTTCTGCCTCTCTCCATCGTCGTGGGATAACTTGTCGAATGGAGGCGAGTAAAAGTGAGCCATTTGGGGCCAAGGTCAGGAAAGTGGTCATAGTACGGTATACAGATAATAATAATAATAATAATGCATTAATAATGCGCCATCTATCTAGTGTACGAGACCCTATTCCGAGGTGCAGAACAATGGTCCGACAATCAAAGATGCCACACATCGGAGATGGGTTGGGCTCTGATGTGTCAGACAACGGTTACCTTCCCTGGTCAATTAATGTAGTCCTTAAACTGATGAAGGTGTAGTTGAGTTGCTGTAGCTAGGTAGTGATTGTCGGACCATCTGCATAGCCCTCGAAGAGCCTTCCCATACCTGTTTATCGCATAAGTAACACATGTGTGTGACAACTACTTTCAAAACATGCCCACATGGCCATCACAGACGTTGACATAGGGCACATACATCTACATGTAGCAGTGTCACATAATGGCAGTGAAACTAGAGTCAAACTTCTGGGGACACAAGTGGTGCGCCAATTTTTAGGGTGCACTTATGGAAAATGAACTGTAGTTTGCTGACTGGCTTGGGTCTGACAATCAAGGATGCCACACATCGGAGATGGGTTGGGCTCTGATGCGTCAAAATGTTACCTTCACTGGTCAATTAATGTAGTCCTTAAACTGATGAAGGTGTAGTTGAGTTGCTGTAGCTAGGTAGTCAAGTAGGCCTACACTCTCTGCAGCAGGCAGTGTTTTGATGAGGGATCCATCTGGTGTGTAAAGAGAGATATTTGCCTTGTTATGATAACCCACTGTTATCAGATTGTAGTCATTCACTGCAATACAGGATGGCTTACCTGGGCCCAATTTCATAGACCTGTCTAAGCAGAAAATATTGCTTAACAATTGTCTGCTTAGCAGAAAGTAGCATGATACCAGTCACACATTGTACATGTGACATGGTGGTTTGGCTGGTGACCTTATTCTGGTAAGCATAATTTTGTTGTGCTTAGCTGCTTTTTGTGCTTGAGCAGCTCTATGAAATTGGGCCCTGGTGTGAACTGATGGAGGAGACAATATTTCCTGCTGAAGATATTGACTGCTTCATTATCTAGGAGAATGAGCTCACCATTCTTGTTCACAGTCATACTGCTTGGTCTGTTAAGACCTTTGATTGGAAGTGCTTGTGGGATAACAGTGAAATGAGGATTGCTCTCGGCCATATTTGCTGATATTGAAATCAAGCTTACAATCAACAGGCAACGATTAATTTGCCTCCTAAGAAACTCCTTGGAGAATGAGGATGGAAAGTCAGTGAGCTTCCACACGCTCCACTAAAACTCCTTTAGATCTTTAGAGCCGATTCCAAGGCGGGGTGCTACAACCAATAAGTGCACAATCAAGAAGCATGGTCTTGACTGCTCTTGGATGTGTGGAGAATGCAATAGTTTGAATTGTGCCAATTCACCTAAGCTGGACATATTTATCATGACCCACAACACCAAACACCAAAGTTAACCCCAAAATATACTTATACTGATTGGATGCTTAGATGAAGAGTTGAGCCTATTGTGGAAAAATCTTCTTTTTTATTTTTTTAATTTTCATATTGCACATAATTCTTTCCTTTTTAAAAAAATCCCAAAAATGTGCCAATAATATTCACTCATCCTGAAACATGGGTCTAGACACTCCATATGTCATTATCGGGTCCATGCTTAAATACAGAGTTACTTCAAAAAGTCTACTTTTTGTGTAATGGCGGCAGCTAGTTTGCATATTTCACATATTTTTATGCCATTAGTTAATCCAGAAATGTGCATGCTAATAACATTTACTTTCCCTAAAAACATGGGTCTAGACACTCCATTTTTTCATTATTGGATGCTTAGAAACAGTTATAGCTGAAAATCAGCTTGTTTTATGATGGCAGCAGCTAGTTTGCATATTATTCAAATTTAAAGCCTTTCCACTAAATATATTAAAGTAGAATTTTAGTATGGTGTTCTGGGGGACATATGTGAAATGCGTAGCAGTTAAAAACATTCTTTTGCATTTAGTGGTGGCGGGTCAACCACTATATTGACTGGACTAATGTGGGATTTTTCTTCTATATCTAAAACTGAACTTTTCTTCATTGTCTCCTATTCATCCTATTATTGGCGCTTGCGCTGTTGGGTGTGTAATGAATTGAAATTTGTAAAATGAATGAAATAAAAAATCAAAAATTGCTATAAATCAGTGGGAAAAACATCCCAAACACCACAGATAACTGTTTATTTAACACAATTCATGGTAATCTTTTCCAAACAATGGGGAAGTGTTATATTGCCAATAAACTCAAATTACCAGGCACCTCGAAATATGGTAAACTAACGTTATACAATCCATTTACAAATTTGAGTACTGAATCAACAATGTATTAATCAATTTAGACCATCTACATTGTGTTGGTTTTGAGGCATTGCATGGGGAGGTATCAATGTATATTTGGTTTGTGATGACACCATCATGGTAGTGATTACTTTGCTGTGGAGATTGTTCTTGTAAAATCTGTCCGGCTATTTGTCTGCAGTGCCGCAGAGTAGATTGGGACAATCAGGAGACTACTTAACTTAGTTCTGATAGAGGCCGTTCAGACACAGTACTAAAGTCGGTTTTAAGGCAGTTTTAACTCATTCGGGTTTAACTTTGTGTGTCTGAAGGTCGGTAAGGGTGGTCTATTGCTAAACCACTTCAGGTTCATCTTTTAGCACGGTGTGTGAACAGAATAAAGTTAACCGCAAGCGCGTTTTTGTACACGCTTGTTTATGTAAATGCAGGGTTGTATGTGAATGTAGCGGATGTTGTTATGTTGGGACACGGTGCTTTCTGACCTCTTAAAACGGGTTTAACTTCGAGCTGTCTGAACGCAAGGGAGTTTTATTTTTACGACTACAGATAGGGGGAATATTTGAGGAAATTGTACCTTTATTTGTCACACAGTCAGAGTATGTCATAAGTAAGATATCTGGCTGTAAGGCCATCGCAAATTTGTCCTTTGAAAAAACACAGTTAAAATGACAAGCAATTTTCTAAATTGCAGCAATTGCTTCTTTATCTATCAATATTTTTTTTCAAAAGCCAAGTCTACAATAGCCCTCTAGCCAAATATCTTTCTTATGCCATACTCTGACTGTTTGCCTAAATTCACTGCAAACACTGTCTCATTTTCTCTGCTTTGATTTGGATATGAAGTTAAAGATGCTGTTTTGTTTATAAGCACCTATAAGCTGATTCGAGTCCGAAGATTTTAGACGCTCTTTTTTTTATGAATATAAATCAAGGTTGGATATTGAACTAAGATCTTATTGGATTAATGTTGGTTTCTAACGGCCATTGTTTGAAATTCATTTTTAAAGTAGGTCTGGTCAGTGCTATTAAAGGTGTTTCCATCAAAGCTAATTGTGTTGTCCTTCGTTCTGGTTGGAGACGTGACGTTGCTAATTATTGCTAGGCAACCACTAATTTCCTCCCATGATGTGTAGGGTTTGAAGAATCGATCCTGATATTTGGTTGTGGATCAAATTCAGCCCCAAATATAGAGTGTCTCTCCACAAACAAAAACACAAATAAAAAAATGATATAGTACCAACATTCCGAGTGACAAACTTGATGTGGATTTTAATAGCTATGCAAGTTGTTAACTCACACATTTATTACACACACAGGTTTATTTGTTTATTGAAGAATAAAATAATTAAAAAATTGAACCGAAATAAATGAATAAAAAAATGAAATGGTTAAATACCCATTACCCTAATAAGTTGATGTGGACTTTAATACAGATGTCAGTTGGCGACTCAACCATTACAGGGCTCAATTTTTGGGGGAAACCCTTAAGACCACAGGGCTTGTGGCTCAAATTTTTGTTGGACTAGAAGACCAGCATAAAAAAAGAAGAAACAAATTTCCTGACCCAGTTTAACATGCATTTAAGTTTAAGTGTTTTTATTTGAACAAGAGACACGTAAGAGAAGACTGATTTTATTTGTCTCTATGGGTTTTAAGGACACTTCATTATGTCATTATCTCTGTAGAATTGAGAGGTATTTTATGAGACTCAAAGTCTACTTATCATTTTTTGTTCAAGATGTTACACATTGAGGTATTAATCTTCATTAATAGTCAATTAAAAAACACAAGACAGCTCACGGCATGACACAAAAACTACCAGCCTCTAGCCTGCGGTTCAGTGTAAAATTCAAGTCCTGCATTGCACTTTAAGGTCTGCTTGTTGCTTTTAAACACCGCCCCCCGAAAAGAAGAAATCATTTCCACCTGTACTTTTTTGAATTGATATGACTGCAATTTTTACATTGTGTGTTTAACTCCAGGGTTCCCTCAGCTGCGAGAAGAACCAAACAAATGAAATGATAAAGTACCAATACACCAACTGTCAACCTTTATTCAGACGTTTAATAGAAATGTCAGTTGTAACCTCACGCATTACACTTTGAGGTTTATTTGATGCTGGTTTTCTTGTTTCGTCGGCAAATTATTATTAAACAAAAACTTGCCAACGAAACAAGACAACTGAAATTTTTATTTTTGAGTTTGTACCTTTTGGAACTGATGTGGCTGTGATGTTTATAATGTGGATCAGATTTTTTCCCAAGGAGTGTCCCCTTTAACAAAAAAACAACAACTGATTGAAAAAAACAAACATAGGCCTACCCTCTAAACTAGATGTGGGTCATACCTCACACCTCTCACTGTAAGAGTTTGTTTGATGCTGCAAAAAATACCCACCGCGATAATTTAATTAGCATGAGAAAGTATAGCGACATTCATGTTTCTGGGGCATGAATTCAATTATAATGCTGTGAATCTAGAAAGAATGTATGATTGAATAACAATTTATTTGATTTGTGATTTGTGTGAAGTATTGAATACTCACCAGTGCCAAGTAGGATATGTAGCTGCTTCATCCAGTCATGACATTCTTCCTACTTAAAGGCAGGGTATACTTTTGTCAAAGACCAGTATCCTCACTTGGTGTAACCCAACATATGCAAAACATTCCAAACCTGTGAACATTTTGGCTCAATTGGTCATTGAAGTTGCAGAAAATAATGGAAAAAACCCAACACACCCTTGTTGCATAGAATTGTGTGCTTTGAGATGCCTGAGAAAGGCTTCCTGCCTGAAGTCTTTATCAGATTAAAACTTTTGGGTGAAAACCTCTTTCTCTAAAACTGCATTACTTCTACAGGGGTCATTTCTAACAATGTTTTATAATATCAACAGCTCTCCAGTACTCTTTACCAAGTAAGTTTGTATGGTCATTAACTTGTAGAGTAATTACCAAAAGTACACCCTGCCTACAAGTCTGAATTAAACAAAAATTGGCTTAAGAAAAATCAGCAAATCTGTAATTAAATAGTCTGAAAAATCTATAAAATCCCATACTCGTGGAATTCAATCAAATTGTCCTACTTCTTCCCTAAGGCCAAATATCATGCCTGTTTAGTGAAATTATTGCTGAACAGAGCCCAATATCATGAAACTGAAAAATGATGGTAAAGAATCAACACCCATAGCTGAATTTCCTTGCTTACCCGCACAATTAGGCTAATTTTTGTTAAGGGATTCTGCTGTGGTAAGCACTGTCTTTTAAAAGCTTACGGGAGAGTAATTTTGTCAAGACTTTTCTTTGCACTCGCTGCATTTGAACTGCATACACAATGGCAAAGTCTGTTTTCACATTCAGCAGTGCACACACAAGTGTCTGCCTCTAAATGGAACACTTCCAGCTGAGAGAGCTTCGGCTGGGCACGGATAATTTGAGCGCATCAAACGTATTAGATTATGTCAACATTTGCATGTCAACATTTGCAGATTTTTTTTTGGGGGGGGGGGCACTGAAGGTGTGAATGTATAGTGCTTATCATCACCCCCTTACAGTGTGTCTGTGTGAATGCATTGAGTTTGAGCTCACAATAACTGTGTCACAGGACACAAAGTTTAACAATCTAATATTTGGTTTGGGGTTGAATCTAATATTTGCTGATACAAGTCCTGCTCAGCTCAGTAACCTCTGGCTTGCAATATGATTGTTTCTCCTTTTATTGAATTACTTACTTGATTGCCTGGTGTAGACCTATATATTTCCCCCACGGGTTTTTATATCATCAAATTACAAGCTTGGTAAAATAAAAAAAAGTAGTGCCATTCTGGGCCCAATTTCATAATGCTGTTTTTAAAGCAGAATTATTGTTAACCGTTTTCCTCTAAGCAAAAATAAGCAGGATACCAGTCACAGATGGTACATGTGACATGGTATTTTGGCTGGTAACCTTATTCTGGTAAGCATAATTTATGTTGTGCTTAGCTACTTTTGTGCTCAAGCAGCTCTATTAAATTGGGGCCAGCTAATAAAATTTGTAAAAACACAAAACTTCCAGGGAAATATTTTGCTCTAAAACACTATCAACATGTCTAAGAAAAATAGCATCTGAAGAGTGGCCAAGTCATCATTACTTAATTTGATTGTAGCAATCAAAAATCAGCACAAAATGAGCTTACAAAACAACCCAGATAAAACATAAACTGCTCTTTCTTGACAACCAAATTTGTTGAATTTTTTTTAAAGGATAGCGGTAAAAGTGAAGGATGCGAATTAATTTACTCCTTATTTATATCAAATTTTCTGGGTGCCATTTTATTTTATTTTATTTTTTCTGGATTTTTGAATATTTTTTTCTTGTTCACTTCTACAATCAAATTAAGTTTAGATTACACGGTTTGTTAAATGTCAGGTTATTTTGCCCTTTTTTTTATTTTGATAATCTGAGAAGAAGGACTTACAATTCTTCCCCAAAATAGATATTAAACACAAATATTTTGAGAGGTACATGAGTGCACTGTCGCAGAATTTAATCATGGGCTGAAATCACGAGGCCAAGCGGAGTGAAATGGAAAAGCCAGAATGATTATTTTCTGCGACAATGCACAAACAAAATGCATTCAATATTCCTTGTCGTTTGAAATTTTTCTCACAAAAAAAACACAAAATAGAGATGGGAACACAACCACTCCACACTGTGAAAAATCTAAAAGCACCTTCTGAAACAATATGGTTGACTCCATGTAGACACCAACCTTGCTTGCCGTGACACAACCTAGCCTCATTTGGACAAATGGGCTAGAAATGATTTTGTTTGGGAACGTCTTGCGAAGCGTCTGATAATTGTCCCTATTTGATTCCCATGATTAAATTGTGAAGTGTCGCAGCAGTAAATACATGGCAAAAATCAAATGATGACAGATGAAGCGTGTTCCATAAATCAAATGACAAGGATCTGTGTGTGTAATATATAATATTAGTTATCACACAAGCATTAGGGAAATATGGAGGGGAAAAAAAAGCAATTCTGTGTCCCATATGCAAGGAGGCCAAAGGCTGGTAACCTTATTCTGGTAAGCATGATTTTGTTGTGCTTATGTACATTTTGTGCTCAGGCAGCTGCATGAAGTTGGGACCATGTTTTACAATTTGTAACAATACAAGTCTTCCAGAGAAATATAAAATACTGTCAACATCTATAACAAAAAAACATTTGAAGACGGGCCAAATCACCGTTACGTACTTTGATTGTAGCAATCGAAATGACCACACAGGCACACAATCCTTGACAAACTATAAACTGCTTTTTATTGACCATCAAATTTGTTGAACATTTTTACAGGTTAGCAATATGGTGTGTGTATTGAAAAGTGAAGAACAGGATTTAATTTACTCCTTATTTAAATCAAATTTTCTTTTGGCTCATTATTTGTTACTTTAGGGTTTTTTCTGTTTTTTATTTCGTCATTATTACTGTACAAAAAAAACATTTGTATCTACAATATAATCAAGTTTAAATTACGGGTGTTTTATTGTTAGGTTATTTTGCCCTATTCTTTATGTCTGGATAATCTGAGAAGGTCATTTGATTCTCCGAAAAATAGATCCTATTTTAGCTAACATACTAGGGCAATTTGAATACACAGAAATCTAGTGCTTGTGCATCTCATATCCAACAAGGTCTTACACCAAGTTTGATATGGGACACAGACGTGCTATACTTTTCCATATTCCACAAGCGCGCAAGTGATAACAAATTTGTTTTCAATCAAACTTGACGTGCAGCTTAAAATAGCATGGTTCGTGGAGTATGTGGAGTTTGAACAAAACATAGGATGTGATGCGGATCGTGCAATATCACACTGTTATTACCATGGATGGACCAATTAGAATTGAGGATTAAAGTCTGCAAAAGATTAATTTAAATGTCTTTCGTTCTTTCTTTCTTGTCTTGTCTTATTCAGGGGATTTGCAATCAAGTTTTCCCTTCTGCCCTATCCAAGAGAAGAAGAGGTATGCCTAACCATAGCTATATTTTTGTTGTTTTTCCTTGAATTTGCACTTTCCCACTTTTTAAGATTCACTTTTCACCATTGCTGGAACCCTTTAGCCCCCCCCCACATTCCCCTTATCTCCAGTTCCCAACTCCAATGCGGTTTGAATATATTGTTTAGTTCTCACATGTATATAATGTTAATTAGAATCCAAGCATCCTCGAAAGCATGCAAAAATAACATTGAACCGATTCTGTACTTTGCACCAAATTTCAAAACATTTAGCTAACAATTCAATTAAATCTTGAAAACCAGAGCAAATCAAACCCTGGGAATTGTTCTTTTATTGGATAAGACCTTTTCGCTGATGCCTTACCAGCCAGATTCTTATGCATCATCAATAAGAGATAGTCTTTGCTTTAAGTTAATTTTCTTGAATTTTCTTTTTGTTTTCTTCTCTGTGGTGCCAGAATTGCGAGCAGTTTCTTTGCCCTAGAGGAGTTGTCGGTGTTGTGGCTAACACAGACTCCTAATCAAATCATGAGATATTCAAGAAAAGATTCCCCGGTTGGACACAAAATACTTTTCAGTGAAAGAAAAACCTGATTGCAGACAAAGCACAGTTTAAACGCTGCATCTGATTTGAGTTTTTGCTCTTTTTAATATTGATAAATGTCAAGAGCTTCGAAATCGAGGGACTCCATGGTCAAATTAAGTTTTGTGATGCACTCATTTTCCATTAGATAGAGTCCCTATGAACATGGAGAAAAAATTACAAGACTCTAACCTCACGTTAAAATGGTGTATAATGTCACTGTGTGTCACTTCAGGTGCAACTTTTTTCAAAATCCAAAAATGTTTGATGATGTCACCTTTCAAATATATGTTCTGTACATCTTTATACAAAGAATTTTCAGTTCATTCCTGAATTTTGATGATGTTCAACCAAAATAGCGACGAATTTGACCTTTTGACTGGCAAATAAAAATCCTCTTTGGAATCTAATGGTGTAGAAGGATGGTCATTTAAGCTTCGATTGACTCAAAACGAGACATAGCAATTGTAAAAAATTTGGTTTACAAACAATATTTTGTGTGTTTAAGTAAAAACATAATTTGTACAGGCAAACTGTAAACAGTGAGATTCTGGAGAAAACAATAATTTTATGTGAAACTGTACACAAAATAAATGTACATTGAATGTGCAGAATGGATTCTTTTCAATAAGACTGTTGGTACTTTTTTTGTGGTGGTAGTGCTTTGTTTTTTTTATGCCCTCGAAAAAAAAAACTTGAGTTTTTCTCTTTGCTTTTTAGAACAGTGATGTTGACAAACAGCTTGGACTCACCGACAAGTTTCAACTTGTTTTATTTGTGGCTAGAAGAGTTCAGAATTACATGGGCACGATAGCTGATGGCCTGGAGAAACTACAGAAGTGAGTAACTATTTGTTGTAAATTAAAGTCTATCAAATATACATTTGATACTTGCATTCTTCTATTTCGTGTCACATTTTAAAACTGCTAGAAATATGATTCACCGGTTATTATACAAATATCGGATGTATATAAGTGCATTGTCAGACTAAATTTATGGTACAAAACTTTATGGTACAAATTTCATAGAGCTGCTTAAGCACTAAAACTAGCTTAGAACGAAACAATTATGCTTACCAGAATAAGGTTACTAGCTAAAGCACCATGTCACATGCACCATCTTGTGACTGGTATCCTGCTAATTTTTCTTAGCAGCAAACTGTTAAGCAGTATTTTCTGCTGAAGCAGAGCTATGAAATTGGGCCCTGGACACCACTTGATGGAAAAAGTAATATGGGGTGCTAGAGAGAGAGAGAGATGGAGCGATGGGCTGCAACCATACTGGTGCCATCATGACTGGGACATTGAGTACCATGTCATGCATATAGTTAGAAATAGAAACATTTTAATGAAATCATGCTGAGGCCATCAACCTGCAGTGGATTGCCAAAAGCTGAAACACGCAAACTTGTTGCCACTCGTTTAAAGGTGAAAGAGTTCTCTGGCTTTCAATGCAATTAACTCCACAAAACCAGCCCACCATAGCAACAACCTAGGCCAAGTTCATGCAAGACCTATCATTGACCATAGTTTGACTAAGTTAGCCCAAACTCTGTCTAGTCGATGATGGTTGGACTAGGCTCGTCGACCATAGTGTTAGATACATGTAAATGTATTGTAAGTGAACAATTTGGACACCCGGTTTTTAAATTTCCAGCAAATTTGGACACCCTGTTACCAAATCCTGGCTAAAACCTTGTCGTTGACTATTTTGGAACCAGCCTAGTGGGCGTGGTTGTTTCGCTGGTGTTATCAATAGCCGTTCTCATAGTACAGTGCAGGGAGCACCAGTTATCAGAAAAATTACACATTGATCCGGCATTATTCATGCAGACAAGATTTTACCAACTTTTGCAACATCAATACTCGATAGATTAATTTATCAAAATAAAAAGCTTAACATAATTTGTTGGGTACTGTTCATCCATAACCCTCTTTAGGCACACGGTACTGTAGGTTGCACTTGTGAAACATACTGATATACTTAGAAAATATCTTCTGTGTTCTCCGTGTCGCTTTCCTGAACTCATCCAAAAAGCATAAACAAACTGGCCACCGCCATCTTATGGTAGTGTTGACATGACACGTCTAGAGTCCTTTGCACTTCAACGCCAATGCACATGCCCTACGTATGTCACAAACTAACCATTGGTGAACCATTGGTTCTTGCGCTAACTTGCTCCTAGCAGTGGTTCCTCTGAGAGCAGCACACATCAATTCTTTTCTCGTGTCATTGACATTGTTAAATCACCTCTTAACCTAATTTTTGTATTGGTTACATCTTTATCTGTTACAGTTTGTTGACATGGGGTAATCCTGAAGCAACGCAGAAACTGTACACTGGTTTACTGTGTGCATTCATGGCGTCTATTATCCTTCCTGTTGAATGGTTCCTCTTAGGTGCAGGTGAGTAACAACTTTACTTCATTACCCCCTTCCCCCCCCCCCAAAAAAAAAAAAAAGAAAGAAAAATAACAAAAACCCACACACAGCCCTGGTACTGTCCTCGCAAGGGCAAGCCAGTTTTCACTTAGTAAAGGTCACCTATAAATGTGTACATTTCTATTGAATTATTTTTAACAGGCACAAAGACATTGTCCTCTGTTGCCTCCATGAAGGCCTGTCTACATATTTAAAAAAAATTCTTCTAGCGATGCTCAGAAATCTGTGAATTTGAATGATGCACCAATAAACTTCATCAATGATTTATTAATTTATATCTTTTTTACCTTTTTATGTGTTTATCCACTCAAAGTTTAGCCTTTCCTTTTTTACAATTGTCTCTATTCTCTCTTTAAGACACAGTGTACACATACTTAAAATCAGATTGTATATTCTTTGACTCATTAGCCTACATTTTAAAAATCTGTTTTATAATATATATAAATTGTGGTATTTATTTCATTGCAACATTATTTATTTACTGCAGGCTTTCGAGTCACAGTATTTGTGTACACTTTTGTGTATCCATGCGGTCTTAGTGTGGATTTCTCTTCCTTTTTCATTCCTAGTCCTTTTTTTCATCTTCTCCAATCTCCATCAGTTTCTCTTCCAAATCCCTTTTCTAAATTTCAAATGTACAACAAAATTGTTTTAATTGATGTAATTATGTTTGCTTTAAACCCTACACTGATATGTGACAAGCAGTGTATACTATGTTTCTTTTTCTACAGGCATATTATTTGGGTGGGATTTGAACTCTCGGCCACTGCCATGTAAGAGCACTGGGGGTGTTGTGCGGTGAAAGGAGGCCAGTTCAAAGTCTATGTGTATATTGTTAACAGCGGGTTCTGCAACAATTTAGTAGATTGCTCAGTTGGTGGTTAATTCAGAGGTCGCAGGTTCAAGTCCCGCTCAAGTCAATTTTTCTTTGTTCAACCCAAAGAATTTAATAGATGTACAATTTGCTTGTTTTTACCTGCCATTTCAGGATACTTTCAATGCTTGTTTGTTGCTTTCTATTTAATAGATGTTTAACTTGCTTGTTTTTACCTGCCATTTCATGAAACTTTCAATGCTTGTTTGTTGCTTTCTATTTAATAGATGTACAATTTGCTTGTTTTTACCTGCCATTTAATGATACTTTCAATGCTTGTTTGTTGCTTTCTATTTAATAGATGTTCAACTTGCTTGTTTTTACCTGCCATTTCATGATACTTTCAATGCTTGTTTGTTGCTTTCTATTTAATAGATGTTCAACTTGCTTGTTTTTACCTGCCATTTCATGATACTTTCAATGCTTGTTTGTTGCTTTCTATTTAATAGATGTTCAACTTGCTTGTTTTTACCTGCCATTTCATGATACTTTCAATGCTTGTTTGTTGCTTTCTATTTAATAGATGTTCAACTTGCTTGTTTTTACCTGCCATTTCATGATACTTTCAATGCTTGTTTGTTGCTTTGTATTTAATAGATGTTCAACTTGCTTGTTTTTACCTTTCACTCCATGATATTTTCAGTGTTTGTTTGTTGCTTTCTATTCATCGCCCAAATAAATTACAATAACAACAATAAGCTTACAGGCTCCAAAGACAGAGAACACTATCGGTGATAGAGCTATTGTGGTAGGTGGTCCTACCTACTCTTGATCAGGCAGCAAAACAACAAAAAGGGTTTTCAAAACTCTTCTTGAAATCATTCTTTTTTAAAAGAAAGCATTGAATGTATGATTGTTCTCTTTTTTGATGTGATTTTATGATTGTCATAGTATTGAGCTTAACTTTGTTTATTGTATGTGCTGAGGAGGTTTTGCACCTCACTGTTTTTGGTCACTGGCTGGCCCAGTTGGTTGCAATGTTTTGTTCTTATCTATACGGTTGATATTTTAAAAATATGTTTTTCTTTATTGCTGTTGATTCTTCTGCTGTGTTATATAGAATTTTATATTCTTATTAGTTAGTTCAGCTCATTTTAGTTGTAAGGCACATTTGATCGCTTTTAAATATAGAAATACATAATATAAGTAACATTATTGTTATTGTAATTATTATGGTGTTATTATTATTATTATTATGAAACTATTTCCTAGCTTTATTTGCAATTACAAAGTTGAATCTTGGCATTTGTCTGATTGTGCTTGTCATTAATTTGACGTCTGCTTTCCAGGAATGTACATGGGATTCAAGCTGTTCGTCTTCAGTAACATCTTCCGCAAATTCCCTCGTGTGAAGGCCAAGTACGACGGCATTTACGTCTTGTGGCTGTCTCTCCCAACTCACTCTCAGAAAGAGCGAAGACGAACCTTGGAGAAACGGAAGAAGGTATGAAACAACTGATGATAAAACGGTTATTGCTTCTGGGCTGGATGTCTTGTAGACCTTTCTTTTGAGATGTCACAGCCAATAGTTTTGCTGACCATTTATCAGAGAAGTCTTTAACAAACGTTTGCATCCTAGTCTTGGTTATTTGTGAAGGCTTGTTCTATACACCATTCAAAGTTGTAGGGTGTCATGGCATAAGTACAGGGCAGTCTTCACTGCAAAAAACAAACAAACAAACACCCCCCCCCCAATTTTTTTTTACCTCAACACCCGCCAAACAAAAACAAACAAACCATCTCAATAGTTTGACATTCAATACAAGTGCTTTAAAATTACAGATTCAATATTTTGCTTACAACCATTACCATGTTTATAACAAGTAAGCTTTCAGAGGGAAATTACACAATTGTTATCGGGGTCATTACCAAACGATGACCCTACCCTTAAGTTAAAGTGCATCAAAGCTACTTGAAGGACTTAACAATTTTATTTTTGAGAAAACGTTTTGTGAATCTAACTGATGTGCATTTTATCAGAGAAGCTCTTTAATAAACGTTTGCATCCCTAGTCTAGGTTATTTGTGAAGGCTTGTATTATAGACCATTCAAAGTTGTAGGGTGTCGTGGCCGATTTGGTTTAGAGCATCGGTTCAAGTTCGGGTTCAAGTTCTGGTGGTCGAGTCATCTGGGTGTGGGTTCGAATCCCGGTCATGACACTTGTGTCCTTGAGCAAGATGCTTTACTATAATTGCTTCTCTTCACCCAGGGGTATAAATGGGTACATGCGAGGGTAGGAGTTGATATTGTGTATGAAAAAGCCTTTGGAGCGCCACGGCAGCACAAGGCTGTATACTCCCCAGGGAGCTGAGAAAGATTACAGGAATGCTATTTGCCCAATGACCAGGGCACTAATGTAAAGCGCATTGATACGTTATTGTGAAATGCGCTATATAAGAACTAGTTATTGTTATTATTATTATTATTAGTACATTTAGCTGAATTAAGTTATTATGCTTTATCCCCCAGTATGTCATTCCATCAGTTGTGGCGGAGACAAGCCAAACTGGAGGTCAACGTGATTTCACTGGGATGTTCTCACTGCCTGCCGAAGAGGCTCCATTGCCAGGTAAGTCCGAAAGAACAGTTCTCTGACTTCTCTACCCTGGAGCTATACCAATGCTTCTAAGGCACCAGTTGAATTTTGGACTTCAGGCCTCACTATGGCTGTAATGGACTTGTGTGAAAGAAAAGCAAGATGGCTGCCTTTTTGATGGGCTATTTTCTATCATTCACTCCCTTACGCCTTCACTGACATCCTCAGGCTAATCGTTATTGGACATGGGCAAAATCTGTTCTACTTAAAAAATTCTAACCCTCCTATTTGTTGAATTTGCCACATCATTAATATGCGTCTACAGTTCAAAGTTGGCACTCAAATTAGCAATATCTGTACTTCAGTCCACATTTTCTTGTCAGCCAACATCACCAAGGATACCTATATTGTGTTAGAAATCAGGGATGAGAAATACTAGACTTTTACATGAATTCAGACTTTTTGTGTGTTTGCTTTGTGATTATTTTGTTTGAGATTTTACTCAAATTTGAAGAAACCCTGCTCTTTGATCTACTTCTCTAGCACCAAAGATGCTATTTCCAAAAGCTCATTGAAATCTATTATCCAGGGGTTACCAAAAGGTTGAAATGCCATTATTTCAGCATACCTCCTAAAATTTGGATCCTATTTTTCAGTCCTTTTTGTCAGCGTTGACTCTCGACCCTGGAATTGTTTTCACGACCCTCCAATGCAAATCGGGAGCAATTGAAACAATGCTCAGGGCAAACTGATCTGACTGTGGACGATGATTTCATGCTGTCAAATGATTTGATTAATTTTGAAGTATTGAATATTTAAAGAGTGGCTCTAAGGTGCTCTGAAATATTTAGTTTTTTATTTTTTTCATCAGATGGAGTCTTGGAGTAATAGAAAACAATTATTTTTTGTCCATTACCTCACAATAAAACAGAGTAAAAAATGACTTTTGGCTGAAAATCTGCGCGGATAGGTGCATTTTTGAGTTCAATTATTTTATACTAAATACAAATTTTAAGTGTAAAATACTTCTTAACCGGTACCTGCAACGTTTACTCGGCCATAAAAAGGTAATAATTAAAATATTAAGAGTTTCTTAGAGCCCCTCTTTAAAGGTACGATGCATCTATTGTTTTTTATGGGGACAGCAACTTCACTTCTGTTAGTTAGTTGTCAACAAAACACACCATGCAACTAAACTGTGACAAACTGAACAAATATAGTGGTCCTGCCTTGGAGAAAAACACCCAATCACTTTTCATCATGGTTTTTGTACTTGTTGGTTGCAAAAACCTGCTTAATTTTGGTTCAGCGAATGGAAATAAGATAGTAATCGTCACGATCGTCAAGTTTACAAATCCATCCCCAAAATGCACACGGAGCTGATACATAACAAGAAAGAGATGACTGGAAGTATGAAATATTAAAAGGATACAGCATTATTAAATATGCTTCATGAAAAAAAAGATAGTTTCCTATCATAGGATACATGTAATTGAATTGGTTTATTCCATACGCGTAGTGCAGCATTAGAATAAATACTGATCACCCCAGGAATGATTAGATTAAGGCTTTTGAATCGTGACCTGAATGAGGAATTGAGACATAAATAAGGCGGGTTAGTCAGAGTTTGCAAGGATGATTTGTAAGGTTTAAAAGGGGGAAATTCCCTTCAAATATCTCCAAATTTTGCTGTTTGGATTTACCCCTTATCCTTTTCAAGAGCTGTTCATGCACAAAAACAAAGACAGTGAGTTGTAATCAATAGTGAGCAATGATAAAAAAACATAAATTTATTTATAGAAATACAACCAGCGGAACATACGGTCCGCCATTCTATAAAATAGCAGACCATGTTCTGTCGTATAATTACTCCAAAACCACGCAACTTCAAGGGATATTTATGTGAATCATTAATTAATATTTGGATAATATCTTTCCGACCACATTCATTTCAAATTGTCATAAAATCATGCCATTAATTGGAGCAGTAAAGAGTGCTCTGCTAAAGATTTGTGATTTTTTATTGTATACATCACATTCTTAATGTAACATTTATGAATTCAACTTCACTATTGGGATTTAAAAAAAAGGACAAATCAATAGGACATATTTAAAATCTGTCTTAAGTACACAGCATTGTAACATCATTGGGACACAGTAATATTAAAATGATAAATATTTCTAAAAATATTTAAGAATTCGTTGATAAATTTGATTCACAGATTTGCACATAACTTACATGGTATAAAGATGGTCATGGTGGAAAACCTCCCTGAAAATAGGTTAGCTTAAAATGCTATAGCTTTTAGGAAATGAGTAAAACAATTAGTTTTGATCTCCTGTGTCCAAAACCTGATGTTTGAAAACAGTGAAAACATATAATGGGGGTTTTCACTATTTGCTTGTGACTCCGATGACCGATTGAGCTTAAACTTTCACAGGTTTGTTATTTCATGTATATATTGGGTCACATAAAGTGCCAATACTGGTCTTTGACAATTACCAATGTTATACATTTGTGCTTTAAATACCACAGAGCCAATTATTGAAGGAAAACAAACCCCAGAAAATTCGGAGGTATCTTTTACCGCAGTTTTTGATTCAACACTTGATGCAATTTCACAAGAGAAAGACACACTTGTAAATGTTAACCCCAACGCGGTTAAAAAGCTACTCCCAAGTAGCGGTAGCTGATGCTCAGAAAAAAAGCTTCTTCCTGGGAATTTCCTTGGGTTAGCAATTCACGTGTGAACAGGCCATTTTTTGCACATTTTCTGGGAAGTTTGTTTTTTAATTGGATAGACTGAAATAGTTCCTCTCTACATGCAGTAATGCATCACACTTGATTATTATAAATATGTGTACACAATAGTAAACATTGAATAGCCCTGATTTAAAAGGTGATTAAATTAGTTCGCTTTGATTAGGCCATGAAAAAAAAACATGTTTAGCATGCCCACCCGCTTCCTTTTTAGAGGTCGCCTTCTTTATTTTGTTAAGGATAAAATTTTATGATCTCTGATAAAATCAATTTTTAAATACATAACATCAGAGTTTTTAACTTAAGCACACTGAAAAAATCGAGAAAAAAAAAACTGACAACCATCTTGAAAAATAGCTGGGCCAGTTGTCTTGAATAATGTCGGGCGGCCATTTAAAAAAAGAAAAAAAGGCCCGCCTCCTCCTTTTTTCAAAAAGGGAGGACGCGAAACAACTTTTTAAATGTTATTTTGACAAACATTTCAAGCAGTAGGTAAATGCTGTTTCCACCGACCATCAGAGTCCATTAAATTACTTTTAATGAAGTGAATGGATTTTTGTTTTTGTTTTTTTTCACTGATACCTGACCATATAATTTTACATATTATGGTATATTTATTAAAAAGCTAAAAGGTGGGATTTAATTTAGTCTTCTAAAAAAATAATAATAATAATCAAATTATGTACTTTCCCTTTTTAGTATGTAGTTATCTGTGGAATGCCCCCAAAAATAGCAAATCCATCTTTTATCATGTCTGGTGACTTGATTGGAGTATGTTTTTGGACATTTTGATTTTCAGGTTGGCATGGTGGCAAACGATGTACCCAGATCGTCCGAGATAAAACCGTATGCTTTAAGAACGGCAGGCTCTACCTAACAAGAAGGTAAAGCTTTCATCATTTCTGTCATTGTTAGGCATTAGGCTGGTCCAGGCATGCAGCTTCTTGGCTGATCAGCTGACACCTCCCTTAGTGTTTAGTGCAAACTGGAAATGACCTATAGTTTGAATAGTAATAGTAATAATTTGCTGTATATCAAGCACTTTATGACGACCGACGGGCGTCTCTCAAAGTGCTCATAATTTTTGATGGGTATGCAGAGCTGTGTTTTAGTTATATCCATAGCACCTTATAAGGGTTTACAAGGTGATGTGGCGCAATCTGCAACCAGACATTCAAAAAGTACCAAGGCAAACTCCTTCTCTACTTATCAATAAGTGTACTGGGTGCTTTTGTGTATATTACACAAAACACTTGGCTTTCGGCTTGTTGAGGTCTTGGCTGTTTCCAGGTCTCGACTTTGAAGACCTGGTCTCGGTCTCGGAGCAAAGCTCTCGAGGTCTCCTGTCGAGACCTTTTGAAATCTTAAATTTCCTAATCGTCCAAAATGTATACAAATAGGAAAAAGAATTTTAAGAATATAAGCGTAGTTTTCGGCACATTCTTCGATGTGTGTTTTTTTTTCTTCTGGGGGGGCAGCACAGTGCTGGCACCTTTTTCCTGTACCACATAGTGTCTATTGTGACAACCATAATGAAGGCTGGGCGAAACCAGCGTACATTAAGGTCTCCCCCTCAGCCTCGGTCTCGGAGGGTCGGTCTCGGAAGGTTGGTCTGGGAGGTCGGTCTCGGAAGGTCGGTCTCAGTCTCGGTCTCAGATATTGTGATCTCGATTACAACACTGGTTATTTACCCCGCCATTGGACCATTTATCTTTGCAGAATATTTTTTCCTTTGCTGACAATTATGTAGCTCATCAAGCTTAATCAATCACAAGAAATCATCTCTGCCCTCACCGGTACCTGTTTATTGGTACTCCTGGGTGAAGAGAAGCACTTATAGTTAAGTGTCTTGCTCAAGGACACAAGTGTCATGAGCAGGTTTCGAACCCAACCCCAATAGACCACTAGATCCACTCTGCATTTACACGCCAATAAACAAGTTTGTTCATTGGTTCTGTCCAACAATAATTCTTGGCAGTGATGTGGTAACTGGTTTTCTTATCGGGATTGTCTTCTGTTTCTGTATGGCAATGATGTATGGCAATGATTTATGGATTCCACTGATAGAAAAGCTGAATTTGTCATAATTGGCAGAGTGTATGTATTGCCTCACAGTGGGCACACAAACGAAAAGATTCACTCAGCATTCTTTCAGTTCCATTTCTTTGGATAGATTAACTAAATTAACCCAGTTCGTTGAAAAGGACAATGTAAAGTGACAATTAAAGGCCTGGTCTGGCATTTCATATTTGAGAGGTTTCCAAAGGTCACTTCCAGTGGAAAATCTTAAAGTCTACAGGGAAATTAAAGAAGGGGCGTCAAGGCCAAGACCAGGGTAGTCAGAGTAATTCCAGGCCTGAAGATCTTGTTGACCAAATTTTTACACTTGAATTGCTAAACCTGTCA
Organism: Pycnopodia helianthoides; assembly: GCA_032158295.1. Classification (NCBI taxonomy): domain Eukaryota; kingdom Metazoa; phylum Echinodermata; class Asteroidea; order Forcipulatida; family Asteriidae; genus Pycnopodia; species Pycnopodia helianthoides. The sequence continues at coordinate 17,896,613 of CM063244.1, read as the reverse complement.
AACTCCTGGGAAATGGCTATTTGATGTGAAAGTACATGTAGCTAAACCCTGCTTGGGTGTAGTAATAATAATACATAGTTCTTATATAGCGCTGTATCACACCCGATGGGCGTCTCAAAGTGCTCAGTATTTTTTCCTGCAAGGTATGCAGAGCTACGTTTTGAAGTGTGAGACCTTTTTCCTTTACATAGCACCATGAAATGTTTACAAGGTGCTGTGGTGCAATATGCTGCCAATCAAACCAGGAACACCGGGGCGAACCCCTTCTCTTAACAATAAGTGCACTAGGTTCTTTTACGTGCATTACACAACACACAGGACCTATGGCTTTAAGTCCCATTCGAAGGACGAAGCAATAATGGTTAAGCGTCTTGTTGAAGGACATAAGTGTCACAACCAGGACTCGAACCCACACTCTGGTGATCACGAGAAACACCAGAGCTTGTGTCTAGTATAGATGGATTGCAAACGCGTCATTGACCACCATCTTTGATGAATTGTGCATGCGTGAAGAGCTATCATTGGCTGAGAGTCGTGCGTAGCGCGTACACGCGTGCACTTTTCCATCGTTTTACATCAAAGATGGCGGTCTATGACGCGTATTGCAATCCACGACATGCCAAGGATTAAGCGAGATAACCCAAGGGCTATTAAAGCCCTTTTCACATGACAGCCATTTAGCAGGGGTCCCTTGCTTTATTTTAGCATGGTTGTGGAATTTTACAAATTGCACTTTGTGTGAAGGACAACAATGTTTGGACTGTCCAAGGTCCCTTGTGAAATCTTCTCAAACATTGCTAAGTTTTGCTAATCAGTTGTTCTCTGGTTATCAGTGATATTGCACGGTGGTTGTAAGTTTTAACTTTAGTTGTGTGAAAGCTCGCTAAATCAGTAGTGCATGGTGACAACAAATAAACAGTGCTCATAAAATTTGTAGCAAGGGACATTGGTTAATTTTCGTCATGTGAAAAGGGCTTTATACTGATCTTGTGATGATTGTTATTTTTCCCGGGAAAATTGCATTAAGTGTGAAACGAACATGGGATGACGTAAGGGTTAACATTCCCTGGGAATTTCCTTGGGTTTTATTTCCTGCTAATTGGTTTTGTAGTCAAAGTAGTGTGAGTCAATTAAGTCATGTGTATGGCATCTTTTGCGAGAAAATGCGTGTAGCTTTTGAGTTTTGTTTAAGGGACATGTTATATATGCAGTTTAAGTAAGATTTTCCATTACATGCTTTGAAAAGAGCATAGGGTCTTAATTAAAACTGTTTGTGATTGCGATGTATTTATGGCTTTTGTTGTATCTGCTACGTGGTCTATCCAAGCTCGATAACCATTAAGTGCTTTTTTTAGATCACTCGCGCCAATAATGAAAGGATTATTGTAACACTTTTTGTTAGAGGTACCGGCTTGTCCCTTAGGAATAATGACGACAAGGGACTATCAGGTCTCACAAGCTCGGTTAGTTACTAAAGTGATTGTAGAATGAGACATGAGGACAATTGGATTAGGTTGTGTGGGCGAAGAGAGGTTATCTCATTCTTGATGGATGGATTCCATTGTTAAGATGCATCTTATATGTCACGACCAGGGGAATACTCCATATCCTGCTCCTCCAGAGAGAGAGAGAGAGAGGAGAGAGAGAGAGAGGAGAGAGAGAGAGAGAGAGAGGGGGGGGGGAGGTTAAGGCCCTTTTACACAAGCACCAGGAACAAAGGTCCTTGGTAATGGGTGCTGGTTGTCTGTCATTTCGTTCCATTGCAGTTTTCACATGACTTCTTAAAAACAAAAATTTAACAATGTCCCTTGTTTGTGGCACAGTAATCGTTTCACACTACATATCAATGTGCTTTTTTTGGGGGGGGGGGTGGGAGAAGGTCTGGATCACTGTTAAAAATAACAATGGTCCTTGGTTATTATTTAATAAGGATAGCTTTCACACACCTGGAGTTTTCTATTATTTTTTTAGCATCGTGTGATTTTAGTTAAGTTCTCTTGTTAAAAAGTGTATTGTGTGAAAGGGCCTTTAGACATCCTGATCGAGCTGTTTCTGGTGTTTATTTTAAAAGTGTGATCAGTAGGATATTGAAGATGCTATCGCATCATGGTCTTCATACACCTTTTAGCCTCTGAGGCCTCCCATGGCAATACAATTTCATATTGTGGTCAATTCAATGGCAAGTGTTTATCAACTTCATACCTCATTTTTTAATTTCCTCCCTCCAGATCAAGCTATTGAATACTGCTTCCAGATCAGAAACTGATCGTTCATGGCTTGCTTATTTTGTTTAGCCTTTACAATGTTGAGCTAGGGACCTCGGGTTGATATGAGCTATAAATGTATATAAGTTAGGTTTTATTGAGGTGTTGGTGCAACAGCGCGATTTTGTTCGTTTTTTTTTTTTTTTTTTTTTTTTTAAATAGTTTTTATTCTTCTTCTCAGAGTTGTTTGTCCGCAAGCAAATGCATAGTTGTTAAACTTACATGATCTTGAAACTTTACATGTAGGTATACATTAACTTGTAGATGATTCTAAAAGTTGTGCCGTCATGATGACGTCATCAGGCGTCAAGTTACGTTAAATAAAGCTTTAATAAATGAAAAAAATCATAACTCACGAACCACACAATGGATTTTGACAATCTATATATCATCGGAGAGGTCTTTCACAACTTAACAATCGCTTCAAACAACGTGACCCCATTTGACCTCGACTTCCGGTTCAAAACGGAAGTTGAAAAATTAAAAAATTCATATCTCAAGAACTACTTATACTGTAGTCAAAATGTTTACATCAGGATGTAGGTGTTTCAGACTCCTCAAACTTTTGCACAGAGATGACACCAATTGGATCTTAACTTCTGGTCGAAATCGGACGTTAAAGCCTATGTTAGTGTTGACCTGCATTTAAACTGTGTGTAATGCCTCGTGGCGGGCTGTTCCGCTCTACTGATCACATGGGGGCAAAGTCCATTTGGCATTAGGCTATGCATAGAGCAAGGCTGTACGGGCTGTGTTGGTCAAATCCAAATGTGATCATTTTTGCCAGATAACAAAAGACACACTTCGAAAGATCACACAACCTTCAAACTCCGCACATAGTTAGGTCTTCACTTGTAGAAGACACCGCTTTTTTGGCGTCATAATGACGTCATCATCTGTTTAATTAAGTTAAAATAAAGTTTAATATTTGAAAAATTCATAACTTATGAACCGTGCATTGGATTTTTACAATCTATACATCATCAGAGAGGTCTTCCAAAAATAAACAAACGCTACACAGTGTGTGACCTCAATTGACCATGACTTCCGGTTGAAAGCGGAAGTTAAGTAGGAACCTTTGCATTTATTTCCTGTGTAATAAATGTACTTTCCCCGAAATTTCAAAAGCTATCAACAATCTTTTCATCGATTTTATTAAATAGTTTACACATTAACACAACATAAACCCCATTGATAACCGAACACCTCGAATTTGTTATCTAAACAAATTCTTATGTCTAGTTATTATTATTTGTATTATTTCATTTTATCACAGCATGCAAAAGAAGGATAATATTTTCCTTTTTGCCGGTAACTCCTCGAGTCGGGCTACGTCCCGTAGCCTTAGATCTCAAGGGTCTTTCTCAGTATCTTCGCTGTTCCAAAAAAGCACCGCCTTCTGTAACAGATCTAACCTCACAGTTGTCCCTATTCCATTGCTGCTAACCATTTAGCAGTGAGGATTCACGTTTTCTAACATTTTGCTTGCCGCAATCAAAATAAGCATGTATACAATCATGCACAAAACCCCTGACATAAAACATACATTTGTAGAACTGTTTTCACTAAATCATTAACACCAAATTTGATGAAATTTTTTACTGCTGTGCGTATCTGTGTGTCTCTTGAAATCTTGAAGATGGAACTGTAATTTTTCTTCCCAAAACCAATCATTTACTTTTTCAAGTACGCTCATTATAATGATATATTTGTGTGTATCTTTTTTGTACTGGTTTGCAGAGTTGATTAGGTCAGTTCTTATCAGTCCCAAAAACTTGGTAATTGAAAATTGCAAGCATTGATTGTCTTTGTTTAGTTTAATCACTGTTTGTTGCGCGAGGCTAGGAGACAAAAGCAAGATTTGTAAACAACAGAGTCTATGGGAACACAATATCATTAGTGGTTTGCCGGTAACCTTGAAGAGATGTCAAATTAAATGAATCAAAGAAAATCATGCAATTGTCTGGATTGACTTTCTGAACTACTTTTTTCAATCTATTTGTGAGTCATGTGTTCCTTTTCTGTAGAATGTATTCATTGTATGTATTTTTTATTTAGTAACAAGCAAGCAGAAACAACAAAAACTGATGTTCCATTTCCAGATTTTATTTACTAATTTTTTTTAAATGATTTTTCTTACAGCACATGATTACTTTTAACATAAAACAAACAACGAAACAGCCATCACAGCCATCACAGAAAAGACCAAATAAAACAAGAATGAATCTATTAGAAAAATGCCTGCTCCTACACTTAAGAACCGATGAGGGGCGAAATGTTTATACAAAAAAACTATTCCATTTAAAATGGAATGAGTCTTTAGAGCCAATTGGAATTGTAAGCTGTTCTTTTTGTGATATAACATAATAACTATACGCTCAGGTTTGTCTAAACAAAATTCAGGGATCAAACAAGAAGTTGTTACAGTCTCCGGTCCTTACTTCACTTTTTCAAGAGCCTGCCTGCGAGACTTCAGTATAGCTTTAAGCAACCCATATTTGATAAACATACACTGAGAATGGCATACTTCTGATTCAATTCTTCAAACCATAACATAGACCCATTCTCTTGACAAACATCATTTAAGGTCACTATATAGACATATATTCTTAATCTTAAAGGCAAAGTTTATTTTTGGTTTTTGGAGCCATTTGGTTGTTCTAATCTTATGTAAATGTAGAAAGTAAAACTAATTTGTGAAAATTTTATTTCAAAAGGTGTTTCTGAGATATCGTTGAAAATCTGGAGCGATTATGTCTATGCAGGAAGAATAATCTGTAATTGGTATACACAATCTAAGAAACGTTTCATGCGTGAAACGTTTCTTCTCAGATTGATATTTTTTTTAAATCACTTTTTCTTAAAGCCACATTCCTTAAAAGGGAATCGTTTCTCAACATTTTTACATTATCAACAGCTGCAGTACTTCTTACCAAGTAAGTTTTCACGGTCATTCATTTTTGGAGTAATTACTAAAGGCATACCCTCCCTTTAACCTTAGAGTCATACCATATAATCTCAGAACGAAAGTGTACACAAAGTCCTCCTTGGACAACTTCTTTACAATATTTAAAGTGCAACCAAACTTTAACTACATCTATCAGGAATTGATCTTGAAAAGGGAAATCCTCAGGAGAAACATTGAGATGCAAATTAACGTCAGCTGGACATGATGTCCGAATGATATGTTGAGAAGGACTTTGGCATATTAACTCCAAATTGATGTGTGTGGATTGGTCTTGGGATCCCCCAGAAGCCTATTGTTTTCAACCTCAAGGTCAAATGTCAAGGTCATTTTGGCTTTTAAAAAAATGTTGTTTGAGTGATAACTCATGAAGGACTTGGCATATTAACTCAAAACTTGGTCTTGGGATTTGTCTTGGGATACCCCAGAGTCCTATTGTTTTTTGACCCTCTAGAAAATATCAAGGTAAATATGACAAACACAGTAGAATTGTTCTCTGAGCAATAACTAAAGAAGGACTTGGCATATCAACTCCAAACTTGGTGTGTGTATTGGTCTCGAGATACCCCAGGAGCCTTTTGTTTTTGGACCTCTACCGGACAAATATCAAGGTCATGGATAAAATAGCAAATGTTGACAGAGCGATTACTCAAAAAGGACTTGGCATATCAACTCCAAACATAGTGGGTGTGTTTGCTTTGGAATCCCCTAGGAGCCTTTTGAATTTGGACCCCCTAGGTCAAATATCAAAAACATTGTGGCTAAAAACAAAAGAAATCTGCCCGGGCAACTCGAGAGGAATGTGATTAATCTCAGCAAGGCATTTGAATCGTAAACACTTCATCATTCTTGTTTTCAAATGAGGCTTATAATTTGACTCTAATAGATCTTCTTCATGGTGAGTAAGAAAAATACTGAGCTATCAGCAACAAGAGAACCAATTTCATTTTGTCTGACTTATTAATCTTTAACCCAGAATGTATTCATATTGTGATTGTTCAGATTACTGATAATGCACATAGATTCTACTTGAGTGCCCTGCTCAAGATTAACCTAGAATTACTGACTGATTGAACAATTTGATTTGATAATTCACGCACTGCCTCCCTTGTGGAAGTTCTTCCTTCAATCATTATCTTCTCAGTCTGAATATTCACCCTTTTCCTTCAAGCATTAGTGCAGACGTCACTGCCATCAACAACTCGGTCAATTGAAAAAAAAAGAGTTTCTTGATTTTTCCCCCCATCGTAAACAGCATGAAAATCTGCAATCTGTAAGTTGAGACATGTACGGCGAGTCTCAAGGGCGATTGTGTATTCACAGCAAATTGACACAATCTACTCGCCCCACTTCCCTCGAGATCATCGGCAGCTAATAAAAAAAAGAAATCTCCTTCCATCAAGAAGAATAAATGAATAAACTCTGAGACAAATGGAGCTCAGGAAGTGTCAATCAGTTAAAGCCTCACTGCCTGCATAACAACCCCAAAGGTTTCATCCTGCCATCACGACAGGTGTGTTATTGACAGGGGTATGACTGTAAAGTTATCAGAGATTCTGTGTGTCCCCCCCCCCCCTCCCTCCCCAACAACAGAAAAAGTGAAAAAGGCCGAAATGACTCTTGAGATTTGCAGGGATCATCCCTTGAGAGAGTATTTGGTACATCTACAAAGGAATTACAGTCAGTGAAATTTTTTACAAGGAAACAGATCAAAGTCGTAGGGTCAGAGGACTTGTTGTGACTTCGATGGGAATCTCCAAATCTCCATGGGAATCTGTTTCTTTGTGAGAATTATACAGTTTAACACGATGACTGCCGGTCATTATATTCGTAGTGCATTCCCATTTGCCAAGTGTGGTGCGCATACGCACATACCAAATAGGTACCATACAACAACAAATAATTAACATGCACTTTCTAAGGTCGATGTCCTCACCACTGCCAGGGATGAATGTGTTGCGTGCTCAGTGATGCCAGTGTATTTAAATAACAATACAAAGCCCTTTCATTCACTATGAGTAGAGTATACTCGTAGTGGCAGAATCAGTCTAACCTGTTGATACTCGTAGGCGGCAGTCAGTGTGTTAAGTTGATTCAAATGTTGAGGCTCTGTCGAGGAAAGAAGAATTGCAGAAAGAGAACAAATAGTGCCAGTTCTTCTGTCTTAAAGATGCACTTTGTAAAACCCCGGTAACCTAGATTCAAAGCTGTTAGTCGATTCAAAGCCTCCTTCAAAAAACACCTTGTCCCCTAATATGTTACATAGTTCTTATTTCTTTCATCGTCTTGGTGAGCTAATTCGTCAAGGGCCGTCTTGTGGTTTTTTACTTTCTTTGTTTGTTTGGATTTGGCGCTTGTTTACCCAACTCATTTTGATCTTTGTATGGTCTGTTGTTAATATGAATGTTTTATTATATCATTATCATATTATATAATTTTGATTTAGATTACGAAAAAAATGTTGATTGAATTGAACTGAATTGAATTCCCATCAGTTGTTGATAATAACAACAATCAACCATACGTGGAGTATATTACAGTGAGGTCCCTATGCGCTGTCATGAATTCAACAATTGTACAAATTGAACAGATGTGGCTTAACCCTGGTTTTGAATTGTTCTGATGTTTGACAACTTCTGGTAATCAAAATGTTGAGACCAAAACAACTCGGCAGTGCAGTTAATTACGAGAAGTCCCCTCGATCCATTAAGCAAAAGTAGTACTAGTAGTCCCGGTCGATTTCCTAACTTCACCCAGGTAGTAGTTAATAAGCAGGACAGATCTTTTCAGAGCTGAGAAGTCTCCCGAACTCCGAAAATCTACTCCGCGGTAGTAGAACAAAAAGCAAGACAAGTTCTCTAAATAACAAAAATTTACACTACAAAGTAGATATTACACATGGTGTTACCACAAACCAAATATACATTGATACCTCACCATGCTATGCCTCAAAAACCATGTAAGTTCTGGTAAATTGTTTCATAACTGAGCAGCAGCAGATTGGAAAGAGCGGGAACCATAAGACTTAGTTGTAATAACAGAGGGAGTCAAAAAGATATACCATGGACACATTGATATGCGAAAAAACCAAAACTTTAAAATCTATTCTTGCCCTTATTGGCAACCAGTGCAAATCATGGAAATGGATTTACGTGTGCGTGTCCTGGGCCCAATTTCATAGAGCTGCTTAAGCAGAAAATATTGCTTAAGCAGAAATTAGCAGGATACCAGTCACAAATTGTACATGTGACCATTGTATGTGACATGGTAGTTTGGCTGGTAACCTTATTCTGGTAAGCATAATTTTGTTGTGCTTAGCTACTTTTTGTGCTTAAGCAGCTCTATGAAATCGGCCCTTGTGACAAGTCTAGCAGCAGAGTTTTTTTAAACGTTGACATCTCACTAATTTGAGTGTCGGGCAATCCTGCCATACAGTAAGCTGTTCTATATGGCACATAACCAAACAATGAATCCATTTATTTGTGGATTTTGCATCCAAATTGTCTATTACTTATTAGAACCAGTGTTTTGAAGCGCAAATGTTTTTTTTGTTGTGCTTAGCTACTTTTTGTGCTTAAGCAGCTCTATGAAATCGGCCCTTGTGACAAGTCTAGCAGCAGAGTTTTTTTAAACGTTGACATCTCACTAATTTGAGTGTCGCGCAATCCTGCCATACAGTAAGCTGTTCTATATGGCACATAACCAAACAATGAATCCATTTATTTGTGGATTTTGCATCCAAATTGTCTATTAGAACCAGTGTTTTGAAGCGCAAATGAAGCGGCATGACATGCATTACTGGCATGATTAGAAAGGTTAGCATAAAAAATAACTCCAAGGTTGCTTGCACTTGAAACTGACCATGTGAAAGTATTCTCTCATGCAATACTAGTGATAGGACTCGAAGATCTATGCCGGCTAGAAAAAAACAAATAACCACAGTTTTATTATGGTCATTTGTAGAAACATATTTGTGACACAATATTTTAAGTTATGTACAGTTTTGTTTGTGGATTCAAAAATTGAGGCTCTGTCAAGGAAACTGTGGTAGAAATGGAGAAAAAAAACTTGTCAGTCCTACTGTCTTGAAGATAGATACACTCTGTGAAACAAGTTCCCTTCAATTTGTACACAATATTTTAAACCCCGCCCCCACCCTTTTGAAAATGTCAAGGAAACATTGATAGAAAGAGAAAGGTTTGTGGATTAAACAAGTTTTTTAAATGTTGAGGTTTTGTCAAGGAAAAATTGATCGAAAGAGAAAGAACTTGTCAGTCCTTCTGTCCCACAGATACGCTCTGTGAAACTACATTCCCCTTAGTTGCTGCTCAATATTTTACCCCCCACCCCCATCCACCCTTTGTCAATGATCTTGTTGATATCTTGCTTTCGGAATGTTATTTTTTCCCCCTTAAACTACCTGCTTGATTTCAGTTAAGAGACATCATCATAAATAGTTTGTTTTTCCCTAACCATGCTTTATTGACAATGATTGACAGTGATTGTCATCAAAATAACATTTGTCATGCCATTTGTCTGAAGTGATTGAAAAATAACTTCATCCATTTTTGTTCTTCTTCCTATCTTCTCTTTCTTTTTACAGTTGTTTATCTTACAATTTTTCTTAATTTTGTGAAGCATTGTGATACTCTAATAACTGTTGCTGTCACACTGACTTGTAATAATATATCTCTATTTTGTTAGTTCCTAGGGACCAGAGGGGTTTACGTGATGTTGACATCGGGAAATAAATGTTCATACTCTCTTATTTGGAGCTACGTGTAGTTGGTGAAAGAAATAATTGGGTCAGCTTAAGTGGTATAGCCATATGAGAAGGAAGTGGGTCCCACTGTCACACTGACTTGTAATAATATATCTCTATTTTGTTAGTTCCTAGAGACCAGAGGGGTTGACATGATGTTGACATTGGGAAATAAATGCTCATACTCTCTTATTTGGAGCTATGTGTAGTTGGTGAAAGAATTAATTGGGTCAGCTTAAGTGGTACAGCCATAGAGAAAGGAGTGGGTCCTTTCTCAATGGAATATTTTCTAAGCAAAGTACCTTTGACTGTGGTCATTATTTGGATGGAATGACAGGCCTCCTTAACATCAAGTCCGGTCTTTCGGATTGAAACGTAAATCTTGAGAATTGTGTAATGCACATAAAACACCCAGGACACATATCCTGAAAGAGAAGGGGCTTGCCGTGGTGTTTCCGAATCGGCTGCATAATGCGCCCTCTCTCAGCATGTTTAGAGCATAGCTTATATAATGTGCATTTGAACACACTCGTATGGAATTCATATGAAATATAAGTGACTAAATTTATTATTAATGCATATATGCAAAAATTATAAACCATTTCACACTACGGTTACTATGTGAACAACAAGAACATAGTGTGATAACTGTGTCAAGGATAGAAAAACCTGTTAAGATTTTTGTATCCGATTTATGCACTGCATGTAGTGAAAACTAGGTTGCTATGAAAGGAGTACCATGCCTTAATAATGCAAAGAAAATAAATTTTGTGTATACATTTTTGATAGACAAGATTTTATCGTCAGATGTTAAAGGTATTATTATACACGATTGGTAAGGATAAATAACATTGTTGAATTTTTGTCTGAAAGCTTACTGATTATGAACTTCGTAGCAGAACCATGTTTTCTGGGAATATTTCTTCCTGACATAAATTCATATTCGAGAAAATTGGAACTGAAAAACCTTTAAAAAAACGCAACAGCTGGTTTCGGTTGTTACAACCAAAATTGAGGACAATGTGTTTACACGCTGAAAATTGTGCAAGTTTTTTCACTATTTTCGCCTGACTAACACAACGTTTTGGGTCCACATTTTCACAGGTTTGTTATTTCATTTTTTTGGTTGTTCACCCAAAACATGAACACTGTCTGCGACTATTTTGTCAGCTCTACCAATTCTGTATAGTACCTTTAAACATGCTGGAAAAAAAAACAATCAAGTTAGACAAAATTTATTTTACTTGTAAAATTACATCCTTGAATTTGGTGACTTTCTTTCAGCTTCCTGTGCTTCGAAAGAGCAAGAAAGAACACGGATAAGACGATTGTTATCCCACTAGCAGATATCATCAAAATTGAAAAGGTTATCTACTCAATTAATCTTTCTTTGCAATTCCTGCATACAATGTTAAGCATAGCTAGGTTGTTAGCAATGTTAAACCCTGAAATCAATATGAAGGCCAGCTATTGATACAATGATCTGAAGGATTCTTTTAGGATTGAGAATGTATAGAATTATCCAACATGCTATACTCTATCATCTTAAAGGAAAACAATAACCACAGGGCTTGAATTTAACCCTGGACGGCAGGCCCGAGGCCAGTGATTTTTTTATCAGGCCAGTTAACTCATGCGTGGACAAGTTCGGCTTGAAATTAACACTGGACCGCAGGCCGGAGGCCAGTGATTTTAGCATCGGGCCAGTAAACTCAATGGCTTGACAAGTCCGGCGGTCTTGTATCTTTTTCATTAGACAATAATACCTCGCTGTGTAATAACATCTTGAACAAAAAAGTTGATGTTCATATGTTGACTTAAAACCTGATGAAAAACTATCAATTCTGTTGAGCGTTGAAGTATATGAGACAAATGAGATCAGTCTTAGTGCATGTCCAAATCAAAACAGTTCATATGTTAAACTGTGTAGAATTTTTTAAATAATTTTTAAGTTGGTCTTGTTAAAATAATTCTGACCCAGCTACAAGCCCTGCTGTGTTGTGGATTTTCCCACCACCAAATTCAAGCCCTGAACCAGTCCGTGCGTATCGAGCGTAGTAACTGAATCTTGGAAGATGCCTTGGGTCTCAGAAGATAAAGTACTAGTCTTTTTATAGGAAACGGCTTTCTCCTGAGCTTGAGCATAGACAGCTGATATCCACCCGTAGGCAAACTTGTATGCTAAAATGTGTGCAAAGGCGTATTTCATGAATGATTAAGAAAATGTGACAGCGCATGTAGTGCGCCTTCATAATGAATTTGCGTTGTTCTGTCACTCGTCCACTGACAAGAACAGAAAATACTGCTTAGCAAGTTTCTTAGCAAGTTTCTAGTGGGCCACCAGTCACAACAATGTAAACTTTAAGGAATTTTGGCTGGTAACCAGTTTCTGCTGAGCAATATATTTTCTGTGCTTAGCAAGTTTTTTGTGCTGACATGGTCTATGAAATTGGGTCCTGAGATCTCAGAATCACAGTTTTGTGCTATTATATTCCTTTAAAAATAGATTTATTGTTATTTTGTTTTTTAAATATAAAAACATATTTACCCGTGCTTTAACTGTTTCTAGTAAAAGTAAGTGACACACGACAAACTTATAAATATGCACTACTAGTGACCAGAACTTGCTTTTAGACATACTTTTTTTTCTTGATCTGTTGTCTTCAGGCTAAGCCGATTTTCTTTCTTCCCGGCCATGGGATGTCCATCGAGATCCAAGTAGCCCTGGAGGAGAAACCCTTTGTCTTTGGAGCGATCTTGAACAGGGATGATGTCTTCGCTGTCATCTTGAGACAGGTTTGCTCCGTTCGAGATTTGCAGATGAGGGAGAATGTGGCAGAGAGTGAGCCAGTTAACAGCAACAGAGCAGCAAGTTCAAGTGGTGATCAATAGGATTCACTCAATCAACGAGATTCATATATTTTTACCACTGGAGGTTTTTATTTTGTTAGGTTTAGAGGGTGATTACAATTTAAGAGTGAATGTTGGGGCAATTTACTATGGAAGTGTAATTAGGACATGATGGAAAAAACCATGATCCGCATGTACACATGATTGATTATTAATGTGTGCTATTTTGTACACACGGATTACTATACCATGAATTAGTAATTCGTTTGCAGTTAGTAATTCGTACATACGAGTTAGTAATTTGTTTGCACAGATTAATGTACGTGTGAAATAGAATTCCATATGTACGAATTAGGATTACGTATGGATTAGTCATTCCTATGTACATACACATGTATGTACACATGTACGTTCGTTTGTACGCCTGTACGTTATACTAAGTCCCTGCATACGAATTAGTAATTTGTATGTAAAGAATATTGTTTTTTTACCATGTCCAAAATACAATTTTTCAAAAAAAAATTCACTCCATTTAAATATTATATGTAATATGTTGTCAGAGGTCTAAAACATCTCAGAAAGCCATTTTCTCAATGACAATTTTAATTTTTTTTTACAGACAACTTGAGTCAATCAACTGCACATCTTGTAAAAGAATTAAAACTAAAATGTGAATGTTTTCCTTCATGGATATTGCCTGTCACTGCTTACTGGGTGCCTGGTACGGCCCTACAGTCATGCTTTATAGTAGGGTTGAGTTTTGGCAGTGAGTGACCCTTAACCTTGTTTTTAATACATTATAAAATTCCAAACGAATGTGTAGCTATTTTGTTTTTATTTGTAAATAAGAGTAGTGCGAATTTTATGTGAATGAAATTGGAGTACCCGGCATTCACTGTCTGAATCTAGAATTTGATTTTTAATTTATAAGAAGAAATTTCTTAGGTAAAAGGACAACAATCCGGGTCAGGTTTGACCTTGATTCAGGGTCCCAGGGGTCCCAGGGGGCCTGACCGGTTTCCGGTTCAAACAGGCTGACTCAGAAAGTGGTTTTAAAAAATGGGCTTTTAAACTCGGATTCAGCGTTAGTTTGACCCTTTTCCGGGTCATTTTGACACAGATTCCGGGTCAGCCTGAGCCAGAAATGGGTCAAGCCCCACTGGACCCAGAATCTGGGTCAGTTATGATCAGGGAGTTTTTAGTTTGTATAGTTTTTTTCTCTCTCATTGCCTGTCATGTATCGTGTCATTAATGGTGCAAGTTTGACTCACTGCAAGCTACAGTGACAGAAAAAGAAGCAATTTTAGTAGGGGGAATGATAGAATTAATTTTCATTGTAACAAGATGAACATAATATTTACAGAATAAACATCTGTTGGTGTTTGACACTCGCCTATTAAAGGGGGAAAGATTCCCCGGATAGCCTGCGAGGGTAGAGGTTGATATTGTGTTTGGGAAAAGCCTTCGGAGCGCCACTGCAGCTCGGGCTGTATACTCCCCAGGGAGCTGAGAAAGATTACAGGAATGCTATTGGCTCAATGAACAGGGCACTAATGTAAAGTGCATTTGATAAGTTATTGTAAAATGCTTGTTGATATAGGCTTAATCCCTTCGGGGTTTTACAGAAACAATTATGCACATCCTAACCGGAAACAGCATAGGCCAGAAACGCAATAATATTTCCATATATCATCACACGGGGGTAGAAATAGCCAAGGAGAGACATCAACAATCCCAATGTTGGCGTAGTTATTGAAAACAAAAAGCACCGTAGAGCCGGTAGTTTTTATAGTTTTATTTAATGAAAGGAGTATTGCAGTTGATCTAATGAAACTCCTTCGGTCTAGCTTTTCCTGGCTGTTGGATGAACACACCTGCCACTCTCCCCCAAAGCCAATTTCATCACCCACGTCAGTATCGTGTCTATAGTTGTATGTGTTTCCCCCAGATCGTTGACAGTGAGGTGTCAGGGCCACTTAAGCCTGTGTGGCTTGGTATTTTAATTTTCCTGCCTGTTCTGAATTGATGTTTTTGATGAGAACACTATTTTGAAAAAATTAGTGCAGTAAATGGAGTTGGTACAGACATGGTGATATAATTAGACTCCAGAGTATTGTGTAAACATGTATTGAGTTTCCTGCCTGTTCTGGGTCGATGAATTTGATATGGTATGAGTACCCTTTTAATGAACCATGTATGATGTACAGTAGTTGTTTACAAATAACGGTACATGGAGTTTGTGCAGAGGAGTCCTATAGTTTATATTGACTTTCCTGCCTATTTCAAATGGATCATTTTGATGTGGTCTGGTACCCTTTTAATATTAACCATGGTAGTTTGGTTTTTTTCCCTAAGTAAATTACATGGAGTTAGTGCAGTGTAGGTCTTCATGTATTTTGATCTGTCTGCCTGTTTTGAAACGATAATATTTGGTCCGTTAGAATACCCTTTAGCTGGTAAACGGGGGGATTGGGGCGGGTGCGGTTGGCTTGGGTGGGGTGTTTCATGCGAGGGGATGGGTGGCATGTGGGTGGGGTGGGTGAGTTTCAGCATTGACTTGGTGTGGATTCCGTTGACTTGCAAGGGGTAGGTATGGTGAACATCGCATATCGCAAATATGTGCGCAGACTTGTTCGATGTCGTGAAATTAATCGCAAATAGGGAATTGTGCGTGCGTGAGGACATTGTTTGATGTCGTGAAATTAATCGCAAATATGTGCGCAGACTTTGTGCGATGTCGTGAAATAAATTGCGAATATCTGCGCAGACATGTACTTAACACACTTAAGTACACCAGACCAATTATATCGCGCAAAAACAAATTGCATTCCAAGACATGATTTACGGAAACACTTCACACCAGATCCGTTGAATCGGTTTTTCAACTTATTTGTTCGATACACAATAAATGATGGGTAATGTTTGTTCAAACACAAAGGGATTAAGATTTGGGGGGTTTTCTCACTCACATGATGATCTAAATTTTGACATTATAGTAACATAAATCTGTTGTGAATGAGGGAACAAATTATCATTTATCGGGTGAAACTTAACATTCATGTTAATACGCACGTGTCATTGCCAGTGCACTAATAATGTACCCATGTACATTAAAACCGCGCTTTGTTGTTCTGTAATCAGTACTATATAGTCTTAGTATAGCGACTTTTTTTCTACGTTTGTTTTTACCGGATGAAAGATTATTCAAATGAATAATACATTTTTGCATTGTTATTTTTCTTTTCACAACAGCATTGTTTACTTAGCAGTAACTTGCCGCAGTAAATTTGTAAAAGTGTCAAAAGGACGCCATTTTCGTAAATCAACACTTTGTAAGGATATTTTGTGAAATGTGTCATTCCCAAACATTCATGGTTCCTGTTCCTGTAAGGAAGCCTAAATTGTGTCTGTGATTATAAAATAGTTTTGAAAAGGAATTATATAAAAGAAAAGGCGTGTTTGTTTTCCTTAGTATTTTTGGTAATAAATCATTGTCTTTTTCTTTCGGTCACAATTTTCTATTTTTCTTGAACGAGATAATTGCCTGTACATGTACTTTCTGCTGCAGATTTTATTACAAATTTAACAGTACTTCTGTAATATTAATTTGGTGTTCAATTACCCCAAAAATAAAAATTTACTTAAATGTACCCCGTCAGTTTTCCTGGTGGTTTATTTTACTTTACTACTTAATTATGAATCATGTCAACAAATAAATAAGCTGTCACCTTAAGTTAACTATGTATTGGTATAAAAGCCAGAAACTACTTTGCTCTTCCCGTGCCTATATTTTGTTTCATTTTTTGTTGTATGACTAACTAAAGTGTATGGTTCAGTACCTTATACCCTCCTCGTATACCCTCCTCGAGTTATAGTACCTCTGCGGATGGTACCTGTATATATTTGTTTTAATTCTGTACCTCTGAGGTTACCACTGTACCTATGTAATATCCTCCTTGGGTCAGTACCTCTGAGGATACCATGATATACCCTTCTTGAGCCAGTACCTCTGCGGATACCATGGTACCTACATACCCTCCTTGGGTCAGTACCCCTCGAGGATATCATGGTACCTAAGTTATACCCTCCTTTGGTCAATACCTCTGATGATACCATGGTACCTATATTGTACCATCCTTGGGTCAGAACCTCTGAAGATATCATGGTACCTAAGTTATACCCTCCTTTGGTCAGTACCTCTGAGGATGCCATGGTACCTTATACCTTCCCATACTTTGTACTTCTGACGATACCATGGTATCTTTATTGTACCTCTGAGGATATAATGGTACCACTTTTCTTAAGGCCGTACCTCTGACGATACTGTGGTACCTATATTATACCCTCCCCGAGTCAGTACCTCTGCGGAGGGCAACTTTTGTTGATTCTTTTGGACGGTCAATAGCCCAAATAAAATCGATCGATTGTTTCTGTCCTTGCTCTATGGTTTCACAGATGAGATGGTGACAGTTTATTCCTTCAACTGTGTAATGAAAACAATCTAGAAATCAATTCTAGCAGAGAAATGTTCATTGATTTCCTGGAGGAGAAATATCAAATGACACCCGAGGGTAATACTAGAAAGACTTTGCATAGAAACAGTGTCAGGAACCCAGTCATTGGAGTGAAACTAAAGAATCATTTAAAAATATGTGACTCTCGTTTCATGTCAACTTTTTTATTAGGTGCTACAAGTAGTTAAGGTAGATCTACCTTAACTACTGCTACGACGTAGTCTATTTTTCTTCTCAAGTACAATTAATATCAGTGTAAATCAAATCAATATACAACATTGTTTACGTCCATATTGTGCTGTACTATGAGGCGTGTTGCCTGTCTGTAGTGGCTTCCGTCATAAGTGAAAGAAATTAATTGTTCCCCCGTACACAGTCTCCTGCGTGCCGTGGAATGAAAGTCGTTATCCTACACACCTAATACAAAATAGAGAGAGAGGGAGAGAGAGAAAACAAATCCAGAAGTGGGCTAATCATCTTTTACATAATAATTTGTCAAGTACGATTTGCCTTGATTGTCGTGTGACGGCTGTATCGGGAGCTGCAGCACACGTCGGCTATGGAGTCAACAGTTAAGGGATAGGCTGTTCTTCCCTATCCCTTAACTGTCGACTCCATAGCCAGCGTGTGCTGCAGAACAACAATTTGCGGCCGGGAACGTTGAGCGGCGAAACGGCCGGATGCTGCAATGTCGTCCCCCGAGCAGGTCAGGGATGATTGGGACAGCCTTGCAATGCGGGCAAGGTGGGGTGGGATTCAGCGGGCCGTCTACTAGTGCAATGCCGTTGATAATGCTGTGTATGTTTTAGGTGGCTCTGATGTTTTAGTATTTTATTTCTATTCAGCGTTTTTCAAAGACCGAGTAGCCTATAGGCCTACTCTGTCTTTAAAAACGCTGCTTAAAAATAAATACTGAAATATCAAAGCCACATATGACATTCGCAAATGTGAACCTGTAAGTCGAATTATGAATCTGTAATAACGGATTGTGAATCTGTAATAACGAATTGTGAGTCCATAATAACGGATTCTGAATCCGTTATAACGGATACAATTTTTTTTTTTTTATATTTTTATTGGCGCTAATGGACTTTTGTATGCTGGGGCTTTCTGTACCTGTAAACCCTTTGTTTTTGTAGACTTATTTTATCTGTCAGTAACCTTTATATGGTCTCAGTTCCCTCCCATTATTGGAAAATCCACAAGTGTGAAAACCATAACGAAATTGTGTAAAGCTCTCCCTGGGGCGTTTCTCCACTATGGGATGAAGGAGAGAAGGAACTGAATCAACCGCAATGTACTAATTTAACACATCACATAAGATTTATGTGGTAATTTGCATCCGTTTTGTTTAGTCGCTCTCATGGATGTGTTCGTAATGTAAAACTTGGTTATTTCTGCACGGGGTCCCGCCTGTGATATGGTTAATAAAAACATAGATTTTATCTATGATCAACGAAAGCACGTAGGCACTCTAACGGTAATCTCTGCACTTCGGGTAGCAGCATGTCCTTACCTGGACCCAATTTAATAGCACAAAAAGTAGTTAAGCACAACAAAACAATGATTACCAGATTAAGGTTACCAGACAAACTACCATGTCACATTTTCTACCATGTACTATTTCTGCTAAGTGTGAAAATTCCATTGCTTTGACACCATTTAGCTGAGCACGTGCCCTAGCCCTGCGCCTATTGTGACATTGCGAAAATTTGTTGAGCAATATTTTCTGCTCAAGCAGCTCTATGAATTTTTGCCCTGGTCCTTACCTGGAGAGTTACAGCTGCTGTACCATATCTTGATTAAAATACATTACTTGGATTTAGCCAAAGCGCCATCGTGATCCAGAGAGAGTGAAACATTCACCGCTGTCACAGTTAGTAAACCAGTTTTGTCCATACATTGTATCTTATCTTGGTTCATAGACGGTATGCATGTATTCACGGTATTTAGTCGCAGTATAAACTTGATTCAGGGATACACTGTACCTTATCTTGGTTTCAGACATTAAGCAGACCAGTGTTTGGCCGCAGTATCATCTTAATTTCAGAAAGAATGGGGATACCACCGTACACATACTTTTGTAAACATTGCCGATGTTGAACAGTATCTTGATTCAAGACAGTACAAGCATTTTAGTATTCAGCGGGAGAATACAAAATGGAAACGAGGAGAAACAACACCAAGCAAGACCTTACTTTGGTATCCTTTTAATGCACTGCACTCCTGTTGACACGATCGATCATAACATATACGCACTGAACGGGAGCGACATTTCGGCATCGGGTGATGGGGCGGGGATAAAATCTAAAGATCCTGCTGACGGGCACTGAATCAAGAGTTGTACAGTCGGTAGAACGCCGCTCTAACGAACACCAGCATAACGAATATTTTGTTCATAGACAAGGTACAGGATTTGTTGATATCGGGGGGGAGGGGGAAAGATTGTCAGTCTGAATGCACACTCGTTATAAACTTGTACCAGTCTTCCAGAGAATCATTTCCGTAAGTTATACTGCCAAAGTGGATGAAACAACATTTGAAGACCCCACACATCGCCAATTGCTGCAATTGAAATAAACTAAATAGACCTTACACATTATTGACGTTATTTGAGTAGGGCGCCCCCAGCTAGAGGTCGGAGGTCACCCATTGGCCATGGTGGTACGGTGAAAACGAGGATGAGATTTAATTTACTCTTCCAAAGACCATGATGTACTCTTCCATTTCAGGTCCAATTTGAAAGCACCAATGAAAAATGTGTAGCTTGCAATAATAAGCCCAACTCAGGGAAACTAACGTATGTTATAAAACCCCTTATATAGATTCTGCCTTTTGATTGGTGTAGAGCGCATAACATGATTATGTCTTATTTTTACTAGAAAGCCGCGCGAACGCGACGCGCTATACACGCAGCAAACAATGTAATATACCCGTAGCAACTAATGCACTATTCCATGGCAACCCGTGTACCATACCCATATCAAAAGCAGCTTCTTTGTACCTTGACGTCTAGGCACAATATTATGTTTGGGGTGTTAGGCCTATAATTCAAATATTAACTGCTTTTACTCGTGCTATGCGACGACTTCCTCGATGGTCCCCGGAGTGGTATATTTTCTTGAGTAGAACGTGCCGAGGATCACCTCGGGCGTCGTAGTTTTAACCACAACACTCGAAGCAGTCAATATTTGTATACTGTTCCAATCCACTTGCGAAGCTCTGATGATCAGAATGGTTTTCGAACTGGGAATGATACTTGTTAGGAAAAGATACCATTGAAAAACACCTAAGCCGACCTGATCTCCCGATGGTTTTACAAACACTGGGGCCACTATTAAGTTCCTTATTATATTCAATAAAAACGGGGGGGGGGGTCCAAGCTGTAGCCGCAGACGTCGCTTCGAAAAGGCTCAATTATAATGTCTCTCGGATATAAAACTAAAATACTTTTGTTTTGCTGCCTTGTGATGGTTCTTACAAATCCTTTCCTAAACGTCTACTTACTGTACATAGCGTTGTTCCAGAAACCTTTAATCGGCCTTCTTGTCTTTCTGTATTGCTCACATGTGTTGCGATAGCGGGATGCCGCTTTTACAATTGGTTTGACAGACATGTACACTCTGTCACTGCTGCCTGGTCAATTTTACCATCAACTTCTTCTCATTTTCACATTGCTCTTACAAATTACACGGTTGTACGGCCCATATTGAATCCCGGTTTCTTGTTAGTGTCCGTTCAATGTGTTTTCCGTGCACGCATGATTTAATTTCAATCACACAAGTCCGAGTTACTCTTTGTTTTCGTTTTCAAACGTGTAACAGAGCTTAAAGTTGGTTTTATATTTCCAATATTACCGCACGGTGGGGGTCGTCGAAGCACGCGTGCTAACTCTTGAAATGTTTCGTGTGTGTGTGCAATCAATTTCTATACAACTGACAGTTAATGTAATTCGGTTACGGTCTCCTGACTTAGGTTTACCTGTCCTTCTTCTCTTGCAAGTTGTTCTGCGCAAGTCCCGTCGTATTTGCCAATTTTGACCAATCTCTCCATGCAGGTCTCGGTGAATGAACTTTAACCTTTTAATGATGCTAGGTCAGATATTGGGCTGATTTGACCCGAAAATTTAGATTTAAGTTTTAAATATGTGTTTGTCATAGATTCGAGAATGTTAGAAGCTGTCATTTTAGGAATTGCACGAGAACAAAATCCGCCTATGATTAGGGCCTAGTGGTAGTTGTTTAAAACCTTTAAGTGAATTTTTGTCGGGACCCCGACATCAAACCACGTCCATCAGCCATGTGCAAACAACCTTGTGCTTTACGTATATTAATTTGTTCGTTGTCCGTTGCTGATGCGAATTTTTTTGTATTTTTTCCCCGTTTTGAAACAGCATCATCTGTCAAAATTTGTTCAGAGAAATTTCGGCGAAAATCGGGCCATACAACTTTTAAGTTGCATTTAAAAATGCAACGCTCCCAATTTTTCGAAATATTTCCCAACTCACAAAAATCTACTTCCTCTCTTTTACTACGCTTCAATGCTGGCGTGGAGGGTCATTCATTTTGAACTCAAAATATGAACGACTTCCTATAAAATAAAACGACTTCGTTATATATTTTCAAACTGTACAATCATGAGTGTTTCCCGCAGGAACACAACACTTGAGATGTAAATATTTCCACCTTGGATTGACATTGCGAAGCAGGATCTGATCGATGAGCGCGTCCTTGTTTCAATACCCAGAGAAATAATGGGAATCGGACTTGCAAACATTTAAATGGTCCAAGTCAAACAAGCAGCGTCTTATGTTTCATTGCAGCATAGAGCTACAGTCACTCTGAGCCGGCGTTTATCGGCAACGGAAAATGAACGGTGGGTATCTCCCCCCTTTTTGGCTGTCAAATATTTACTGGAAACACGAGACGGCGTTGAAGGGATGGGGGAGAGATCGAACAAATACAATAAAAAGAGGATATTGCAGTGAAGAAGTCGTCTACTATGTGTTCTCTCACATGGGGGTTATTTCGTTCAATTAAATTTGAAAGTTATCCGATTATTTCATCAGATGACTTTGCAAATTTGCGTTTTACGGGAATAGTTGTCATTGTTTTTTGCTGCATGTCGTTGCCTTTGCCGACAACAAGAACAGGGTCAAATTCAAGGCACTGCATGCTTACCTGGAAACTCTGCACTTATGGCCCATTATAATCACGCACTCCACAGGGCGTTATATAGCGCAGTATACTGTGGTAAGCTGAGCCATGAATTGTGGCCCAGTTCTTAAGTTTGACCGCGATGGGTTTGTTTGCAACAGCGTATCTTCCTCCAAGCAGATGACGTCAACATCATATTGATGACATTATGTGTTACATATGTGTGTCCCATTACTACTTTAAAATGCCATGGGCTTGTGTGTTGTGAAGCTGGCGGCAAAGGGTGTCAACGTCGGGAAGGTTTCATTTCCTTTAATTCAATCTGGGGTTTCAGCTAATTTTCCTAAATTACCACCTTAATTTCAAGCATCAAGTCACAAATTACAGTAGTATATGTTGACCACCGTTGTGTTCCTTAAATTGCTTTAGTTATGAAATTATTGACTGGTGATGAATGGCAGATGAAGTAAGGCATGAAGAACTCATGTCAAGAGAGAAAAAAAACGAGAAAAAACAAACGAAACCTTAAATGGTTTAAGTGAAGTTGTGCAATTAAAAAGAATTTTATCAAACCACTAGTATTGAGTTGGTGTACGGTCCAACTCCATGAAAGTTTGACAAATAGCTGGCTAATTATTATGGTACCAACAATAATGACATCCCAAAAGGGATCAAGCTATATTCTCTTCCAGCCTCGGTTTGGATACTATAAGTTGAGTTGATACAAAACAAGATGGCTGGCTACACAGTGATGCTAAAATTTTATACTGGAACATCTTGGAATGGCTTCCCTAGTTTCGAGTAACCGTGCTGCGATCCCATATTGAGTGTTTTTGGCAACGCTGTGTATATGTACATAGATGCATCCTGAGTATTGATTGCATTGCTTGACAGCTAAGTGTTTTGTCGAGACGTTCCCTGGGCAATCCGTGCCATTCACGTACAATTACATCCATTCTATCACTTAATTCTTGCCCCATGCGAATTTGCTCTGCGGATGTGGGAGGTACTCTCGTGTAGTACACACAATTATAATGATAGTATAAGTTGCTCAATTTGTTTTAGCTATATCGATCTTTGTTGTCACACGTTACGGTACCCTATAGGGGTGCACCCCACCAAATAGGAGAAAACAGCGTTGAGCTCATTAATTGTTTGTAGGCCCTCAAAATATTATACATTAGACAGATCTGAGAGCCCCCAGAAGGTGTTTCAGTGTAAAAATGTTGCCCAATTGTGACCTGTGGGTTGTTGACTTCCAACTTGAGGTGATTTGGATGACATAGGTCGAGTCAATGTCGAGCTCATAAAAGTGCTGCGATCGACTCGGCCGGGATTCGAACCCTTCATACGGCACACAATTAATAAGCAAATTTAGTAATTTCGGGAACAAGCAGTTTGTTGGGAAGATGGCACGAGCTTTTATCAGCTCTGCGTCAACAATTGGTTTAAATTTCACGGGAGATTAGGCTGGACCCAAATTTGGTGCTCAAGTCAGGCCGGGTTTACACATGGCAAATTGATGGAAGGGTCTTCTTGGACCGCCAAGAAGCCGGTAAACCTATGTAAACATTTCACACAAAAATCTATAAGGGCTTCACCAGAGGAAGCTTGCATTCGTGAGCGAAACACGAGTACAGCATTGAGACAGGCTGTCAAACTTTGCGAGCTTTTAGCCCAAAGTGTATACACGGCACCGTGGTTAACAAACAACGAAATCTAAAACTTGGGGGATCTAATTTCAACAAATTTCGTTGGTCATTTTTAGCATTCGGACGGTGTGAAACAACCACCTCGTAGCCCTCATTGGTCCAACTGGACATGCACGTGTACTTATACTCGGATTTCTAATCCTGTCTTTTGCTCATTGAGTGTTACGATGTACAAAATCAATGGTCCAACTCCAAGTCCTTCAGTCCGGCAAAGCGTTGGTCATTTTGCTCGAGTCAAGAGTGTCCGTAAGGGTCAAGTGTACTACTCCGGCCTTTAAGTTTGACTTCCATCCTGATGATGTAAATTTCCATTGTGACTTTCCCGGTTGAGTTTGTCCACGAGTGAGCTACTTGACCACCGTACGGCGTCCGAAGGACAGGAAGTAAACCTAGGGTTACAGTGAGAATGCATAACACTCGTAAGAGAAGTGGGTCGCACTTCATTTTTAGTTGCAGACAGGAAGAGACTCTTGTTTACAGGTTTCCTAAGACCTGAGGAGAGGTATAGCTCTCTTTATTTGAGTACTGTACGAAAATTACAAGCTTACTGACAGATCTTCATCATTCTGCTAGATTTTTGCTACATCAGGCCCCTAGGAGAGCAACTGTTCAATAGATAATTACCTGGTCTAAAATAAAACCGCAAACAAGAGGTCTATGTTCTCTTTGTTGAGTTTTAATTCATGTGTGTACAATAATTAGAGTGTGTAGATTTTGTTATCTTATTCTAGTCTGACCTGTTTGTACAGAGCCCTGAAGAGGACATTATGGCGAGAGAAAAATCAAATTAACGCACCAAGAAATAATTTTAGTTCTTTATTTCGTGCGCTCGAAATCATGCTGCGTGCATGAAATCGTTTATTTCGAGCGGAATGAAATTATTTCGTGAGCACAACATGATTTCGAGCGCACGAATTATAGAAATTATTTCTGCAAGTTGGAAAGAGGATGGGAATGCAAATTCTCTTTCAGAAACCAAAGGCTAGACCTAAAAGTCAAACATAATCTATAGCATTAGTCTGTACGTGATTGATTATACATTTTTCGTCTTTTATAAACCGTGGTATTATTGTACAGAAAGTCTAGATCTTCCAGTATGAGAGAGGTGAAGCGTACGGTGATTTGTTTGCTAATGCAAACGCAAATGCCTGTTCCTGTTGCAGATCGAATAAAAACTGTTTTACTACACTCTAAAAACTCCAGGGTCAGAATTGACCCATTCCAGGTTCAAAGAGGTCTTAACCCATTTCAGGGTCAGGCTGAGCTGGAAAGTACTACTGAAAAGTAGTTTTAAATGAGGTTTTAATTCGGATTCTGCGTCAGTTTATTTCTTGGTCATTATGACACGCATTCCGTGTCATAATGACCCAGAAATGGGTCAGGCACCTGGGACCCGGATATGGGTGTAGCTCCTACTCGTTGGAGTTCAGGATGCAAATCTATCCCGGCAGACTGCGAGTCGAAAAATCATACAGCTTTCCAACTACTTGTCAGTTATCAATATCATTTTGAAAAGTTGCCAAATATTTACATTAAAAACAACTGCCAGTCACGTGTAATATTGAAGTATGTTTGCTTCAAAAGTAGAGTGTCAATTCTCTACCAATTGCATACTTTGAGCGTCGGATAGAGATATACCATATAGCTATCATGACCAAAAACCGGTTGTTGACGAAGGAAACACATTTCGTTTTGTAAAAAACAATACTCTTGACAAGAGTTTAATCAATCTCACCGATTGAAACTTGAGCAGTCCCCACGTTTAGTGATTACAAAGTGTGTTTTTAACACACATCGGTTTGTCCGTAAAACACAAATAGTAGTCTTTTCACATCGAACGTTCTTGTTTACTACCAATCATGAATATTGCCCTTGAACTTTTAGCGGATTTGGATCAGGGGAAGGGTATCGAAATGACACGGACGTTAATTTGGTTTTAGGAATTAGACAGCCATTGTGTACGAGTCTACCCTTGACCACCCCATGGTTCTGTCGAATCTGATGATGAAGTACAAAGCAGCCATGCTTCCCTACTATGCAGGTCGCGTAAATGTCACAGTGGTCAGCAAATAGGATCAAATTTAATCTAATCCATGATTATTATACTATCCTTGTTGATATAAATCAAATTGCACTGCAGTTTCATGCCTGTGCAGAAACTGCAGCGAAATGTACAGTTTCTGTATTCATTCTCACTTAGTTTTGGTACAGCCATAGAACGCGGGGTCTTTTCCAAATCCACGAGAATCAAATTATTTAAAGAGGAAGGCAGACACGGGCATGGGGTTAACGAAACTTGATCGGTTTCATTTTGAAATCTCACAAAGCTAGAACTGGACATTTTCGGTAAAATTCGGTTAATTGTTTGTACACTTAAATTATTTGTTTATTTATGTAACTGAATTTCTATTTTATTTGTAAATTTTTGTTATTTTATCATTTTATTTGTTTTACTTTATTTTACTGTACTTTGCTTTGCTTTGATTCGCTTCTTGGGACCCCCTCCGTCTTTCCCCTCCCCATAAATGAGTTTGAACACAAAACAAAAAAACATGTTTTAGTTTACTTTTCACAATTAAACATGTTTTGTGCATAAACTGTAAACAAGACTGCTCGGAAAATGCATGGTGGTAACTTAGATCGGCTAATATGGGTATAACAGTAAAGCAAAATGTCGTCCACTTCTGGCAAATGGTTTCCCTTGGTAAAATTTGAAACAGCCGTCTCCCCCACAAACAAATAAATCCGTTGCTATTACCTTCGACTATACCACTATCGACATAATCACGGCCAAGAACTTGCACATACACACTACCGAACTTGTACAATTTGTCCATTAGAACATGAACGGCGAAATTGATTAATATAGTCTTACCAACTCGTGAGATGATTATTGAACACCAGAGAATGGGAATGAATTGACTCTCCCCAAGACCAAAGATGTATATCAGCTCACTCTAACGATCGTGTACCTTATCAACAATACGAGATAACCTGTATTGAACAGTTCAATATTGTCCTTAGTTTTTAACCAATAATGTATTCGAAACGCTGTTATTTCTTCAATGAGAATAACAACACTCGTCTAATGGAATGACGATATGCCTCAGATTCCAATGAAGACGCTTGCAGTAAAGATGAGGGGCCGAAGCCTTTGACATTCATTTCTATAGATTCTAACGTGACCACTAAAATCATTTTGGCCAGCCTTGCCGTGAAGATGAGGGCCACAGCGTTTAACACTATACTGGAATTCAGTGCACAGCCCAGACCTATATTATATGCAACTTCATTGACACAGGAAAGTCGGCAAGGAGATTCGACAGTTACGATTTGAACATTTGTATGAAGTAATGGGTCAATTTTCAAGACTGCAGCTTCTGAGTGAAATCATAAAGCCATGTAAAACGTCAAAGGCTGCAAAAAGGTTATATTTTACGTCTCAATTAATTTTCAAAACATATTTACTACATTTTACGCATGGGACAAAATATTGTTACATGGTCATTACAAATCGTACGGAAGCGTAGTGACGCCACATGATAAAAATAGCCCCACTCTTATCGTGTACGTACTCAAAACTGTCTTGTACGTACACCATAACTTTAAACTTAGTGTGTATGCCTACACACAGACAGTTATCGTGTATGTACATAATAGTTATCGTGTACGTTGTAGTGTGTACTTACAGGATAGTTATCGTGTACGTACATGATAGTCATCGTGTACGTAAATGATCAATTTAGATTTATTGTGTACGTACCTGATAGTTATCGTTATGGTAGTCATCGTGTACGAAAGTGAATGTTGTAGTGTACGTCCACGACAACTTTAGACTTATCGTGTACGTACAGAATGCCTACATACAGACAGTTGTCGTGTATGTACATAATACTTATCGTGTACGTTGTATTGTGTACTTACAGGATAGTTATCGTGTACGTACATGATAGTCATCGTGTACGTAAATAATCAATTTAGATTTATTGTGTACGTACATGATAGTTATCGTTATGGTAGTCATCGTGCACGTAAGTGAATGTTGTAGTGTACGTCCATGACAACTTTAGACTTATCGTGTACGTACAGAAAATGTATCGTTTACATACAACATGATAGTAATCGTGTACGTACATAATAACTTTGACTTAATGTGTACGGCGATAAATATCGTGTACATAAACGTACGATTTATAATTATCCTGTATAGCATTCTGTCGCATTTAAGAAGATGATGTCATCTTTCGACTAAATGTGTTTGAACTTGAACAGCTAATTCAATGACATACGCACACGTTTTAATAAAAGCTATCTCGAAAACAGGTCAGTCTGAAAAACCACGGCATGTACTTTCCGAAAAAAAAAAAAAAAAAAAAAAAAACCGTCTTCGTATCTTATTTTTGATTAAGTGCAGTTTTTAATACCGGTCCGGGGTGTTTGTTTATAATGGCGCTTGATTACTTGTTCAAATATGCCCAGCACGCACCAGGATTTCGACTAATTTTGTAATTATTAAAAAAAACCTTGAAAGTGTTGACAGCTCAGTAAATGTCACATTATACGTGTGGGAACGTCGCACTTTAACGCGTCTGTGTTAAAAAGGAATTTTATTCTAAACTAGATGCTAGATTTATTATCGACTGAATTCGAATGATCATATTAGGCCTATGTGGTGCAGTTGAGAGAATTTGACGCGATAGTTACACTCGATTTGATAGTAAATTCCCAAACTTGGTTTGTAAAATCTATTAGCTAAACCCCTATACATTTAAAGGTAGGGGTCATAGAGTGGTTTTAGTGCACGCAAAGCTTCTTTATATGCAAACGTACAAAGAAAGTTACAATAAAAGTGACAAGTGAAAGTTTCAGCCGTATAAAGTGTCTACTTGCTGAGAAAACATACAAATTTGGCACTGTATTTTCACTAGAACGTCGAGTCACGTCCACGTTTAGCGATGTGACAGCGGGTACCAACCGCATCTTTGGCCGCAGCATTCGAGAATAGACACTAACCCCAGAAATCTGAAAAAATATCCAAACCATATTACTTCCTTTCTCAAAATAGTTTACACTATCAACAGCTGCAGTGCTTCTCACCAAGTAAGTTTTTTATGGTCATTATTTTTTGGAGTATTTACCAAATCTATAACCCTACCTTTAATTAATAAAATCTTGAGCAAATCCATTGGGGCCTACTGCTTGAACGAATTAAATTCAGACTTGCCAAAATATCGCTTTCTTTTTATATAAGGTCACGTTCTGACGGCTCTATTGATTCACCGGACAAACAATATTCTTCCATAATCAAAGTGGAATGCTGTGAAAGGGCATTTTTGTTGTAAGATTTGCTCTGGATTGAAAGGCTTTTTTCTATTTCTAAGGTGTCCGAAAGCTTCTTCAGTTGTGAGAATATTTGTACAAATAGAACGTTGAAAGTCGAGTTCACTGCGTGTTAGATCAGCCCCTGGTCTCACAATGGTGTTATGAAATTGCTTGCGTCAAAAGACTGCATCCCTCAGACCCCCACACTCCAGTCACGCAAAATCTAGGCGCTGGGGAAAATAATTCAATCTCTGCTTTGTAGTCAATTTCATCCCTGGTACAAATAACTTCCTTTTTGTTGGCGTGTCCTCAAGCATTACACTGGATGCATTTTGGTGTTGTAATCCGTTAATGCATCCGGTGGATGTGAAAATCTGGGTCGTACGCAAAGGCCGCAATTTTGATAATAGTCAAGTAAAAAATTGACAGTGAAATTGCGTAAACCATACAATTCAGCTTAGTAGTAAAATGTGTGTGTAGAAAGTGTGTGTAGAACCCATGGTGCAAGGTACATCACCGTACAAATATACTGGACATTGTTTTTGAAACAGTGCCTGCATTACTCTGTTCTCACCCCCGGGAATACACACTATAGTGATACGGGGGATCAATTAAAAGCACTCGGTGACAACATTCTCCAAACAGCTCTCGATAGTTAACTGAGCTAAATTCAAATTCGATATACTGAAGAAGAAAAAAACTGAACCGGAGGAACCGTAACTGTTTTGTATCAGTTCTTATTACGCATAATGAATAACCAACGAGGTTCGGTTGCTAAGAACTCGGA
Organism: Pycnopodia helianthoides; assembly: GCA_032158295.1. Classification (NCBI taxonomy): domain Eukaryota; kingdom Metazoa; phylum Echinodermata; class Asteroidea; order Forcipulatida; family Asteriidae; genus Pycnopodia; species Pycnopodia helianthoides. Next base: position 17,866,281 of record CM063244.1, on the reverse strand, counting down.
TTCCCTCCCTCGTTTAACGACGGTAAGCGATCAATATTAGACGCGTAAACATTGGACACTTAGAAGAGAGACGTGGTTATAAATTGATTACACTCTCTTGAAATTTGAGCAATTTTGAGAAAATGAATATGCACATTTTAGTGCGAGCCCCGTTTAGACTGTTTACATCGAATAATATATCCTATATACCATTTAGCATCACTCGTCATCGTCACCATAGATCATTGGCGAGCAAACTCAGCACATCTGACATTTCTACACCAAGTTTGTACGTTTTTCTTTTTTTGTGTCTCTTTGTTGTGCTTGCCATTTGTATATAGGTGACACTTATTATGAAGTTGTAGCCGCATCCTTCGCAATTCAGCTTCTCACAGCTGCGTTTAAAGATAGGGTCATAGATTGTTTTTTTGCAAGGCAAGTGAAAGTTTCAGCTGAATACAGTGTACAGCTGAGAAAACAGAAAAACCGGTCACTGTATTTTCACACGCACGGCGAATCCATCCACGTTCAGCGAAGTGACAGCGGATACGCGCCGCATCTCTGGACGCAGCATTCGCGAACGGAAACCAGCCCTCAAAAATCTGAGAAACGATTCATGCATGAATCGTTTATCAGATTTAATGTTTTCGCTTGAAAACATATCCAAACCATTTTACTTTGCAGGGAATCCTTTCTCAAAATAGTTTATGCTATCAACAGCTGCAGTGCTTCTCACCAAGTAACTTTTTATGGTCAACAATTTTTGGAGTATTTCCAAATCTTTGACCCTGCCTTTCAGGAGGATTAGCCAAATTATTAACTAAATTTTCTAATTTGGAGAATGTCTCTTCAACTTGGAGTGCGTCGTTCATACCAGTGAACACAGCCCATCTTCATAGAGTTGCTCAAGCAGAAAATATTGCCTGACATTTTTCTGCGAGCAAAACATTTTTTTGTGCTTAGCTACTTGTTGTGCTTTGTATATAAGCAGCTTTTTGAAATAGGTCACAGTCCTTTTGAAATTAAGGCTCATCTTCCGTATTCTACACGGGTGTCTGTCTACGTCTATGCAGTTCATTACTCAAATAATCAACAGTGTAATTTGGCAAGAACGTAAAGGTTAATATTATGTGGTAATGGCAGATCATTTTTTTGTAATGTTTGGATAACTAACGACTGCACACGTTTACACCTTCTCACAAACCCGTTTCATTCCTTTCACCATAGACCCACTTTATTCAGCCCCACATTGTGAGATATTCAGGGCTGTCCGTCGGGTCTGGCAGCTTTCGTCATGCACGGATTAATGTTTGTATGCCCTACTGTCATTGAAAGTTTTCTGCAGTAACACCCTCTAGATTTGTTTCACTCATTTTTGTTTTCAAAGGTATTTGAATCAAATCCTTTCTTTATACCTTTGTATGTGTTTTATAAATACATTTAACAGAAATCAAACAACACTTACTTGGTCGATCTACATGTATGTAGTGTATTAGTCTGGGAGCCCAGCAGGGTTTATTGAAAATATTAAGTGCAAAAGGTTTGAAGTGTTGGATGTATAGTACCCCCTGGGGGAACCTTAAAATGTGAATTCTTAAGCGCACCGAGTGGTGCGTTGGGAGGGGGGAGCCCCCTAAACTCAACCCAAAAGTCGATTTCATAAAAATGTTGAGTGCAAGCAAAATTTCTTCATATATTGAAATGCCACGGTCCACTGACCAAGATTTCCGTACTTAAGAAAATCAATATCGGTGCAAAGTGTAATAAAGAAGGCCCCTAATTAGCGCTAATTACACGTTTAAATGAAATTTTGAGTGCAAGGACGAAACAAGTGTCAATGTGTACCTTACACTCTGCTGACTCAAAATCAACTACTTAAGAAAATTTTAAATGGTGTCATCTTTGCTTAAGAAAATGCAAAACTTTCATCAGGTATTACAGGCTAAGGTCCGCTGACTGAGAATTGTGTACGGAAATCTTGGTCAGTGCAGACTTGTACGCGCGGTGCACAGGATTGGCCAAAGAACATCTTCCCTTTGAACTTTAGGCGAGGATGCCCTACTATTAAGATAAGTAAAAGTTACAAGCGATCATCGAAATGGGCTAGACACCACATGTTGGTGATCCTTCCTCGGTCTTTTGAAATAAACACAAGATACCTGGGCATACTAAAGCAGCACTTTCTGTATTGATTCGTGCATTTCATATCCAGACTGACTGGCCGGGTTGACCTCTTTTGCTTGGGCGATAATTTTCGTTCGCCAAAGTGCAAATCGGCAAGGTGATGAGCAACTCTGCAAGTTGCAAATTAATTACACGTCCGCAATTTTTAAGAAAGCACCTGGTCTGTCAGTATTTTGCTATCAAGTAAAGCTCCAGATCAGAGCTGTCAATTTGAGCACATTGCTTTGGTATTATATCTAAGAGGATTTCTGTGAATCCCACCTTTGGTGGGTGTGTGTTTGGGAGGGGGGCGGGCTGCTGGCACTGGAGTGGACCTGTGAAAAATGTTGAGAGGATTATGAAATTTGCGAACTTCACCGATGTGAGATTAATTTTGTTTCCGAGTGTCAAGGGCGGATCCAATAAAAATGTTGGGGGCGGGGTTTAGCACTCATAAAAATGCGAGCGCGCAGGGCGAAGCTGTAACGACGTAGATACAGGGGCCCGGTCCAGGGCCCCGTGTAAATGTTTAAGGATTACGATGCTCCGTGGTGTCTTCTTGGATAACAAACCGAAGTTTTGATATTTCTTTTTGTTGTCCTCAGGGTTCCAATGTCCTGGTAGCAACAAACATCCAGGGTACAATAAAGGTGCAGGGGGAGGTGGAGGGTCGGCTACTCTCTCTTTCCCCCGTCCATCAAATGAAAATTCCTGCGTCCCCAATGCAATGGCGTCGGTTTTGATAAATTGATGTTTTCGTGGGATTACACAGATGTATTATAGACGGTGTTTGCTTAATGTTTTGACCTTTTTTTCTCTCTCCGCTTATTTTTTTTCATTTATTTATATATTCTACTTCGTGGCACACGTTAGGCTGAAGATATAATTCTGAAGTTGAAAACACCTTGAAATATTGTTCTGTTTTGGAGGAAAACCCCAAATGGGGAGAGTCTACGCTGTGATAGGGATCAAAACCACAATCGAAGCTGTAGTCCACAAATGTCACAGGCAGGTTTGATACCATTAGTCTAACCTGATCCCTTACGTCAAAGAACCTTTCTTTATAATGCATTCCACCGGTCAGTTTCAAATTATGGCTCAATAATGACCGACCCTTTTCTGAAGGAAGTTTTTGCTTTTGTGTTGTCCTGTATGCAATGCGAATCAGAACCATTCAGGGATTCACGTTTGCAACTGTATAAACACTACCCCGTTAAAGAGAGGGGATCCATTGTCAAGGTCAGTTTTGTGATGATGCATTCAATTTCCAATAGATAGAATCCTATAATGAAAGTGAGGAAAACATTAAAAGTCTCTCTAACTTGACGGTAAAATGGTTTAATATGCATTTTATTTAACTCTTTCAGAGCGAAAGTTTGAAACGTGACGTCCTCGGGCATTAGAAACAAATGGGTCTGTACATTTCACAAAGGAGTTTTTGCGCCAATCAAAGGGTAAAATTAAACGTATTTTGTCTGAATATCATCCAAATTCAGGAATGAAATCAAAATTCTCTGGCCATATATTTGAAATGGACGCATGTCATCTAACGTTTTGGGATTCTGACAAAATCGCACTTGAAGGAAATCAAATAAAGTGATATTTTTTACCATTTTAACGTAATGATAGAGACTTATAACCTTTTTTGCGTTTTCATAAGGGTTCTGTTAATTGGAAAATGGATTAATCTTGAAATTGAATTTGACCTTGGAGACCCTCTTTAAAACAGCAAATAAAGTACAATTGTCTAAATTGTACTCGATTGTCTAAACACTATTAAGCTCATTATTGTTTAGAATTCTGTTGTCCACTTTGTCAACATTCACATGAGGTCATTATAATGCAATTTCACCCTATCTATAGAAATGCAATGTGTTTGTCGCTGCCGGATTTTATACAGAAAAAATCAGTCTTTAAATTAATAGTGTTTGCTGGTGGAAACAGGTGACTGTAATTCTTATTTTATTTTATTTATTTTTTTAATAGTAAAAACCTATTTCCACGAAAACCTTTGTGACACACTCAAGTCATTAATGAAGATTAATGGAGTTTTGGGCACAGAGCGTCATTGAGTTCTGTATGAAATTATACCAAAGACCCCTCGCATTGGCCGCCATCGCTGATGAAACGTGCACTCGTGAAGAGCTACCATTGGCTTAGCCCTGGCGGCCTTTCACTTTTGTAATACACTACGCACAGAGGAAGAGACCTATGCTAACATTGGCTGAGAGTCGTGCGCAGCGCGTACACTCGTGCACGTTTCCATTGGCCGCCATCGCTGATGAAACGTGCACTCGTGAAGAGCTACCATTGGCTTAGCCCTGGCGGCCTTTCACTTTTGTAATACACTACGCACAGAGGAAGAGACCGATGCTACCATTGGCTGAGAGTCGTGCGCAGCGCGTACACTCGTGCACGTTTCCATTGTTAGTCATCAAAGATGGCGGCCAAAGCAAAGAAGAACAGTGGCCTTCAGATAAGCACGCTTACTACATAGGCCTAGACAATAGTAACCGTAGCACAAATTCGCAAGGCCTAAAATTATCTTTTTAACAATGGTTTATTGCTGTATCAATGGCCTCTCTCAAGTGGTGCTTTTCGATTCCTACTTTTAACTTTAGTTTCCCACACACTGAATAAATTTCGACGAAACGGTAAAACTTTCCAATTCGAGTTTTCTCGACACGTAATACTTTGCATATTGTTTACGACCTGGTAAACGTTTCCTGTGGAATGAGTATTTCATATAATAGCAAATAAAATATTCTTTCGCGTTGATAAATGAATATTTCAGCATAATTTTAGAGGGTCTCGTAACAGCTTTCGTAATGACCTAGTTTGTAGGGGCCGATTTTACCAAGAGCTGAGATTGATCTTCAATAAGGTACCAACCCTAGTTGCTATCAAGCAAAGTGTGATGTCACCACGATACAAATCACTATGGCGATATTGGAAACTCAACTTAAGATGAATCTCTAGTGCTTGGAGTATTGGATAGTTGAAATTAAGTTAAATACACAATCACCAATCACTCATGAGACACGCACACGAGAAGCCCTTTCCTTGACAGACAACAATGATTGCATGAAAATATGGCGTTTATAGTTTGCTTATAGAATCGGAACAGCCTCTACACATCTATCTGTAGGTGACCATTGAGGCAAAGTGGACAACCGTCAGCAAAGAAGAAGCGGATACATTGAACTGTACACAAACAATTAAAATGATGAAATAAAATGATAAGACATCAAATAATAAGAGACACCAGATTCCACCAAATTAATAATTCAAGTGGTAAAATACAAGAAAAGAAAAGAAAACTCCAAAAATATAAGATATGAAAAACAGACAAAAACCGCATACCTCCCCCCCCAAAAAAATAAATAAAATGTATTAAAGGGGGCTGTGCCGTAATCATCAATGCAGGCCTGTAGCTGTACTTGGTGTTCAAAAGTACCTGTGACAAAAATATCCGATGTGATTGGTCGAGGGGAGATCACATGGCCATATTTGAACGTGCGATACAAACACGGTGAAAAATGTTTAAACATACGCGTGGCGCGCAAAGTAACGCAGGTGCTAATTTACTCGAAGCGCATTCAATACTGGCATTCAATCTAAAATCTGTCAGTACGTACGCGTACGCAAAACCGTTGAGCATCGTATTCATATTGACTCCTTCGCAAAACAGGACCCGAGGACGTGACAGGATCTGAAAGTTAAGAGAAAAAAAATTACAGATTTTCCAATATTATTACGCTTAAAAAGAAAAGAAAAAAGGGCATTTATGAAAGGAAATTAACCGGCCGTTTAAAACCGGCAGGATTGTGGCCGTGCCGGTTTTAAACGGCCGGTTATGACCTCGTCGCCACTCTTTTATTCCTATTAAAGACCTTATGAATTGACGTCATCAAACCGCAATCTTAGAGGTAAAACGATGATGAAACAATGCAAACGCACATCTTTGTACGCGCGGCGCACAGAATGGGCGAATGAACTACCTATACTTTTGACCTTTAGCCTTACTAAAATGACGTCATGCGCTAAAGGTTTATGACCCATTGCAATGGCCGCCATCTTTGTTGAAACGTTCACGCGTGAAAGGCTGAGTGCGCAGCACTTACATGCGTCTGCCTCTGCCTAGTGCACAACCAATAGTGTCAACCAATAGTGGCTGTACGCATGCGTGACTGCAGGCCTGCTTTGAAAATGACAAACAGCCCCCTTTTAAATGTTGTTTGGTTCGTAACTGTATACAATGCTCCTTTGAGGTATGCTCTAAATACTCTAACCCTGTAACAGTTTAAGTACAATGGAATAGTGAATGGGAACAATGGAAGGACCTTGAATTTATGCTCTTATAAGACGTTGAGCATTTTTGTTTGAGTTTAAGTACGATGGGATAGTATATGGGAACAATGTAACGTCCTTAGTTTGTTATTCGTTGTGTGCGCTCTGCATGATAAACTATTCAAGACCTCCATTGAGAGAGCACCTCAGTATCATGACTCAGTCATTATTAAGACTTATTTGTACTTATCAATAAGAGATTTATCTTTTAAGTATGAATTGTATATGTCAAAAATATGACTTAAATTGCACAAGTCATAGTTAAGACTTTGTTAACGTAGGTAAATGAACAGTCTATGACATGGTATGACGTATAATATGGTTACAACTTATACTAATTCATAATTTTGAGACCTATATAAGTCATAGTTATGACTCAGGCCTATATTTATGACGTTTTTTTTCTCTCAATCTCCCTATAACGCTTATTTTTAAAAATAAACCGGTCATGCGAGATAGTTTTGTAATGTTTTATTTTATTATTTTGGTTTTTCCTTCCACGTTACATCTATAGATATTAAATACGATGATCCCTGCGAGAAAAAAAGAAGAAGTTCACTCCGATTTCCTCCACAAATCTATGCTCACTTTCTGTCTGACAAAAATATGACCTCTATTGTCTATGACTTGCTTGGGCTGTGGCTTGCTCCGTCGGTTATGTCGATAGCGTGTACTTTCGGTACGCGTTCTCAAACGGGCAGACGGTCCTTAAAGGGAAGGTATACGTTTGGTAATCACTCTTAAAAGTAGTGGCTATAAAAAGTTACTTGGTTAGAAGTACAGTAGCTTTCGATAGTTTAAAGCATATTGAGAATCATTTCACTTCGGATTAATGTGAATAGGGAAAAGTATATCAGTTTTTATCAGAGAAAATTCAATCTGAGAAGCGTTTCTGTCAGAAACGTTTCTCAGATTGTGTATTCCACCTGCGGATTATTCTTCCTGGGTGGACAAAACCGCTCGGGATTTTCGGCGATATCTCAAAAATTATACAACCTTTTGAAATGATATTTTCACGAGTTAGTTTTATTGTACATTTATATAGGGCTAAAACAATCGAACGGTTCCAAAAAACCAAAGGCATACATTCCCTTTAAGCCGGAGCCCAAGCCCAAGCTCTGGTTTCGAAAACGGCCTGTATGCCAACAAGTGAAGCGGAGTGCCACACCAGTTTTAGGCCTATACTAGTTGTACCTTTAATCTAAATAAGTAAATGCTTAATTGGACTTGATTGGACGCAATACATTCATGGATTAATCTCTATGTAAGTATATGTACATGTATTCCTATGTGCACTTATTATATCATTGTCATTTGATCGGTGACCACGCGTCACATATCATTTTGTATGATTTATTGTTGAAATAAGTTATGAACTAAATCATATCAAATGACATGGATCTATGTGCCAGGTATTTTAAGCAAATAATAAGGTCCATTTTATTCAGTACATAACAGAATATAGTTACTCGTTGAAATCTGGACTGTTCCATTTCACTCGGCTTTGCCTGCCTCGATCGAGCTCGTGAAATAGAACTGTCCAGAATCCACCTCCTGATAAGGCCCCTTGCACAAACGCGGAACGCACCACCTCCGCATAATGCGCGTCTGCCATTTCCACCATTTTGGGAGTCAATTCCTTTGTTTACATTTTGACTACCAAAATGGCGGACAGGATAGGCGCGTGTAAGTGCGATGCGCGCGCGTTGTGCAAGGGGGTAAATATTGTACTTATTTGCATCCAATATTATTTTGTATAGTATTGCACTTAATTCGTCGGACAATATGAAAATAAGCCATTTCTTGAAAAGTTTAATGTACAAATCATCAAAGAAAAACAAGCTCAATACAACTGCTATTTTGAGATGTGGTGGAACATTACTATGCCAATATTAGGCATTAGGTTTGGGTAAATTTGTCTGTATACACTCATCCCCAAACAGTGCACTCATAATTATAGAGCCCACCATATTATTTCAAGAAGGCTAATGTGCTTCTGGTTAATCGGTTGAGCCAGTTTGTGTGAAGTGGGCGTGGCTTAAGTAACAGTAAAATTACGTCACGAACAGGGTAACTCTCACATTCATTCCCAATCTTTTTATCCGATACAATTTCTTTGCCATGTTTAGCTATGTCCAGTGGCGTAGACATAGGCGTTCCGTAAGTTGATGTTTTGATCACATAGTCATTTTCACACTAAATGCTGGTTGAGTATTAAAATGTGTAGACGGCTTCTTCACTTACACGACGGAAGACATCAGTCTGAAGACCGAAACCCATTCGAGGACGAGGGCATTAAATCAATGAATGGCTGACATCCAGACGCATACACAAGAGATAGCTTACTAAAATGACTTCCGTGTTCGGAGAAAATCGGGTTTGAAGTTTAACTCTCTTTCAAACTGCTGTCTGAGAGACTGCTTAAAGGGGCACTGTCGTCGTGATCTTAGTGTGCTTGTGGCTGGACATGGAAACATGAACCCCCACACTCGGTCACACGCGCGCACGTTGACTGTCGTCACCTCAAAAAACAAAAGCTTTAAAGGGCGCCGTCATTATTATCGCGTGCGCGTGTGAAGTAACACTGCTGAGAGTTCAGAATTTAATGTCTGGCCACAGACTCGCTGTGATCACGACGATGGCGCCCCTTCGACTGTTTTTCGTTGAAATTTTACCACCAAAATAAAGCTGACTTCTTCAGACATACAAAACTGTCGATATTTTTCAATCTTGCAACTACTGCGATGTTTTATTTGTTCCTAAACACATTCGCCACTTTAAATTAACAACAACAAAAACGTGCACGCAGAGCGTTGTGTACAAACCACTGCTTATCAAGACTCGCCAGTTCGTGAAAACGCAAAAGTCATGCCACGCGTGTTTTGCGCCGTGTCAGCGCTGTATATTTTGAATAACGCAAAATGGCAAATCAAGTGATTCGTCTACCATACAAATTAGTGGAATTGCTGCAAATGTTGACAGCAATGAGTACACGCCCAGAATGTTTACCAAAATGGATTTACTTCGTCGGTTCGTGAAAACGGTGACCAGAAAACATAGGCCCCCCTAGTTATAACTAGCAAATGTATTTTTCTTTTTTGATGTGGTCAGACTTTCTTGTATCAATAAGTCACTGAGTTATTTCTGTTAGCGTTTCGGATTTAAAATCGTTCGTAATCGTTTCCATAGTTATTACCTTTAAAGATCATTATTTGGTTCAAAATAGAATACAAATCATATCTGCATGCTCAGTTCTATACTTGAGATGTCTCGTTGCTGCATTGATATCACGATGATATACTAACCAAGCTTGATCACTTAGGTCAAAAATGGACAAAACATTGCATTGGTTTAAAAAACATTGATTTCCTAATTTACGTCTAGTTAATTGTGCGATTATTTAAACGGCGGGTAGATTATACAATTTTCACCGGTTATGTTTTTTAAATACATCAATACATATTTTGACATAGAAATTATTTCTGTGCTGTTTTGTTTTGTTTTGTTCGCGAGTAAAACAGACAATTTCGGTCCACAGAATAATTTGTGTACACTTGTTCTTCTATTTTTTATGCATCATGAACATTACTTTACGATCCAAATATACTGTCACCGCGAATAGTTCAAGTATTGACCTGGAACATCAACGGTTTCCCTCTGCCTTTTTGTGAGGACTGTTGTTGTTCGGAGCTGTTTTCTGTGTTCTCAACGTAATTGGAATCTCCCACCGCGTTTTTACACCGACCGCAGAAAACCAGCTTCACGTGCCGGCGAAAGTGCGTGTATGTCACACAGTAAATTACCGGGTTGACGCATGTATTTATGCAGAGGAGGGGCGTTTCCACACCGAGATGCCAGAGGGAGGAGTAGTACCCACCCTCGATGACACCAAAGTTGAACAACAGCCACGTGATTTCGGAGGGGCTCCAGCAGATGATGAAGAACACGGCCACGATCATGAAGGTGAAGGTTAGCCGCACCTTGGCCGTCTGCAGCGGGTCTTTGTGGACGGTCTTGCTCGGGTTGACTGCCGGCTGCGTAGCCGCTGCGTTTCGGGCGCGTGTCAGTACCCTCGTTCGGAGTGACAAGATGGTGTGGGTATACGTGACGGTCATAAAAATCAACGGCAACATGTACTCCCAGCAAAAGGTGGCAACTCCGAATGCCAACCTTGCGGCAGTCTTGTCCCCCACGTCGCTAAGCAGGACGAGGCATTGTCGGGCAGATGAACCCATATCAAGTACGATTGCCACAGCACTGGAAAGCCCCAGACCAAGATCAGGTAAAACTTGATGCGATACATGGAGAACCACTTACGGTATTTGACGGGGTGGCACACGGCTGTATATCGGTCGCAAGCAATGAGCATGATGCTGGTCGTGGAGGTATGGGCGAGACTCCAGTATAGCCACCCCCGGCTGAACCGGCAATAGAACTGAGTCCACGGTGTGTGCAGCCTGGTGATCAGCATCACCGTGGACAGGATCAAGTCGACCACAGACTGGTGAAGCATTAGTTTATTGGTGACGGACTTGAAGAATGAACGATACCAAATCATTACGAAGCACACCAGTCCATTGCCTATGATGCCTAAAAGTCCGGCCACTGCCCCGATTATGTTGTTTGAGTCAACAGATGGCCAATCCTGTGCAAACTCAGTCACGTTGGTTGTGTTTTCATTCATGTTCTCCATGGTCAAATACAGGCCGAGCCTATTTCCTTAAAAAAAAAGAGCGGTTGAAATTCTGAATCACCGTCCGTTTCATAACCTCACACAGGCAACGTAAACGTAAGTCACTGTTGATCTTCCAACAAGATGAAAAGTCAAAACCAACTTGTCCTTTAGAATATTCGAATAAAGTCAAACATTTGGGCTCGAGGATTGGCGCAAAAAAACAAAACACTATCCCTTATTCTATAATCGATCTTTGAAACTTCTATTTCGTTGAGTTACTACAATTTCTTTGTAATAATGTCGTATGCAGGAACATCGTCATAACCCCATGGTGTCATTCGAGAAAAAACTGTTATACGGGTTTCAAAGCTGCTTGTTAGTTTGTTAGACTAACTCCAACCATCTCCTGTAAATCAAGTCTCCTAAAAAGAAGGGCGTCGTCAAGGCACATGATGTCGTCGACTCTGTCCCACTGTTGATAGTGATAAAAGTGGTTTCACCACGAGCTGTTTCTATTCATCGTTCGCCTCCAAATGAAAAAAAGGTGATTGCATCGCGGCAGCCCCCCCCCCCCCCCAAATTGCGATGTCGTGACGGATGATGTCTCTCTAACACTGTGGCTCCATGATGTCACGGACACAAATCGCCGCAGTGGCCTTAACACGTAAACATCATGACGTTTACCTCCCTCAAGCGTTAAGTGCAACCATAGAGAAAGGACTTTCTCTACGGCGATTGGTTCAGAGAGAGAAAAAAACACGAATTAAATTACGTGGGCGTTATTTCTGTGACAGAACTAAATGAGGTCTTTGCTTTTACGCGTGATTTTTTTCTTACGTTTTATCGACCTATAACAGTCATGGAGTGAGTCGGGAGCCTACAGCAAAAAAAAAAAAAAAAAAAAAGGCCGCAGGTAATAATTGACCGACTCCGTCTGACCACCGCACTCCGTTTTCTCTCTTTTGAGTTAATCTCGACCAGGGACGCACTTAGCTGACCCCAAAATCTGCTGTGCTTCCTCCTATATTCAAAGGGAGATCCCTAAGCAAAAGAGAAAACTATCCTACAACGGGGCAGATGAAACTAGGAGGAGGGTTTTCACAGAGTATATTTCACCGGAAGTCTTGTGGAACTTTGGATTGGATTTATGCTGAAGCGTCAATGGAAAAGGCTGTACTCTTGGTAATCTTATTATAATCAAGTCAACGAAATTGCAATCTTCGCTGTCAAGTTCTAGTGTTTTGTTCGTACGAGATGTTTTTTCCCCACGAGAAATAAATAAGGCAAACAAGAAATTTAGCTGTTGCAAACTACTTACCAACCAAAATGGCCTGAAGTATACAAATGCAAAGATGGCTCTGAATGCCTCACGTTTCGACCCTAGCAGAGCGTTACTCAAAGGCACCAAACTACCGGGAGTTTACCCTTTAGCCTCGATGTGGCTTATAGCTTGACTAGAATGTGAAGTAAACCAAGTGGCAACGATGATGCAATGATAAAAGTTTACTTGCTTGAAACACCACTGGTTTGTTTTTACTCCATCGTGTACGGCATCTTGTCCAGCTAGGCGAATTCTTTTTTACTATTGGCCAACCACCTGCGTCATTTGCTCCTAAAAACCCGGGCTAACGCACTGTGGCTCCCCTGCTGTTTTGTTTGCTTCTAGTTTAGCACGGAAGTCCTGGCTATGAGCTGAAAACCTTTTGAAAATGGTAGACGCAAAAGTGATTGGGAGTGTTTACACACACGTTAATTTAAAACTGGATTTTGGCTTAGAATGACTCGTGCAATAATTGTTGAAAAGGTTAACTTAGGCCCGAAAAGACAGCGAGGACCATGCGACGAGGGTGGAGAGGGAGGGAATGTGTGCACGACCTAATTACAAAGTAGCGTAACGTTTTTAAACCGATTTTCCCCGCTAATTTAGGTTTGAATTTTAAATAGCTATTTTGAATAGATTCGAGAAACACTTATGAGCTTTCATTTTAAGGCGTTGCACAAAGGATTTGTGGTAGTTAATTATGACTAAAAGTAAAATTATTGTCGGGATCTCGACATTAAATCACGTACATCAGTCATTTCCAAACAGTTTAGCATGTGACATGTATTTTGTGCGTTGTCCGTTGCATATGCTAACGTTCTTGTATGTTCTTCGTTTTGAAACAGCATCATCTGTCAAAATAAAATTCGTCCAGAGAATTTGTTTACTCCCCTTCCCTAAGGTAAAGTTGTAGCACTTTGAAGCATCCTTCGATATGTCGTGATTAGTTATTCTGCAGCGCTAAAACCGTCGCTGTCCTTGGAGGTACCCATTTATACTCCTGGGCGGAGAGCAGCCATACACGGTCAATTACTTTGCCAGTGACACGTGCATCACTATAATGACCGCTTGTGCTTATCATAAATGAGACGATTATGGGCCCGATTCTTCACTGTTTGCTACTTGCAGAAATTCACTGCGGTTACAACCCACCGAACTATTCCCTTATGGGGAGCCATAAATCGGTCTCATGTTACATTTCTTCAGGGTTTGCCCTTAACTTCTTTTAGTGACTGGCCAGCAGGACCAGTTAGCTTGTCATTTCCACTAGTCCATCACACTTTCTAAAAGGCCATGTTTCAAATGAAACAGGGAACTTGTTCATTACTGAGCTATAGCCAGCCGTACCGTCCACTCGGTAAGAATTTTGACTGGTCCTTGGGTGTTTTTAGACTAGCTTTTGGCTAGCGGACCACTGTTAAAAGCACTGGACACTATTGGTAATTACTCAAAATAATTGTTAGCATAAAAACTTACTTGGTAACGAGCAATGGAGAGCTGTTGATAGTATACAACATTGTGAGAAACGGCTCCCTCTGAAGTAACGTAGTTTTTGAAAAAGAAGTAATTTCTCAGTAAAATATTTGAATTGATTTTGAGACCTCACGCGTGAGGTCTCGAAATCAAGGATCTGAAAGCACACAACTTCGTGTGACAGGGGTGTTTTTTCTTCCATTATTATCTCGCAACTTCGACGACCAATTGAGTTCAAATTTTGACAGGTTTGTTATTTTGTGCATATGTTGAGATACACCAAGTGAGAAGACTGGTCTTTGACAATTACCAAAGGCGTCCAGTGTCTTTAAGGGAGAACGCTGTTACACCAATACAATTGTTTAATAAACGTAAATGGGTGTGCCTTTGACACTAATGCTGATGGAAGTTCACTTAACACTGGTTTGTATTGACAAGGGTACATCCATCCTGGTTGTTATTGACATAAATCAACAAATAGTTTTGGTGGTATTAACACCGTGACGGTCTTGTCACGTAATAGATACCAACAGAGGGCCCAATTTCACAGAGCTGCTTTAAGCAGAAACAATTTTGCTAAACAATACTGCTAAGCAAACATCATCGGAATACCAGTCAAAGATTGTGCATAATAATGAATTGAAAATTTGGCTGGTAACCTTGTCCTGGTAAGCATAATTTTGCTGTGCATGCTTAGCTACTTTTTGTTTAAGCGACTGTATGAAATTGGGCCCCATATTCCCCGGCGAGTGCAATCAGTATTTTGTGAACAGTGGATAACCGGACAAAGAGGGCGGTCTTCACAACCCGGACACAGCAGCTTTGTCCGGACAGTTTCATGAGCCATGCTCAGCGCTGGCCATGCTCCATACCGTAGCTAAGAAGTGTAGCAAAATAACTGACTCTGAGAAAATGACCTTTTAATAATTGATTTGGACGGCAATTACTGACAAGAATGTAGGTCAAAAGTTTTAATGGATATGGCCGAACAGAAATAACAGCGTCAAGTGTCTTTTCTTCAAATATGTCATGATCGGAAGGACATGTGTTTTTTTTTGTTTTTTTACCTTTACTTTCGAGGTGTTTCCCCTTCACTTGGTTGCTTTTTGTTACAAATCGCGAGTGAAACCGAAATAGAAAATTAAGGTGTAGCCCTATCGATTTAAATTGTCATGCAAGTGCACCAGGCAGAGATTTCTTTAGTATGTTCCCTGAATTTATTTTAATGAATCGTGTAGTTCGTGTTACTGTTGTAGCATCATTTTGAATAGACATCCGGTAGAATGAAAGATCATCGACATAAATTGATCGCCTGATTTAAGTTATTTACTTCTTTTGGTTTGATTAATCTAATAAGTTGCAATCATCTTTTGAATATTCATACAAAAATAAGCAGAGTGGGAGAACAAATAAATTAAGCCAACTGTCATGGTATGACATGTTTTTTTCTTGTTCGCTAGGTGCGTGAGGTACCAAAATGTGTACTTCAATGCTCCAGTGAATAATCTTGAGTATAGAAAAAGAAGCACCAAGATAGTTAATAAGCGTTTCGTATCGTCAAATTATTGCAACGTGTCAGAACTTTATGATCTCGTGACACCAACCAATGTCTTTTGTTGGAAGAGTCACATAAATTTACCCATCTACGCAAACAAACCAGCCCCAATGGCGCTGGTTCAACTTGGGGATGAACAAAGCAAAATTGGCGTCTCTCTGGTCTAAAAAATGAATAAGGCATTTCTTGAGTGATCACCTCATATTCGCACTTATCTTGGCCTGAAAAACGTTTGCCTCGTCCCGCCAAAGTCGACGTGGTCCCTTTTGAAAATGTCTAAGTTGGAAAAAAAAATCGCACTGTGATGTGTGGTAAAAGAATATAAACCATTGCCACGAAATGTTAGCATACACACATCCCTGGTGAATCTCGAACTTATCTTCTGATAATTAATTGCCGTTAATGGTGAATTTAACTTCCCGGCGGTTTTATTTTATGAAAAGCTTACCATACGGCAGTTTGGAATCAAAGCCCACACAATTTTTTCTCGACGATCATTGTCCGATACTCCCGCTGCGTGGTGTTTTCCTTGGCACTCAACTCTACTGGGTCAACGTCTGGCCTATTTTAACGAATAGAAAAACAAATTAATTGTATTAAAGGCGTCAGTCAATCGTTCGTGGTTGTAATTACCCTTTCAGTTTTAAACAGGAAACTGGTTGTAGACGCCAGCGTGGTGGTGCTGCAAGGCCATCGACTTTAAAGAGCTCTTTTGAAATGGACTATCGAAACAACCTAATTTCAAAATTGATTTCCACAAGAGTTAACCCAGAACTTAAGGGAAATTTTTATTATTGGTAAACAAATATAAGTTCGTAAAAATACAGCAATTTATTGCACCCGACGATCGTCTGCAAGCGTTCACTATTTTGATGAAAATGCCATCATCAACCATCAATTTCAGCTCTTTCGAAACTAACTGCCAAAACAACCTAGTTTCATAACTTATTTCCACAAGAGGTATTACAGACTTTAATCCAATGTGACAATCTCGGACACTTTGTATCATTGATAAACAAATAGCAATTTATTACGTCTGACGGACGTCTGCAAGCGTTCACTATAATAGACCCCTTGCATTGGCCACCATCGTTGATGAGACGTGCACGCGTGAACGGCTATCATTGGCTGAGAGTTGTGCGCAGCGCGTACACGCGTGCACGTTTCCATTGTTTTTTCATCAAAGATGGTGGTCAATGACGTCATGTGCAATCCATCTATTGACAAAAATGCACAGCTGGTTCAATACTAACCCGTTTGTAGGCAAAGCAATAGACCCCTTGCATTGGCCGTCATCATTGACGAAACGTGCACGCGTGAAAGGCTATCATTGGCTGAGAGTTGTACGCAGTGTCCATGCATGCACATTGTCATTGTTTTTCATCAAAGATGGTGGTCAATAACGTCATGTGCAATCCATATATTGCAGATTATTTAGTTCGCTGAAAGTCGTTGAACTATTGTTAATTGACGTCACCATCTCGTCACTGCCAATTTCCCATTTTATATAAATAAAGGTTGATCTTAGATAATGGTTTAAAATTAATAACGGTTATTTATAAATAATTGTTATTTATAAAAAATTGTTTTATATAAATAATATATAAATAACGGTTATTTATAAATAATGGTTATTTATAAATAATGGTTATATATAAATAATGGTGTTATATATAAATAATGTTTTTTTAAATATTTTTTATAAATAATGGTTATTTATATAAAATGCGTTTTCATGTAAATAAAGGTGTTTTATTAATAATGAATATATATAAATAATGATTATAAAAAATAAATAATGATTATATATAAATAATGATCCTATATATAAATAATGATATATATCAATAATGATTATATATAAATAATGATTATAAATAAATAATGATTATATATAAATAATGATTATATATAAATAATGATTGTATATAAATAATGGTTATAAATAAATAATTGGAGGAACTTCAACAAGTCTTCAGGATCCAAAAGCCCTGGCGTCCACATCAGCGAGCGTGTACTCCCCACTGTGTCAATTCGCACTCTACGGTAGGCCTACTAGAATTTCCCAAAACATAAATACTACTAGGTATAGACAAAAGATACACCTGACATAAGTGCTAATCACCTATATGGCCACTGGTACTTAAACAGCCTCACGCAACCGGGTTTTTATATCGGAATGTTGTACCAAAAGTAAAGTGCCGTAAAATTCTGTCAAGATACATGTTCCTCATATCATTTAAACTCTTTCTTGCATTGCATGCCCGGTCACTAGCGATCGGTTAAAATCCCTGCAGAAAAATAATTGTAAAACGAAAAATATATATCCTATGGCCACACAGTTTTTATAATGGGAAAGAGGACTTTTGAGGGCACTATTGTGACCTTTTCGGGGGGGGGGGGGGGGCGGGGGGTTGCCAATTGCAAAAATCAAGTGAACAATTAATGTATCCATATGATCTATTTATCACTTAGATAAATGGTGCATGAAAGGGTTAAGTAATCAAACAATCCAAACTTTAGTTGGAACTTATTCTAAGATTTTGAACAGCCTATAATTATGGCAGAAAAGACACCCCAACCCCCGGTGATAATTTCCTGGGGAAGGGGTGCAAGGAACATTTTCTCTGTGTGCAAGGCTGACAGATTATCATAGAGGGCGACACACATTTCCAAGAGAAAACTTAAACAGTCTTTTGTCAACCTAGTGAGTAGTTTTCTATATCATACTTCTTGAACTGTGAGTTCAAGTTCTATTATGTACATGGAAAAATGGGCAATTCCACCGTCACTCACACTACATTTATCCACTGTAAGGCTGCTTTAGCCTCTCACTACTTCATAAGTAAGTCAATCTGATTCATAGCAATCACACAACAACTTGGGGCTAAGAGCCACTCATTTATGAAAAGAAAAATTCGAACTATTGCTTCACTTTTCAGAAACATGCGTTTTATTGGCCGTCACTCACATTACAAAAAAAAGACATGGACAATTTTGTGACATTTTTGCTGGTAAAAAAGTCTCCTCAAACTGTAGGTCTCAACAAAGGAGTAACTTCTAGTATTAATACAAACCATAGCAACATGCCAAAACCAATTTTATATCAAATTAAAGCATATTCTTCATGTCAGGGGAATAAAACCAGACATGGGTATACCGTCACTCACATTACGTCACTCACGTTACTTCCTTTTTACACTGTAACACAATACAAAACTTACAAATTTTAGAGCAAGCAATTAGGTTTATAACAACAATAGTTTACATTATGATACCAAAGATTTCATTTAAAAGCAACGTGTACGTCTTACATATTTATCCATTATTACTAGGCAGTGGTATGTCTGCGAAGTTGAAGTGACGACGGCTATTTGTTCGGACAGGCTTGTTAAGTGTGCAAATAATCTGTGATCTTTTGTAAAAGATGGCATCTCTTGGATTTGGCCACTTCCAGTGATTTCCTGTAGGAATCATGACTGACACTTTGAACTCACTACCCTCTTTAGCAACTTCACCTGGATAGCCTACCTGGGGTTGGTGGTGTGGGGTATATGTGGGTGGTATAAGGGGTGTGGTGGGTTTGAGGGAAGGCAGGCTAGGGAAGGAGAGTGGGGAAAGGGGTGATGGTAGGGGTAGGGTATTAGTAGGGGGTGAGTGGTAGAGGGGAGAGTATAAGTAAACAAAATAATATTTATTTTTATATAAAAAAACCCCAATATACTGGTTGCACCCTACTAATTTCAAACCGATGGATGCATCCCACTGATCTCAAACCAATCGATTATCCCTAATGATCTCAAACCAATGTATGCACCCTACTGATCTCAAACCAATGGATGCACCCTACTGATCTCAAACCAATTGATGCCATTGCTCTCAAACCAATGGATGCACCCTACTGATCTCAAACCAATTGATGCCCTTGCTCTCAAACCAATGTATGCTGATCTCAAACCAATGGATGCACCCTACTGATCCCAAACCAATGGATGCACCCTGCTAATCTCAAACTAATGGATGCACTCCACTGATCTCATACTAATAGTTGCACCCTACTGGCAGTTTCTAAATTTTGATATACTGTTTTGTTATTGATGTTATTGAAATTATTTTATCTCGTATATTTGGTTACTACCACATGTAGGTTTCCCAGTCTGTGAAGCTTTTATATTGTACAAATCTTGAGACTGATGAGCAGCTTTCATGTCTGTGTTCGGAATGTCTACATGTATTTCCCTGGTATACCTCAACTCCTGACCAGAGCTTTCCTGGCCCTCAATGTTGTAGAGAGAGCAGTCAATTCTTTTTAAGTATCTCACTTATTTCAAACCAATAAATGCATCTACTGAACTCAAACCAATGGATGAACCCTGCTGATCTCAAAAAAATGGATGCAAACTACTGATCTATATGGTTGCCATCTACTGACTCAAACCAATGTTTACTCCCCACTGATCTCACACCAATGCAAGCACCCTACTTGTTGAGAGTATACCACTCATCTTATATACCGCCCTCTATTGACAACTTACAATGTATAATGCAACTCATGTACTAAAGTGTTACTTGGACTGAACATGACCCAATAACCAGTCAAGTAGTCATTGCCTCTTTCCTTTTGAGTCTCAATCTAATGAACCCATAACATGGTGTCAGAAGTGAGCTGTTATAGTGAACAGTAAACATCAGAGAATTGATTGAGATTGTTTAGAGAGTTGGAGTATAGCCAGCCTTCAACCGGAAAAGAGAGTTTTACTTGGTAAGCCATATTCTGTAACTGTATAAACCAACCACATGTGCGATACACACGATGGCGTCATATCAAATACCGCCACCAGAATCAATGAACTGTAAAGGGGATCTTGCCATTAACTGGAGTTTTTTCAGAGGGAGTTTCGAAGATTATCGTAAAGCTGTAGAGCTAGATAAAAAGGATGAATCAATCCAAGTTGCACTGCTCAAAAGTGTTATGGGAAAAGAATACAAGAACATTCTTAAGCAACTTCAGCTCACACTCACAGATGATGAATTGAAAAGCCACACTACTATCCCAGATAAGCTTCAGGTACATTTTGCTCCGTCCAGAAATCTACTATATGGGAGATACATATTTCATACCGCAGATCAGCAGCCAAATAAAACTGTTGATCAGTATGTTATTAGATTGAGGCAACTGGCGGAGAAATGCAAATTCACTCAGCTTGAAACAGAGATGATATTGATACGAGACAGGCTATAGTGCTTGGTACCAAAGATAAAGCTGCCAGAGCACGTCTCTTCAGAGAAAAAGAGTACGATTTGAAATGAGCAATTGAAAGCCTGAGGATAAGTGAGCTTACTCAAGAACAACTAAAGAAAATAGATGTTCCCCTCACTGAAACAGTAAGCTACGTGAAGAAACAAAAATCCAGTGAGCGCCGCAAAAGCAAAGAATCCTCCAGTGGCCGGAAGCAGCACAATAAGAACAAAACTATGCACAAAGATGACAAGCAGAGTCAAAAAGTGCAAACCTGCAAATATTGTGGCTCCTCACATGAGCGTAACAGAGATAAATGTCCAGCTTATGGGAAAAAATGCTCACAGTGTGGAAAGATGAATCACTTCCAGTCAGTAGCCTATGCAGACAGAAGAAACTCAATCAAATACACGAAGCTTCTTCAGATACTGATTCTGACAAATCAATTTTTGGCATACAGCTGATTGGGGCTGTCAACAGTGGAAACAGAATGCTTACTGTTCCATTAACATTCGATGCAGACAACGGTGAGATTGTAGTCAAATGTCAAATTGACACGGGGGCGACATGCAATGTAATGTCCTTTGCCAGCTTGTGCAAACTTCACCAGATGTCAGACCCCAAAATCAAGAAATTTACTGCCAAGTTGAAGCTGTATAATGACAGTATCATTGATGTCCTAATGTAATCTCAAATGTCACTACAAAGGACATAAACATCGACTTAACTTCAAAATAGTTAATGTTAAGGGGCCTTGTCGAAATTCCCTAAGCGTTCTTTCTGCAGACTGTCTGCAGGATGTTGCAGACTTTTTAATCCCCCTTCTAACAAAAGAGCCCCTAGTAACGTCCTGAGGTTCAGCTGGAGAGCTTCATTAACATATGAATCAACATTGAGTATCACAGACATCCTTTGTTTTTCAACCGTGACTCTGCGGACAGGCCGTCCACAGAGTCTGCGGTCAGAACGGTGTATTAAAATGAGGGGCTCTGCCGTGAACAATGGTCTTGGTTGAAACTACTTTCGAGTATAACCATACTTGCTATCATGCTATTGATTACCCTTGTGGCTGACTTGACAATGACGTGCTAAAGACTCAAAACATTTTGTTGAGCCTTGTAAAAACGGTGATCCGTACCCCTGTGTTTTTAGGTGTTCGGCCTTCAAAGCCGAAAACCTACTGGTATTGTTCCGTTTTGTTTTTTAGGTGTTCGTGCAATACAAGCATGAACACCTCTTGTTTTTGTTCTGTTTTTGTTTTTTGTTTTTTAGGTGTTTGTGCAATACAAGCACGAACACCTCTTGTTTTTGTTCTGTTTTTTTTTTTTTTTTTTTTCTTCATCTTCTTCTTCCGGAGAACTCTTCTCGGCAACATAACTCAAGATTGAAACTGAATTGAACCTTGAAACTCATCAGACAATTGAACCACAATATGAAGACGGCACAGTTTTCATTACGTCACGATGACGTTATCAGGTGTCAAATTACAAGGTTTTTAAAGTTGAAAAGTGACCATTTGCTATGTGCTGTATTTCAATGAATTTAAAAGCTATGATGTTCATAATTGGGCATCTGATAGTTCAAGACTGGGGCAACATTTCAAAAGTTAACATCAAAATCTTATGACCTTTAGTTCCGGTCGTACCGGAAGGTCAAAGTCTGCCTTTGTTTTTGTTTTCATTTTTCAGGCATAACTCAAGATTGAAACTGAATTGAACCTTAAAACTCATCAGGCAATTGTACCTCGATATGAAGACAACACATTTGTCATGAAGTCACGATGACGTCATCGGGTGTTGAATTACAAGATTTTTAAAATTGAAAATTGACCATTTGCTTATTGCTGTAGTTTCGGCAATCTTTATACTACGATGTTCATAATTGGGCATCTTTTAGTTGAAGAATGGGGCAACATTTCCAAAGTTAACCACAAAATCTTATGACCTTTACTTTCGGGTCGTTACCCTGGGTCGAAGTTTACCTTCGGGTTTTTTTCCTTCAAAAATCTGTTTTTTGCCTTTTTTACAGCATAACTCAAGATTGAAAGTAAATTGAACATTGAAACTTGTCAGACAATTGAACCTCGGTATCAAGACGACACAGACTTGATGATGTCATGATGACGTCATCAGGTATCAAATTACACTAATTCAAAGTTTAATATTTGTAAAAAATCATAACTCCTGAACCACATGTAGGATTTTTACAATCTATAAAACATCGGACAGGTCGTTGAAAGTTCAAACAACGCTACATACAATTTGACCCCATTTGACCTTGACCTCTGGTTCAAAACGGAAGTTGAAAATTTCAAAAATTCATATCTCAAAAACTACTGATCATTTTAGAGATTTTTTTGTATTAGGTTGTAGAACGTTAAGCCTGCTCAAACTGTTGCACAGAGATAACAACATTTTGATTTTTACATCTGGTCGAAAAAGGCGCATGTTTAAGTTAACCCGCATTGACGACGCACAATGGTGAAAGAACACACGTAAACATAGGTTGTACCTGTACAGCCACACATATCTCACGTAACAGTTGACCGTCAATAAGACAGTCAATTAGGGTCAACCTCCTCTTGACGTGCACTGACACGTGCAGTTTCATTGACGTTCTATGTTAAATGCATGTGTGATTATTTTGCACGTAAATGTATTGTGCTGTGGGGACCATGCTGGAATACATTCCGCATCCGTCGGTGTTAGAGCTCATATTGCACCCCAGCGGATCATCCATCTAATTATTTGAAAAATTCTTAACTCCTGAACCACACGTTGGATTTTAACAATTCAAACATCATCTGAAAGGTCTTGTTAGACTTATCACGTGCTACACAAAATGCGACCCTGTTTGACCTTGACTTCCGGTTAAAGTCGGAAATTGATATTTAATGTTTCATTAATTACAAATCCTGAACCACATGTTTTATTTTTATCATCTATAAGTCATAAGAAAGGACTCAGAAGACTCCATCAACGCTACCAAGTGTGACCTCATTTGACATTGCCTTCCGGTTCAAAACGGAAGTTGAAACTTTATATTTGAAAAAATCAAAAGTTCTGAACCACATATTAGATGTTTACAATCCATCCATCATCTAAAAGGTCTTCATAAACTAATCACGTGCTACACAAAATGTGACCCTTTTTAACCTCGACTTCTGGTCTAAACCGGAAATTGATGTTTAATTTTGAAAAATTCATCACTCCTGAAACAGGCATTGGAATTTTACTATCCATATATCATCTGAAAGGTCATAAATAAATTGACACTCACTATTCAAAATGTGACCGGTTTGACTTTGACTTACGGTAAAAACCGGAAGTTGAAATTTCATGTTATAAAAATTAATAACTTCTGAATCACATATTGGATTTTTACAATCGAAACATTGTTGGGTGATATGTAACAACTAAAGAAACGATAAACAGAATATGACCTCATTTGACCTTGACTTCTGGTTCAAATCGGCAGTTGAAGTTTTATATTGAATAAACCTAACTCCTGAACCAGAAATTGGTATGATAAGATAAAATTTCGTCACCAATTCATTCAATCACAACTTTAATGACATTACTCACGACACCTTTTTTTTGTAATTGACAAAAACTGAATTTCTAGTTGTTTTTTTCCGCCTGTTCTTCTCCATGAACCTTCTCTTGCAGATTTCGCAAAAAGTTTTAGTTGTACAAACTTGAAACTTGGCATATACTTAAACCTTAACATGAGGACGGCATGCGAACAATGACGTCATGATGACGTCACCAGGTGTTGACATTTTTTTTTAAATCTTTGAAATTCTGTAACAAATCACACTTAAGAGGCCGGTGGTTGTTTTATGCAGGATCATACTTAGGTCATATAGGTTTTTGTTTTGTTTTGTGTGCGTGACCTCACATGACCTCTAGTTCCGGTCGAAACCGGAAGTGCCTAGTAAATTGACTGGCAGAAAGTGCCAATGATTTTTTTGAGTTTTTTTTACAATGTTGTATTCTTGTCAGGTTTGAAAAAAATGGACCGGTGACATCACACAATTCAAAAGCGCCCTCTTGCGGCAGGTTGAAAACAGGTCAAAACACACTTTTACTGGATGTCTGTGGCAAAGTTTATGAGAATCTCTTCAAATCTGGTTAACATAATGACCTTTATGCAGACAACATATTTGTGTAGTCGTAGTTTGATGACGTCATCATGTGTCACATGGTAAGGCCTTAAAGGTGCACATTTTGAAGCCTTGTATCTACTAAACCAAACAGCCGATTGAGTTGAAACTTGGTGTACTGTTGGACATAGGCCATGTCTTGTAAAATGTGGAGTGACGTCATAATGAGGTCATCAAATTAATTTATACATTTTTTTTATAAAATCAAGCTTAGTATTTGAAAAAATCATAACTCCCGAACAAGACACTGGATTTTTGTAATCTAATGAGCATAAGAAAGGTATTCAAAAACTTAGTTGATGATACACAAAGTGTGACCTCGTTTGACCTTGTCTTCCGGTTGAAACCAGAGGTTGAAGTTTAGTAACGGAAAAAATCATAACTCTTGAACCACATGTTCGTTTTTTACAATCTGCACATCATTGGACAGTTTGTGAAAAGTTCAACAAAATTTACTCATAACTTGACCCCATTTGACCTTGACTTCCAGTTTAAACCAAATGTTGAAGTTTTAAATTGGAAAACAATATAACTTTTGAACCAGACATTGGGTTGATATGGTTAAATATCGTCACCAGTTCATTCAAACACAATGTGACACCACTCACGAACACCTGTGTGTTTGTTGTTTACAAACACTACGTCTAGTTGCTGTTGTTGTGAAAATGACGTGCACAAGACTCAAAACATTTTGTTGAGCCTTGGGTTTTTGCTGTTGTTGAATTGGCATTGATATTGTTGTTAGTGATATTATTGTTAGTGTGCTCCCATCCGCCCAAAAAGTTGCGTCAAAAATACGATATTTTTGGGGTTTGTTTAAAAGTTTTGTTCGTTTAGTGTCGTTTCATTTGACTAATAATTAGTCTGCAATTAGCAGAGCTTCCAAATTTAACTAAGTCATTATGGAAAAAGGTCCGGATCAGAGCAAGATTTGGTTCACGAATTCAAGGATGTGTTCGAAGGACTTGGATGCCTTGCTGGAGATTACCACATTGAGATTGATCTAACTGTGAGACCGGTCCAGAATACACCTTGACGTGTTCCAGTTCCCATGAAAGATAAACTCTATGACAAAATATGTGAATTGGAGAAATGACGCATCATAGCAAAGTTTCAAACAAATGGATGCACCCTACTGATCTCAAGCCAATGGATCCACCCCACTAATCTCAAACCAATCAATGCAACCCAATGATCTCAAACCAATGGATGCACCCTACTGATATCAAACCAATGGATGCCCCATACCGATCTTAAGCCAATGGATGCACTCCACTGATCTCATACCAATGGTTGCACCCTACTGGCAGTTTCTAAACTTTGATATATTGTTTTGTAATTAATGTTTTTGAAATTATTTTATCTCTTATATTTTGTAACTAGTACATGTAGGTTTCCCAGTCAGTGAAGCTATGGTACTTATCTTGAGACTGGCGAGCAGCACTCATGTCTGTGTTCGGAAAGACTACATGTAAATCCCTGGTATACCTCAACTCCTGACAAGAGCTTTCCTGTCCCTCAAGGATGGTAGAGAGAGCAGACAATTCTTTTTAAGTATCTCACTGATTTCAAACCAATGGATGCACCCCACTGATCTCAAACCAATGGATGCACCCTACTGATATCAAACCAATGGATGCCCCATACCGATCTTAAGCCAATGGATGCACTCCACTGATCTCATACCAATGTCCCTCAAGGTAGGTAGAGAGAGCAAACAATTCTTTTTAAGTATCTCACTGATTTCAAACCAATGGTTGCACCCTACTGGCAGTTTCTAAAATTTGTTTTAAGTATCTCGCTAATTTCAAACCAATGGATGCACCCCACCCCACTGATCTCAAACCAATCGATGCAACCCAATGATCTCAAACCAACGTATGCACCCTACTGATCTCAAACCAATGGATGTCCCCCACTGAACCAAATCAATGGATGCACCACACTGATCTCAAACCAATGGATGCCCCCCCCCCACTTAACCAAACCAATGGATGCACTCCACTGATCTCATACCAATGATTGCACCCTACTGGCAGTTTCTAAATTTTGTTTTAAGTATCTCGCTAATTTCAAGCCAATGGATGCACTCCACTGATCTCATACCAATGGTTGCACCCTACCGGCAGTTTCTGAACTTTTATATATTGTTTTGTAATTAATGTTTTTGAAATTATTTTATCTCTTATATTTTGTAACTATTACATGTAGGTTTCCCAGTCAGTGAAGCTTTTATATGGTACTAATCTTGAGACTGGCGAGCAGCACTCATGTCTGTGTTCGGAATGTCTACATGTAAATCCCTGGTATACCTGAACTCCTGACAAGAGCTTCCCTGTCCCTCAAGGTAGGTAGAGAGGGCAGACAATTCTTTTTAAGTATCTCACTGATTTCAAACCAATGGTTGCACTGTACTGATCTCAAGCCAATGGATGCACTCCACTGATCTCATACCAATGATTGCACCCTACTGGCAGTTTCTAAATTTTGTTTTAAGTATCTTGCTAATTTCAAACCAATGGATGCACCCCACCCCACTGATCTCAAACCAATCTATGCAACCCAATGATCTCAAACCAACGTATGCACCCTACTGATCTCAAACAAATGGATGTCCCCCACTGAACCAAATCAATGGATGCACCACACTGATCTCAAACCAATGGATGCCCCCCCCCACTTAACCAAACCAATGGATGTCCCTTACTGATTTCAAACAAATGGATGCAACCCAATGATCTCAAACCAACGTATGCACCCTACTGATCTCAAACCAATGGATGCCCCCTGCTGATTTCAAGCCACTGGATGCACTCCACTGATCTCATACCAATGATTGCACCCTACTGGCAGTTTCTAAATTTTGTTTTAAGTATCTCGCTAATTTCAAACCAATGGATGCACCCCACCCCACTGATCTCAAACCAATCGATGCAACCCAATGATCTCAAACCAACGTATGCACCCTACTGATCTCAAACCAATGGATGCACCCTACTGATCTCAAACCAATGGATGTCCCCCACTGAACCAAATCAATGGATGCACCACACTGATCTCAAACCAATGGATGCCCCCCCCCACTTAACCAAACCAATGGATGCACCCACTGATCTCAAACCAATTGATGCCCCTACTGATTTCAACAATGGATGCACCATCATATGATCCAATCCAAACGTATGCACCCTACTGTCTCAAACCAATGGATGCCCCCTGCTGATTCAACCAATGGATGCAACTCCACTGATCTCAACCAATGATTGCATCCCTATGTGCACTTTCTAACATTTTGTTTAAGTATCTCGCTAATTTCAAACAAATGGATGCAACCCAATGATCTCAAACCAACGTATGCAACCCATGATCTCAAACCAATGATGCCCCCATATCTCGAATCCCACTAACAATCAATGGATGCACCACACTGATCTCAAACCAATGGATGCCCCCCCCCACTTAACCAAACCAATGGATGCCCCTTACTGATTTCAAACAAATGGATGCAACCCAATGATCTCAAACCAACGTATGCACCCTACTGATCTCAAACCAATGGATGCCCCCTGCTGATTTCAAGCCAATGGATGCACTCCACTGATCTCATACCAATGATTGCACCCTACTGGCAGTTTCTAAATTTTGTTTTAAGTATCTCGCTAATTTCAAACCAATGGATGCACCCCACCCCACTGATCTCAAACCAATCGATGCAACCAATGATCTCAAACCACGTATGCACCTACTGATCTCAAACCAATGGATGCACCCTACTGATATCAAACCAATGGATGTCCCCCACTGAACCAAATCAATGGATGCACCACACTGATCTCAAACCAATGGATGCCCCCCCCCCACTTAACCAAACCAATGGATGCACCCCACTGATCTCAAACCAATTGATGCCCTTACTGATTTCAAACAAATGGATGCAACCCATGATCTCAAACCAACTTATGCACCCTACTGATATCAAACCAATGGATGTCCCCCACTGAACCAAATCAATGGATGCACCACACTGATCTCAAACCAATGGATGCCCCCCCCCACTTAACCAACCAATGGATGCACCCACTGATCTCAAACCAATTGATTGCCCCTTACTGATTTCAAACAATGGATGCAACCAATGATCTCAAACCAACGTATGCACCTATGATCTCAAACCAATGGATGCACCACACTGATCTCAAACCAATGGATGCCCCCCCCATTAACAAACCAATGGATGCACCCACTGATCTCAAACCAATTGATGCCCCTTACTGATTTCAAACAAATGGATGCAACCCAATGATCTCAAACCAACGTATGCACCCTACTGATCTCAAACAATGGATGCCCCCTGCTGATTTCAAGCCAATGGATGCACTCCACTGATCTCATACCAATGATTGCACCCTACTGGCAGTTTCTAAATTTTGTTTTAAGTATCTCGCTAATTTCAAACCAATGGATGCACCCCACCCCACTGATCTCAAACCAATCGATGCAACCCAATGATCTCAAACCAACGTATGCACCTATGATCTCAAACCATGGATGCACCTATCTCTCAAACCAATGGATGTCCCCCACTGAACCAAATCAATGGATGCACCACACTGATCTCAAACCAATGGATGCCCCCCCCCCACTTAACCAAACCATGGATGCACCATGATCTCAAACCATGATGCCCCTTACTGATTTCAAACCAATGGATGCCCCCCCACTTAACCAAACAATGGATGTCCCCCATGAACCAAATCAATGGATGCACCACACTGATCTCAAACCAATGGATGCCCCCCCTAACCACACCAATGGATGCCCCCCCCATTAACCAAACCAATGGATGTCCCCCACTGAACCAAATCAATGGATGCACCACACTGATCTCAAACCAATGGATGCCCCCCCCCACTTAACCAAACCAATGGATGCCCCACTGATCTCAAACCAATTGATGCCCTTACTGATTTCAAACAAATGGATGCAACCCAATGATCTCAAACCAACGTATGCACCCTACTGATCTCAAACCAATGGATGCCCCTGCTGATTTCAAGCCAATGGATGCACTCCACTGATCTCATACCAATGATTGCACCCTACTGGCAGTTTCTAAATTTTGTTTTAAGTATCTCGCTAATTTCAAACCAATGGATGCACCCACCCCACTGATCTCAAACCAATCGATGCAACCAATGATCTCAAACCAACGTATGCACCCTACTGATCTCAAACCAATGGATGCACCCTATGATCTCAAACCAATGGATGTCCCCCACTGAACCAAATCAATGGATGCACCACACTGATCTCAAACCAATGGATGCCCCCCCCCCCACTTTAACCAAACCAATGGATGCACCCACTGATCTCAAACCAATTGATGCCCCTTACTGATCTCAAACCAATGATGCCCCTTACTGATTTCAAACAAATGGATGCAACCCAATGATCTCATACCAAGTATGCATATCTGATTCAAACCAATGGATGCCCCCTGCTGATTTCAAGCCAATGGATGCACTCCATGATCTCATACCAATGATTGCACCCTACTGATCTCAAACCAATGGATGCACCCTACTGATCTCAAACCAATGGATGTCCCCCACTGAACCAAATCAATGGATGCACCACACTGATCTCAAACCAATGGATGCCCCCCCCCACTTAACCAAACCAATGGATGCACCCCACTGATCTCAAACCAATTGATGCCCCTTACTGATTCCTTGTTTAAAAAACACCTACTTTTTCTCTTTAAAACAAACCTAGTTTCTTCTCTTTAAAAACAAACCTAGTTTCTTGTCTTTAAAAACGAACCTAATCTTCTTTCTCTTGTTTAAAAACAAACCTACTTTCTTGTCTTTAAAAACAAACCTAGTTTCTTCTTTTAAAAAACAAACCTAATCTTCTCTCCTTGTTTAAAAACAAACCTAGTTTCTTGTCTTTAAAAACAAACCTAGTTTCTTTCTTTAAAAACAAACCCCCCCTTTCTTTTAAAAACAAACCTAGTTTCTTCTCTTTTAAAAACAAACCTATTTCTTTCCTTTTAAAAACAAACCTAGTTTCTTCTCTTTAAAAAACAAACCTAGTTTCTTCTGTCTTAAAAACAAACCTAGTTTCTTCTCTTTAAAAACAAACCTAGTTTCTTCTCTTTAAAAACAAACCAAAGCTTCTCTTTAAAAACAAACCTAGTTTCTTTCTTTAAAAACAAACCTAATTTCTTCTCTTTTAAAAACAAACCTAGTTTCTTCTCTTTAAAAACAAACCTAATTTCTTCTTTTTAAAAACAAACTAGTTTCTTCTTTTAAAAACAAACCTAATTTCTTCTTTTAAAAACAACCTAGTTTCTTCTCTTTTAAAAACAAACCTATTTCTTCTCTTTTAAAAAAAACCTAGTTTCTTTCTTTTAAAAACAAACCTATTTCTTCTCTTTTAAAAACAAACCTAGTTTCTTGTCTTTAAAACAAACTTTAAACAAACTATCTTCTTAAAAACTATTTCTTTAAACAACATTTTTCTTAAAAAAAACCATTTCTCTTAAACACTGTTTCTTAAAACAACCTATCTTTCTTAAACACTAGTTCTTAAAACAACCTAGTTTTTTCTTAAAAACAAACTAGTTTCTTCTTAAAAACAACCTATTTTTTTTTAAAAACAAACTATTCTTCTTTAAAAAAAACACTAGTTTCTTCTTTTAAAACAAACCTATTTTCTTAAAACAACCTAGTTCTCTTTAAAAACAACCTTCTTTCTTAAAAACAACCTATTCTT
Organism: Pycnopodia helianthoides; assembly: GCA_032158295.1. Classification (NCBI taxonomy): domain Eukaryota; kingdom Metazoa; phylum Echinodermata; class Asteroidea; order Forcipulatida; family Asteriidae; genus Pycnopodia; species Pycnopodia helianthoides. The sequence continues at coordinate 17,834,584 of CM063244.1, read as the reverse complement.
TCTTAAACAAACCTAGTTTCTTAAACAAACCTAGTTCTTTCTTAAAACAAACCTCTTCCTTAAAAACAACTATTCTTTCTTTAAAAACAAACCTGTTCTCTTTAAAAAAAACCTATTCTGTCTTAAAACAAACCTATTTTTCTTTTAAAACAAACTATTCTTCTTAAAACAACCTATTTTCTTTTTAAACAAACCTATTTTCTTTTAAACAAACCTATTCTTCTCTTAAAAACAAACCTATTTTCTTTTTAAAAACAAACTATTCTCTTAAAAACAAACTATCTTCTTTAAACAAACCTATTCTTCTCTTAAAAACAAACCAGTTTCTCTTAAAAACAAACTATTCTTCTCTTTAAAAACAAACCTAGTTCTTCTTAAACAAACTATTTTCTCTTTTAAAACAACTATTTCTTCTTAAAAAAAACCTATTCTCTCTTTTAAAACAAACTATTCTTCTTTAAACAAACTATTTCTTCTTTAAAACAAACTATTTCTTCTTTTAAAAACAAACTAATTCTTTCTTAAACAAACCATTTTCTTAAAACAAACCTAGTTTCTTTCTTAAACAAACTAGTTTCTTCTTTAAAACAACCTATTTCTCCTTTAAAAAACCTTTCTCTTTAAAAACAACCTATTTCTTCTTTTTAAAAACAAACTATTTTTTCTTAAAACAAACTAGTTTCTCTTTAAAAACCATTTCTTCTTAAAACAACCTATTTCTTTCTTTAAAAACAAACCTATTTCTCTCTTAAAACAAACCTACTTTCTTTAAAACAAACCTATTTCTTCCTTTAAAAAAAACTATTTCTTCTCTTTAAAAACAACCTAATTTCTTTTTAAACAAACCTATTTCTCTCTTTAAAAACAAACCTATCTCTCTTTAAAAACAAACCTGTTTCTTCTTTAAAAACAACTAGTTTTTTCTTTAAAAACAAACTATTTCTTTCTTAAAAACAAACTAGTTCTTTCTTAAACAACTATTCTTTCTTTAAAAACAAACCTACTCTCTTAAAAACAAACCTATTTCTTTCTTAAAAACAACTATTTTTCTTTAAACAACTATTTTCTTTTAAAAACAAACCTATTTCTTCTTTAAAACAAACCTATTTCTTCCTTTTAAAACAACCTATTTTTCTCTTTAAAAACAAACCTAGTTCTTCTTAAACACTATTTCTTCTCTTAAACAAACCTATTTCTTCTCTTTAAAACAAACCTATTTCTTCTTTAAAACAACCTAGTTTCTTCTTAAAACAACTATTCTTTCTTTAAAAACACTCTTTTAAAAACAAACCTAATCTTCTTCTCTTGTTTAAAAAAACTAAAACCTAGTTTCTTCTCTTTTAAAAACAAACCTAGTTTCTTCTCTTTAAAAACAAACCTAGTTTCTTTCTTTTAAAAACAAACCTATTTCTTGTCTTTAAAAACAACCTAGTTTTTCCTTTAAAAACAACCTAGTTTCTTCTCTTTAAAACAACCTAGTTTTCTTCTTTTAAAAACAAACCTAGTTTCTTCTCTTTTAAAAACAAACCAATCTTCTGTCCTTTTAAAAACAAACCTAGTTTCTTCTCTTTAAAAACAAACCTAGTTCTTCTCTTTAAAAACAAACCTAGTTTCTTCTCTTTAAAAACAAACCTATTTCTTGTCTTTAAAAACAAACCTAGTTTCTTCTCTTTTAAAAACAAACCTAGTTTCTTGTCTTTAAAAACAAACCTAGTTTCTTCTCTTTTAAAAACAAACCTAGTTTCTTCTCTTTTAAAAACAAACCTAGTTTCTTCTCTTTAAAAACAAACCTAATCTTCTTTCTTGTTTAAAAACAAACCTAGTTTCTTCTCTTTTAAAAACAAACCTAATCTTCTTCTCTTGTTTAAAAACAAACCTAGTTTCTTCTCTTTTAAAAACAAACCTAGTTCTTCTTTTTAAAACAAACCTCTTTTTAAAAACAAACCTAGTTTCTTGTCTTTAAAAACAAACCTAGTTTCTCTTCTCTTTAAAAAACAAACCTAATTTCTTCTCTTTTAAAAACAAACCTAGTTTCTTGTCTTTAAAAACAAACCTAATCTTCTTTCCTTGTTTAAAAACAAACCTAGTTTCTTCTCTTTTAAAAACAAACCTAGTTTCTTCCTTTTTAAAAACAAACCTAGTTTCTTGTCTTTAAAAACAAACCTAGTTTCTTGTCTTTAAAAACAAACCTAGTTTCTCTCTTTTAAAAACAAACCTAGTTTCTTGTCTTTAAAAACAAACCTAGTTTCTTCTCTTTTAAAAACAAACCTAGTTTCTTCTCTTTTAAAAACAAACCTAGTTTCTTCTCTTTAAAAACAAACCTAATCTTCTTTCCTTGTTTAAAAACAAACCTAGTTTCTTCTCTTTTAAAAACAAACCTAATCTTCTTTCCTGTTTAAAAACAAACCTAGTTTTCTTTCTTTTAAAAACAAACCTAGTTTCTTCTCTTTAAAAACAAACCTAGTTTCTTGTCTTTAAAAACAAACCTGGGTTCTTCTCTTTAAAAACAAACCTAGTTTCTTCTCTTTTAAAAACAAACCTTGTTTCTTCTCTTTAAAAACAAACCTAGTTTCTTCTCTTTTAAAAACAAACCTTGTTTCTTCTCTTTAAAAACAAACCTAGTTTCTTCTCTTTTAAAAACAAACCTTGTTTCTTCTCTTTAAAAACAAACCTAGTTTCTTCTCTTTTAAAAACAAACCTAGTTTCTTCTCTTTTAAAAACAAACCTAGTTTCTTCTCTTTTAAAAACAAACCTAGTTTCTTGTCTTTTAAAAACAAACCTAGTTTCTTCTCTTTTAAAAACAAACCTAGTTTCTTCTCTTTTAAAAACAAACCTAGTTTCTTCTCTTTAAAAACAAACCTAGTTTCTTCTCTTTAAAAACAAACCTAGTTTCTTGTCTTTAAAAACAAACCTAGTTTCTTCTCTTTAAAAACAAACCTAGTTTCTTGTCTTTAAAAACAAACCTAGTTTCTTCTCTTTTAAAAACAAACCTAGTTTCTTTCTTTAAAAACAAACCTAGTTTCTTCTCTTTTAAAAACAAACCTAGTTTCTTGTCTTTAAAAACAAACCTAGTTTCTTCTCTTTAAAAACAAACCTAGTTTCTTGTCTTTAAAAACAAACCTAGTTTCTTCTCTTTAAAAACAAACCTAGTTTCTTCTCTTTAAAAACAAACCTAATCTTCTTTCCTTGTTTAAAAACAAACCTAGTTTCTTCTCTTTTAAAAACAAACCTAGTTTCTTCTCTTTAAAAACAAACCTAATCTTCTTTCCTTGTTAAAAACAAACTAGTTTCTTCTCTTTTAAAAACAAACCTAGTTTCTTCTTCTTTAAAAACAAACCTAGTTTCTTGTCTTTAAAAACAAACCTAGTTTCTTGTCTTTAAAAACAAACCTAGTTTCTTGTCTTTAAAAACAAACCTAGTTTCTTCTCTTTAAAAACAAACCTAGTTTCTTGTCTTTAAAAACAAACCTAGTTTCTTCTCTTTAAAAACAAACCTAGTTTCTTCTCTTTAAAAACAAACCTAATCTTCTTTCCTAGTTTAAAAACAAACATCTCCGCTCGTGTAGCCAAACCTGAATGGTGTCTTCTTCGACGTAGGGAGGTCTCCTGCGGACAAGTGGAGGTTCTCCTTAACTTTCGGCGGGTAGAAACCTGAGGTCCGTTTTGTATGGCGCAGTAGTCCACTTTTTTCCTGTCTCTCAAATTCATAACCTAAAAGAAAAATATTAAAAGGAAATTTTACAAGTCACCTTCATGACCTTCATATTCCTAACCTAAAAATATGTATGGTATTTTAGGTACCTCGTAGTTGTACACATGTTATAAGATTTCGTTTTTGTTTTACACTCATTTTTGATTGATCGGTTTTCCTTACAAGTTACTGCTCTCCATTTTAGTATTTTACCTTTTACTGTTTGAACACAGGGCCCTTATTAATACTATGGATAGCAGCTGTAATACATTAGGCTATCCTTTCTAAATAAATCAAAAAAAAATCAGAGAAACTATTTGCTACATACAATGACTGAAGTACATGTTAACTTCACTTACAAGCAAACATAGAACCATGTTAAAACTTTCCAATAATTTAACCATGGAGGAAGAAATAGACCAATCTCAAAATTCAAACATAAATAGCCCATATCCATCCACTGCAATAACAAAGGAATCAACGCCTACCCTCCTTTGACAAAAATGGTACGACCCAATAGTCACGTAGCGTCATGGAAGTGGTCAATGGCCATCGCATCCTAAATTTCATGTTTTTTAGGTTCGAAATTTACACTACTTCAAGATCGAATTGCCTTGTAAAAAGTTCACAATATGTTCATTGATTATTATATAAGATATGGTCTGTTTTTGAAAGACTTACCAAAGATGTAAACACAGAAAATCTGTTTTTGAACTCGGAAGATAAAGGTCGCATATAGAGTTACCAAACACGTGTAAACAAACGGTGGCCGGGGGGAACACCGGCCAACCAACAGAATATCGATCGATGGTCATCATTGGTCACTTTTTCATCTTCAGAAGTACGGCGGTTTTTTTCAACCAATCAAAACCTTTCTTACATCACAGTGAAGGTAATAATATGAACTATTCGATTCTTTTCGACCCGGTGGAATCCGACACTCCAATAAGAATCGGCACTCATTCTGATGGGGTGAAAAATGCGCGCCACCACAGAAAAACCGGCACAACCTTTTTTTAATAACAGAAGCAAACAACTACCACCATGAGCTTGACCATAAAATATACTTTAAAAACCGTTCGACCCCCCCCCCCCGTACAATCAGCCGTGGGGTTATCAAGTTATGAACGGAAAAAGAGGGAAAAAACGGCATTTTTTTTCGCTTTCTTTAAAAACAAACCTAGTCTTTTAAAAACAAACCTCTAGTCTTCTTTCAAACCTCACATCCTCTGTAACTTCTTCATCCTCTCTAACTTCATCCTCTCTAACTTCATCCTCCTCCCTAACTTCTTCCTCCTCTGTAACTTCTTCCTCCTCTCTAACTTCTTCCTCCTCTCTAACTTCTTCCTCATCTCTAACTCATCCTCCTCCCTAACTTCTTCATCCATCTCTCAACTTCCATCCTCTCTAACTTCATTCTCCTCCCTAACTTCTTCCTCCTCTGTAACTTCTTCCTCCTCTCTAACTCATCCTCCTCCCTAACTTCTTCATCCTCTCTAACTTCATCTGTAACATCCTCTAAACTTCATCATCTCTAACATCTCCTAATCTCATTGTATGTTACATAACATCCATCTCTTACAACATCCATCTCTAATTTCATTGTATGTTATGTAACATCCTTCTCTTACATTGTGTTTTATGCGTTTTATGTTATGTAATATTATGCAAAATTTGTGCATGCCCACCCTTACCCCGATAATTCGCCCAAATATTAAATTTTTCGATTCCTTCCAACGAATTGTACAATTTTCACCACGTACACACTGGTTTTGTACACACTGGTGTTTACTGGCACACCAGGGTTGGAAGGTTGTGAATCCCTCACTCAAGTTGAGAATATCCACGTTGGTATGTGTTTAGTTACCGCCCGGTACACTACGATAGCTTCAACACTGACAAACACTTATGCACTCGTTTTGGTATATATATCGGTATTAAAGCCCAAACTTCAAGTCATGACGGTAGAAATTGCTCAGGCAGACGTTTTCTCGACGTTTTGTGATAATTAGTTATGCACAGTCGTCTTTTTCTCCATAAAAGGTTAACCAATCATAAACTACTCGATTCAAAAAGCATCTCTTGAGGGCGTTCTTAAAAAGAAAAAGAAAATAACTCCAGGTACTTCATTATTTACCGTAAATACAAAACTAAAATCTATCAATGAGTGGAGAACATTGTATGCTCATATTTTGGTTGCTGCTGGCCACTATCGTTTGTGTGGGGATGTCTCTATTTGCCGTCTTAAACTGTAAGGTTAGTGTTTTGTTCTATACAGCGACAACGATTTCAAAACAGAGCAGAAATAAAACAACCCCCAAGGCCGCAAGCGTAACGAAAGATGGCCGCTCTAAACACTTTTCAAACTCCAAGGATGTAAGAATGTTATGGCCAAAAACTAGTCTACATACAAAACTCTTACGGTTTCCAAGCCATCATTAATGATGCTGTTGAAGATGTACCTGACAATATGAATCGTTGGAAATATGTTGATGATTTGACACTAGCTGAAAATCGTTATTATTTGTGTAATAGCCAGCTTCAGGAAATACTCAATCAATTAAGTCAACGGTGTGATAATAATATGCTTTGCTTAAATCCAATCAAGTGCCAGGCCCTCCAGATATGTTACAAAAAACAAGTCCCTATCCCCGCAGTTCTTAAGATCAATCAATGCCCTCTTCAGTTTGTTCACCAGGCTAAAATTATTGGTGTTTAGGTACAAAATAACCTCTAATGGAACAAAAATACTTCTGAGATGTCTCACACTTCAACGGCGAGCATGCCGGATAGTCTTGGGTAATCAGTTTACTTCATACAACGACGCTCTCCGAAACTGCGAGCTTGAGTCTTTGTCTGGTAGGAGGGAGAATCACTGTCGGCGGTTTGCAGAGGGACTTCCTAAATCTACCCGCACCATGGACCTTCTCCCTCCTACTAGATGGGAGCGTGATCCAAAACTGGTAAACATATGATGAAAATTTGAGAATGTCTCAAATTGATCAAAACAGTACTGAAAGGTCCATATTTAACTAAACTATTAAAAAAAAAAATTTTAAGAAATTTTGTTGAGCACACAATGTCTTCGAAAATGCATGCACACTTTTTCAGCGTGAGGGACGGACAAAAGGAACATAAAATATAATTAACTTTTGAACGTGAACACTTCACAATGCACCCTTGATGGTTTCACATATTTTACACTTTGAAAGTATAAACCCTTTAAATATTTTATGATTTTCTCATTCAATGTCATTTTTTACAACAGGGGTCTTGAAACCCCAAATGGTGTAATTTTGTCCGTCCCTCACGAACCAAATACAACTTTTTTTCTCCTAGTTACTCAACTCAACTTTTTTTAACAGAAGTACCCTATCTATCGACAGACTACATCAACTTTCCAGAAATGAATACCACAAGTCACCTACACCTTGTGGGTCCAAGTTACTTCACTTTTAAAAAGTGAGGGACGGACATCCGTCCCTCACGTTACCCCCAAAAACCAGATATAACAGAGTCTTACATCTCAAATTTATCAAATTTATAATTTATTTTGCTATAATCTTGTCACTTAGAGGTCAAAGATTTTCCCAATTGATTCCAATTATTTTCAAGTTTCAATAAAATATTTGAAATTGTATAGAATGGTAGTGTTGGTCAATTCTATTGATGTCCGTCCCTCACGCATAAAAAACAACCCCTGCTTAAAATCTTAAAGTGAATTTCACTAAATAATACATTGAGAATGTGTATGAACATCATTAGCAAGTAAACATATAGGTTCAATTCAGTTTCAATTCCCATTCCTTACTTTGTTAATTTACTTAATAGGTAGTGCGTTCGTTTGTGTGTTTTGATGGTGGTTTGTTTATGTCTCTTTGTATTTTTTAATATAGCCTCCAATGGTGATATATTTTTTATAAGCTCGCTGTATATTTTGACATGTAACTGTTTTTTTTATGTAAACTATTTTTGTATAAATTGTTATTTTTTACTGTAATTTGGCCGTTGGCCACGAATGTAAAAAGAAGAGAAAATAAAACAAAAAAATAAATAACCTCTACACTTGAATGTTTTCGATTTCTTCTTTTATGCAGTCTAGATTGTAGGATATTCCTCTTAAAACAGTCTAGATTGTAGGATAGAGAGAAATATGCACCAAGCAAGGAGGTTTGAACTGTGATTTGTTTACTTAGTGGTATTATTATTTTAAAAAATGTGCAAATTTATGTAGCTCGTTCAAATGATGGTAAAATAAAATAAGATTGCTATTATGCAATCTCTTCAAATTGAAGCTGAAAGATCCAAAATGCCAAATACGTACGGAGCGCTGTATGGTTGTGTACAAAAAAAGTGTTTGGAATTACAGATCACAATGTGGAAAGAAAGACAAAGAACTTTGACATTTATTGGCCTATCTTAACAATTTTTTGATTATATTTATTGGCCTATCTTAATGATTTTCAGATTATATGGAATTCAATAGTAACACCTGTTATATTACTTATTTGCTGTAAAACAATATCTTCAAGGTGATATAATAGACTTTGTAAAGATGGCCTTTGAATGAAAGCTTTCTATTGTGTAAGTATGTGTGCTTCAAGCTTGAGTGGTCAAACAATGCGGTCACCAGCAGTTGTTCCAAGTACAAACATTTTTGTAACCAAACAAAGGGTTAAGTCACAGAGAAATTTAACGCTCTTGACTTTATAATACAGTTGGTATAGCTCGATGGAAAACAGCAGTGTACAGAGAATTTAAACTACACATGTTTTCTATCGGGCCACAAGCTGACATATGCTGCACCACAGCCAATATTCCATGTTATGGTGAAAATCACAGTAGAAGTTGAACTCTTTTTCAAACTGCTTAATATTTAAACAAAAACATTTCAACACGAAAATAAAGGTTACTTCTTCCATAGTACAGAACTGTAAAAAAAAATTTTTAAATCTGGCAACTGTTTTTATGAAACATTAATTACTTAACACATATGTCATTTCGGGAAGATGTGTTTCAATTTGTTTAAAGTGGCATAATGTGATAACCACTTTGTGGAAACAAAAATTGGTAAATCTAGTGATACATCGGTCATGCTAATTAATATAATTACAAGTTACTTGCTACAAATGTTAACAACATAATTACAAGTCATTTTAGATGCCCTGGTATATCCAGACTGTGGACATGAGGTGGTGACTCTATACAAAGACTGGATGCAACAGTACAAAGATAATCATGCTGGAAAAATTCCCTTCAAATATTTTTACCGGAAATTATATAGTTTTGGAGAAACAAGTATAACCGTTTGTTTTGATCTGAACCCTTTCAGTGCCAACAGATACTTGCAACTAATGCAATGGTGACCAGAGACATTTCATCGACATGGCTACTTGGTTACAAAGAGTATTCTGTAAAGTTTTAGGTTACAGCGCCCGCACAAGGCAGATTGGGGTTAGCCTATAGGTCCTAGTCACAGCATGCAACTTGTACTTGTCAGCAACCAATGTTGCCAATGAAATATACGATGAAATGACTGTTTCCTTTGGCATATTGCCTTTGACTAATTAATTGCCTTGGTTTTTTTTAAACATGTGTCCCTATTCACTACTTGTTAACACGTCTGGCTTTTTGTGCAATTTTATTGCATTGTTTTGCAATTTTTTTTTAATCTAATAATGTTTTTTATGATTTGTAAACAAAGTTATTACAGCCAGTGGCTGCCAACCATGTATTTGTTTTTAATAATAAACAAGAATAAACAAAATTACAACAAATTAAACATAAATTCGAGGCAGCTCCAGTATGGCATGCTGGCGCTGGAACATGTTCAGACCTGTCTATAATAACACAACTTGAACTTTAGAGATCATTCTATATTTCAAAAGCATGATCAATTCTATATATATATTACATACATAACTGTCTGGCACCATACAGTTATCCCTGGAGGAGGCTTCCGATGAAACTGTTTCTACACCAAGTTTACCTTTTGCCATTTGTTGAGGACTCATTAAACATAATCACACAACTTCAACTTAGGAACGATTCCAAACCTACTTACATCAGCCACAATTAGTAGCTTCTTCTCGCAAGGTTATGTGCTCAGTTTCTTACAAATTTTCTCACCAATCGATCTGCTTTACAATATTATTCAAATCTTTTTTTCACAGTAAGTTGCTAATGGTTACTGATACTTAGAAGAGTTTATGCATTCTGATTGGTCCAAAGGTGATCACGTGTTTCACTGGTCTTAAATCAATAAAAGACCCGCAGGATCATGGCTGTGTGATAAAGGACCGAACCTTAGGACTGACTATTTTAAGACTGAGACACTACTCCCTTTTTTGTTAAAAGATATAATAATGTAGGAAAATCTGTAAAACTTTTCTGTTTCGTACATTTTCAATTCCTGTCCTAAGGCTCCATATCAAGGGGTCGAATTGCATGCGAGGCTTAAAGGTTGTGCATATACGCATGCTTACTAAGAGATTTAACATCGAGTACCTTTAGATTTGCAGATGATGAAGTTCTAATAACAACATCAGTAACAGATTTTAAGGTCCAACTTAGCAGCTCGAGCAATGTAAGTCAACAGGCTGGGTTACAAATGCACAAGGGTAAAACAGAGTTCATGACCAACTTTGAAACTTTGGAAACAATAACAAAAGATAACCATCAGATAGAGAAAGTGGGCAACTACAAATACCTTGGCCAAACCCTGAAAATGGAGGATGATACAAAGGAAGAAATTATGAGTAGGATCAAAGGGGGATGGAAGTGCTTTGAAATGTAAAAAGACTTACCCGGGTCATCTCGTACCCAAGTCAACCCGTACCCAAGTAAACTCGTACCCAAGTCAACTCATACCCGGTGAACTCGTACCCAAGTCAACCCGTACCCAAGTAAACTCGTACCGAAGTCAACTCGTACCCGGGTGAACTCGTACCCAAGTCAACCCGTACCCCAGTAAATTCGTACCCAAGTCAACTCGTACCCGGGTGAACTCGTACCCAGGTTAACTCGTACCCAAATCAATTTTACCCAAGTCTACTCGTACCAATTTATTGATACCATAAAATCACAGACATTTTTTTGACCCAAATATTGAAAACTTGACCATGCTGGCATGGTCAAATTTGTTAGATTTTGGACCAAAATTCTAGACTCTTTAAATTGAATTCGGGTCATCTCGTACCCAAGTCAATTCGTACCCGGGTCATCTCGTACCCAAGTCAACCCGTACCCAAGTAAACTCGTACCGAAGTCAACTCGTACCCGGGTGAACTCGTACCCAAGTCAACCCGTACCCAAGTAAACTTATACCTAAGTCAACTCGTACCCGGGTGAACTCGTACCCAGGTTAACTTGTACCCAAGTCAACTCGTACCCAAATCAATTTTACCCAAGTCAACTCGTACCAATTTATTTTTTTTCAATTAATATAAATCCTATTTTGTTTATTTATCTGTTCATTGTTGCCATGATTTTGTTCTCGAATGACGCAATGACAATAATAATTCTGTTCTCTTATATTTTCATGTGGCAGGTAATGAACAAAGACTAAGCGAATGATGCAATAATGTCTTTGTTTCGGGGTTGAATTTTGTTTTGTTTTAATTAACTTATTTTGAGGGGAAATGTTGTTTTAATTAATTTTTGTTTCTTTTGTCGGAAAAATAATCAGAACTTTTGCAAATTTTTATTAGTTTGAATTTCAAAGAAATCAAACAGGCTCAATATCTCTTTTTTGAAAATGTGGTGGCTCTGAGAAAAGCCGTTTTGTTTGTCAGTGGAATTTACATCACTTCGGCGGGCCACTCAAGTGCTTGCAGGTGGACATTCTTGGCTCCCGGATTGGTAGAGGTCCCACAACTTGAAGATCTTTGGGGCCAGTCACCTCGGCGGAACAGTCAGGTGCTTGCAGGTGGACATTCTTGGCTCCCGGATTGGTAGAGGTCCCCTGGCTACGTTGGTTGTGTAAGGTACTTGCAGCCCAAGCTCCTGGCACTTCCGCCAGACTGCCTGTGTCCAATGGTACGATGTGGACATCACCGAATACAGACTTTATTGCTGCCCAGATTCCAACCTCAAATCCACAACCATCTCGGCTACGTTGCTGAATCTACGTTTTTTCTTGAGAGCCTTCAGGACCTGCAATTAAATAAAAATATAATAACAAAAAACTTTAACATTGTTATTAGGGAAAAGAAGAAATAATTTGTTAAACTTTAGGAACATTACAGAATTGGTAAGAAAATAACTTGTAAAATATACTTTTGATCACAGATTTACATAAAACAAAATTCTGTAATGTTCCTTTAAATATTTGACGGTGCTTTGAATTTATGAAAAAAAATCGTTTGTACCTGCTTGAGTTTGCCGGAGTCTCCGTTGATGAAGGCGTGGATGGAGAACAACTGGCTAAACGGGCGTTTAACCAGTTTAAAGGTACCATCCAAATACCAACTCTTTGCCTTGTCCAATACTGCAAGCTGCTCGTCGGTAAAGAACAGGAGGTGTCTCGCTTCACCAACACTAATGTCCTTCTGGAAAAAAACGGCAGGAATGAAATCCATTGCCAACTCAAACTGGAGATCTGTTGGGTCGGGTGGTCGTTGGCTTTGACGGGTGCGATTGGCGATTCTCTTCAAGTACGATGGGTTGGGACAACCACGATGTCTCCAGCTGACCGGAAGACGTCCAGCTTTGCGGTCTTCTTCACTGCTGCAGTCACTTCTACCGCAACATCTCCTCCAGGACGGGCAGGATAGGTGTGGATCTGGTGAATTCCAAATGAGAATTGTGTGCCGTCTTGGCACACAGATACCCTGCACCTCTTGGATTTGTTGCGAACATTGCAGAGCCAGGTGCTGAGAGATGAAGTAAAGCCACTCTTTTTCCATTTCTTATTGTAGCTATACCCGTGGCTGTCAACCAGTATTGCTTTCCCACGTTGAGAACCTCTGTTGACTACCTTGAAAGTTGCAGTGTTGTTCTCGTTGAGGTCTTGAACAGCGGCAGGCAGGGGGGCATCGGGAAGAGGATCCTCTTCTGGAGCACTGGGGACGATGAAACTTACAGTGATGTTAAACTCCCCATCTACTTCCATGGGCTCATGGTTGCTTGCTATAAGGCTGATTAATTCCAGGCTAATGGGAGATAAAGATGCCGTGGGACGTTGACAGGTAAAACAGATAAACACTTCTAAAATGGAGGGCTTGCTTACAATTTCCCTGTACTCTTCTACAGAAAAACCGGTGTCACACTCTAGGTGCTGCCACATCTCATATCGGTCACATTGGAAGGCACGGTGTGTTGGCTTAACATTTGCATTGCATACCATGCAGGAATGTCTTGGTGCCATCTTGAAGGTCGAACTTTGAATCTTGAGCTGCAAAATCTTGCAAATCTTGAAATCTTGCACTGCTTGATGAAACTCTTGAGTCTTAACTTGACGATGTCCTGTCTTGATGTAGAGTGATAAGGGGTCTTGTCAAAATTAACCCCCGGACAGACCATTGGACAAGGTTCATCCGATGTCCAATTTTTGTTTGACGGGCCATCGGATGGGAGTTCCAATGAGACGATGTTTCACACGCTGAACAGTATCCTCCTGTCCGATGCACAGTACCCAAGGCACCCCACCGAGCGCTCTGTGGTTTCACTGGCTGCTTAATCACTAATATAAACAAACGTGCAGTTAGCAGTATGGAATGAGTCTGGTCTGACTGTTTGGAGGTCACTGTAGTGTGTGGAGTTTTAACCCATTGCTGTTTGCAATAGACAGCATTACTAGCCATGTAAAAATAAAAAAATCCCGACTGATTTAAACATAGTAATGAACTGAGTTTTCTTCAGGTAATGCAAAACAAATACACCCGAGTGAATCAATTTCAGTTGACCGTTTGATAAAAGATACAAGAATCGGATCTGCCTCAAGGTACCCCGTTTGTTCAAAAACCTTTCTTGGTAATACTTTCCCTATGATCTTAGTTAATACAATAATCCTTCAATGAAGTAGAATTACAACATAGAAAACAATGACAATTGAAAGTGACCACAGACTGAATAAAAAACGTTGAAACACAACCTTTTAAAAAGTTACAACTTCACGATATGCACAGAGAGCTCAATCATCTATGATACGACCATTTTGTCTTTAGTAAATACTCAGGGTCATTGAGGCCTAACCTTGGAACCAAAACCTGCCCTTGGGAGACCCCCTGCTTGTTTTCCAGTAGATAGCGATCTAAAGACCCTGTGGTTTGTAAACAAACGATCTCTGGTGAAGGCCAGTCACTGTGAACTCATCCCATAGCCCATCCGACGAAGTAATCACTACAAGGGAATTCAATATGGGACGAGAAACCTGGTCCTGGACCAGCGCCGTCCAATGGCTGTCCGGGATTAATTTTGACAAGACACCTAATTGTTGTTCTATCATGCCTTTTTATAGGATTTTGGAGGTTTCTGTTTGGTTTTTCCTGCAGCCAATCACATTTCCAGTATATCACAAAAGACTATAAATGAACCAGCATTGATACCCTTTCCGTTTTAAGCGCCGACACAAAAATTGCATCAACTTGTATCGCGTGGTGGGCGGCTTAGTTCAAATAGAGCAGTCATGAGCTCAGTGGTGGCGTAGCCTACTCTTTGATTGCCGGGCTGAGGATTGACGGGTAGAAAGATTGTGCTTGTTAACCCAAGCACAAAAGGGATGCTTCCACCCAAATTCACAAAGAACCATTATGCAGGGAAATTCAGAGGCCAAAAACCCTTTTTAATTTGGTTAATGTTACGTTTTACTGGCAAATTTCCATCCAGTCTGTGTTTATGTTTGCTTTATAAATAGGCTACATTTTTATTTGAACAGGCTGAACATGAGAACAATATGAAAACTTTGGGGGAAAAGGGATGCCTTCCATTCCCTGGAAATGAGGCCTTTCATTTTTCCCAAGGAAAAAAACACCAGGGAAACATGAACGTTTGTGTTTTATACATCATATGTTTTTTTTATTGAAAATGGTTTATTACAATAAAAATGTATTGGCAGCCACAGGCTGAACTAAATAAAACTGTGGAAAAATAGTATTACGGTAAAACATTAAAAATAAATCAACCCTTTTGATGTCTTTAATCCAGTCTGTTTTTAAGCAGAAAAGAGATGAACATCAAACATTATTAAAAACAAAATTCGTAACTTGAAAGGAGAGGAGAACATCATTTCGTATCAATTAGAAATTCACGCCGCACAGAATTTTAAAGCAGAAACGAGATGAACATCAAACATTATTAAAAGCGAAATTCGAAAGAAGGGATATTACTAAAAGTGAGTAGAACATCATTTCGTATCGTTTATAAAATCAGGCCGCACGGAACTTCTCCGCTTCAGCATACAATGTACGTTAGACGGTACAAGTTGACTTGGGTACGAGTTGACTTGGGTACGAGTTGACTTGGGTACGAGTTACCCGTTTCCTTTAAATTATCAGTCGACATGGTCTATCTCAAACTACGGCAAATAAACTGAGTCTGCACCAATAAAATGTCATCAGCAGTCCATACTGTTTCAATTGAAACCATAAAATCACAGAAAATTTGTTGACCCAAATCTTGAAAATTTGACCATAGAGAGTATGGCGTGCGCCAGTCCGGCAGCCCCTCGCCACGTATGCTAATTGGTACCACTTAGTTTGGTTACCAGGCGTGATTGCTCGAGGAAAAGCGGTCATGGCGGTAGTCATGAGCTGTATTTGTTTTACACGTATGTTTTATCAGGAAATTTTGATGGAAAATGTTAAGTGTCATTTCACGTAAATACTTAACATATGTGCTCATGGTCATTTTTTTTTTTTTAATACTTTGTGGATGGAAGATACAAGTAAAAAAAATTGACATTTCAAATCCATATAAAGCCCGTTGTCATGGTAACAGCTCATTTTGTGTTTTGGGCATTTTAGGTTGATTTGGGGAGCTGAAAAGCTGTTTTTTAGCCCATATTTATAACTCCACCCTACCAAAATGCAAAGTTATTTCAAAAAATCTTTTATATGACCACAAAGTATCATCCTTGGCTTTGCTTTAGAAAAAAAAATATTGCTATAAATTTCACCCTTATGCTCTTTTTGCATCATGCTTTAGAGCATGTTTTTAGAAATTGCAAAATCAACATTTTTACCCTATTTTTGGCCCTCAAAATGTCAATTTGCCAGAGGTCTCAGAAAATTTTCCTTTCGGCTGTGATTAGGGCTAAAATTGGTCTTTTCATATCTGGTAAGAAAAACTTGGGCAATTGTATCCTGTTGTGACAGTACTGCCTCAAAAATTGACTTTTTCCCCAAACCAAGAAAAAATGCATTTTGAAGTTTATCTCCTAGTTTGAATTAATATCATTAAAAAAGTACACTTCCATCGATCCGCCAACTTTTTTAAAGCACTCTGTAGGCTTGTGCATAACCCCACATTGATCGGGAATTTTTGATGACCCAAATCTCGGGTTTTACCCCCACCCCCCACCCCCATCACACAATTCACCAATTTTGAATATGTAGATGATGGTGTGCATGCTTGTAGAGGCTATGGTATCAAGCCAGCAACCATCATGTTGTTTGAGCAACTAAAACAAGTTGACACTCCATCACTGACAATTCAAAGAGGCCCTAAGCAGCAGGGGAACATGTTTATAGAGGTCCACGCAAGACAGAGGCCAGGCTGTAAAAGTGGGAAACAACAAAGTGCAAGATGAGGATATGCCTGAATCAGAGCTTTTTCCCTGTCCCGAAGAAGGATGCATTGATTCCTCAAGACTTTGGGTGACTTGAATCACCATTTGCTGTGTGGCAATCACACAAGATGGTTAGAAAAGCACACACTTCATGACAAGGTGAAAATTATGTACGCAGAGAAGTTGCATGTTGAGGCAGGAGTCATCCCATGTATAGAAGCGAATACAATCCCAGCTCCGGGCAAAAAACAACTGCCTACAGTTTGGGCAGTCCAAACACTTCCGAAATGAAAAGTTTAATCTGGGTGAAGTAAGTGGAAACAAATGTGACCCTGCTATTGTAGCAAAAGAAATACGCATCAAGAAAGATACCCCCAGGAAACAGGATGTTCACTATATTAGAGTTCTTGACGGCACAACAGATTTCAAGCTATTTTAGCCGATTTGCATCAAAGGTTAGATCTGTGGCACCAACAGTTGAGGAGGACAGAGAAAGAGACCATAAACAACTCCTGGCTTCTGTTCTTGATGCAGTCGGTCTGGATCATCCAATCATGTACAGCACATTCAATATTTGTAAACTCAACAGATCTGGGAAATTAAACAGTCTCAGCTTCAAAGTGTGGAAAACAGTTTGCCATGATCTCAATATTGATACACAAGAATTGCAAGATTTTTCTTGTTTTGGGGAAAAGGTCAATTTTTGAGGCAGTACTGTCACAACAGGATACAATTGCCCAAGTTTTTCTTACCATATATGAAAAAACCAATGTTAGCCCTATAATCACAATCCAAAGGAAAATTTTCTGAGACCCCCGGCAAGTTGACATTTTGAGGGCCAAAAATAGGGTAAAAATGTTGATTTTGCAATTTCTAAAAACATGCTCTAATGCATGATGCAAAAAGAGCATAAGGGTGAAATTTATAGCAATAATTTTTTTCTTAAGTAAAGCCAAGGATGATACTTTGTGGTGATATAAAAGGTTTTATGAAATAACTTTGCATTTTGGTAGGGTGGAGTTATAAATATGACCCTAAAAAACAGCTTTTCAAACCCCCAAATTGGCCTAAAATGCCCAAAACACAAAATGAGCTGTTACCATGACAACGGGCTATATATGGGTCATAAAAAGTTCCTGATCAGTGTGGGTTATCCACCTGCCTACAGAGTGCTTAAAAAAAGTTGCCGGATTGATGGAAGTGTACTTTTTTAATAATATTAATTCAAATTAAGAGAAAAACTTCAAAATGCATTTTTTTTTGGGGGGGGAAAAGTCAATTTTTAAGGCAGTGCTGTCACAACAGGATACAATTGCCCAAGTTTTTCTCACCAGATATAAAAAGACCAATGTTAGCCCTAATCACAGCCGAACGGAAATATTTCTGAGACCCCTGACAAATTGGCATTTTGAGGGCCAAAAATAGGGTAAAAATGTTGATTTTGCAATTTCTAAAAACATGCTCTAATGCATGATGCAAAAAAAGCATAAGGGTGAAATTAGCAGCAATAACTTTTTTTTAAAGTAAAGCCAAGGATGATACTTTGTGGTGATATAAAAGGTTTTATGAAATAACTTTGCATTTTGGTAAGGTGGAGTTATAAATATGGGCTAAAGAACAGTTTTTCAGACCCCAAAATCGGCCTAAAATGCCCAAAACACAAAATGAGCTGTTACCATGACAATGGGCTATATATGGATTTGAAATGTCAATTTTTTTACTTGTATCTTCCACCACAAAGTATTTAAAATAAAAAAAATTGACCGTGAGCACATATGTTAAGTATTTATGTGAAATGACACTTAACTTACATTTAAAAAAAAACTAGACTTAGACTTTTGTTTGAAAAAAAAACATGGTGTTTTAGAGACTAACAAAGCTATTGCCAAAATCAGGTTGCGTGAACCTTGAACAGAGACTAGAGTACAAGCATGTTTGGACTTTGAGCCTTGTGGACAAAAGAGCTAAAAGCCGCTCACAATGCAACTGGTATAGATCACGCATTGTGTGTGTTTTCAGCGCAGTTATTTTCCCGCGGTTTGACAGCGGGTCAATAAATACTCGTAACAATTGGTCAAAATTTCAAATATTAAAAAAAAAAAAAGGAATAACGTCATCATGTTGTTTCTTAAAATTTACGTGGTCAATATCACTGTCTATCAAAATACCAAGTTTCAACTCAGTCAAACTTGCGGTTTTGTAGATACACGGCTTCAAAAAGTAAATCTTTAAGGCAATACCACATGACACATGATGACTACATCAATCTAAAACTTCACACATATGTTGTCTGCATAAAGGTTAATGTATACCAATTTTGAAACAGTTATCCTAAACTTCGCCACAAACATCTAGTAAAAGTGTATTTTTAACTGTTTTTAACCTGCCGCTAGAGGGCGCTCTAAACTTTTATGACGTCACTTGTCTTATTTTTTTTTAAACCAGACCATTTGCTTGACTATAACACCGTTAAAAAAAACTTCAAAAAATGTGCCAGTTTTAAATTACAAGGCATTTCCGGTTTCGACCGGGAGTAGAGGTCAAGTCATGTCACCCATACATAAAAAAAATTAAGACCTATATTACCTCTATATATTTCTGCAAAAAGCAACCGACAGTCTCCTCTGACATCTTGATTTGATATGGATTTTCAATGATTAAAATTTTTAATGATTAAAAACATTGTAACTTGACACCTGATGACGTCATCATAACGACACTGCATTGGTTTCATCTACTAATGAACATCTAGCCATGTGTGAAGTTTCAAGTTTATGTAAACATGGGAAGTGTGTCTTTGTTACCGGACAATCGCGGGGGAGAAGAAGCCTGGCACTTGATTGTTAGCGAGGTTTGCATGGACGGCTGTTTTAGAGATTAACAAAGCTATTGCCAAAATCAGGATGCGTGAACCTTGAACAGAGACTAGAGTACAAGCATGTTTGCACTTTGATCCTTGTGGTCAATAGAGGAAAGCCGCTCACAATGCAACCGGTATAGATCACGCATTGTGTGTGTTTTCAGTGCTGTTATTTTCCCACGGTTTAACAGCGGGTCAATGCGTGAAGTAAAGGTCAAATAGGTAACATCTCTGTGGCAAAGTTTGAGACCGCTTATGGACCTACAACATGGTGTAACATTTGTGAGTAGTGTATGTGTAAAAAGTAGGAATATTTCTTAAAGTATGAAATTTGAAATTTTTAACTTCCGGTTCGAACAGGAAGTCAAGGTCAAATGGTGTAACACTTTGTGTAGTAATTGCTTCATTTTTCAAGACCTCTCTGATGACGTATAGATTGAATTAATAGCTAAAGTACTTCTCGAGATATGAATTTTTATAGTATTAAAGTTTGATTTACTGTATTTTGACACATGATGACGTCATCATGATGTCACAACTACCTGATGGAGGTTGTAGTACGGTCCTAACATGGTGTTAATTTGAAGTTGATCTGATATACAAAAGTTAATGTTTTTGCGAGGAAAGTGTTTTTGTAAAGAATTACACAGAGGCAAACTTTGACCTTCCGGTACGACCGGAAGTAAAGGTCATGTGAATTTGACGTCAACTTGTTAAATGTTGCACATATGTCTTGATCTATCATATGTCCAAATATGAATACTGTAGCTATATTATTCAGAAACATACATGTATTGGCATGAGGTCACTTTTTTTACTTAAATGGCTTGTAACTCGACACCTGGTGACGTCATAATGACGTCACTGCAACAGTTTTGACTCCTAGTAAATATCTAACTATGTGTAAAGTTAGAAGGTTGTGTGAGCTTGGGAAGTGTGCTTTTGTTAGCGGACAATCACGAGAGATAAGAAGAAGAAGAAGTATTTTTTATTATTATTTTTTTTTAAACGGAACAAAAACAAGAGGTGTTCCGGGCGGAGTGCCCGAACACCTAATTAATTCAAGGAAAACTTATTCTTTGTCTTGAAAATGTCAAATTACAGTACATGTCGTCGAATGTTTTCGTTTGGTTTGAGACCCATGTTGTATGGGAAAGGTCAAATTAAGACCTTGTTTTCGTGATATTCTTTAGTTTTCCCGATGGTGTGCTCTTTATGGCAATTAAAGACAGACTTCAACAATGTCATCAGCCAGAGAACAAGTAAATGGAAATTCATAATGAGGAGTATGGTGAGTGTTTGTTGTCTACCTTTTTCTGAATTAATTATAAGCGGTATCGTCATGTGATCGTCATGTAACATGTGACGTGTACATCTGTGTACATCAGTTTGGCAACAATGTATTTAACAACAATCATGGCAATTGGCAAAATACATGTAAATTATACTCTCAGCACTGCCTGTACCTCAAGTGGTAACTGCATTGTTGGGAACTATAGATGTTGCATCAAAACAATGAACTTGAAGTACTACCTGACTACACCATTGATTATTATCAGTTTTATAATTTAAGTCGCTGTACTCCTTTACAATGTTTAAAACCAAATACTACCATATATAACCCTGCATCAAACCATAACCTAAACCTCATACTCATAGTCTGAGGACTTGAGCTTTTTCTGGCACAGCCTTTCCTCAGTCAGATATTTTAAAGTTTTGAACAATCAAAACACACATAGAGTTTGCCACAATTTTGTCCATTAACAATCCGCTTTGGGTTTTTTGTACCACATAATTTTGCCCATTTTGGCCATATGTTTCTGTAGTTTCCCATTTGCATCTTATTGGTAATTGAAATTTATATATGACATATAAATTTCTTTTAAACAAATTAAATTTATAAGAAAGCTATACAAAGACGGTGATTAGACACTCATATCGCAATTTGTTTACTCAGGGTTTGTTGGAATCCAGCGAGTGGACATCACTGACTGACGAATGAACACTTCATCTTGAAGACCTCTGATATCATTTTGGATGTTGTTGAACCTATGAATGGACTCACCACCTTGTTCACCATGGAAACCAAGACCTACTTTCCACTGTGAGATCCGAGGTATTATATGCTCTTCTAGAAGATGCATTTTAGGTGTTATGCTTTCAGAAATTGGTGCGGAAGAAATCCATGTATTCTTTGATACAACAATCTGCACCCAAAACACATGAAGGATGTAGCTTACATCAAGGCCTTCAAACCTTCCCTGAACCAGGATGGGGGCCGTTACAAAATCTTTGACACCGTGTTGGGAGTAAGGTCACAATTCAACACCAGATTCATCCTGCTGATGAAGACCATGAAGTATGGTATACTCAGTACTTCCCTAAAAAGTCCTTTCAAAATTTTACACAACTTACATTTAATAACTAATAAATACTTTGGATTGAATTTGACACTGGTCTCTTGTCAGCTCCAAATATATGTAGGATATATGGAATTTGTGAGGTATAAGCAGGCTGGGTATAAGAACTTGATATTTTGGCTCAACATGTGTACTACTCTAATTCAGCAAAATACATTGTTGTTAGTTACTAGAAGTAGAACCCATATAACATATGTACTTTTTGGTGTAAAATGTACAATTTTCAGACAAGGGGGCAGTGCCCTCAGGGGGCGCCGCCCCCTTTGGACCCCTGATAAATGCCTCACGCAAGCGCTCAGTCCCTTGTTTTGCTCGCTCCTCGCTACACACGTCTGTGAAAATTAACCGGTTCTTAAAAACCCCTGGTCACAACACTGCAGCAGAGAGCAATCCTCAATCCACTGTCATCACACAAGAACTATTAATCAAAGGTCTTACTAGACCAAGCAGAGTGACTGTGAACAAGAATGATGAGCTCATTGTTCTAGATGATGAAACAGTCAAGATCTTCAACAGGAATTATCAGCTCCTTCATCAGTTCAATCCAGGCAGTAAACCATCATGTATTGCAGTAGATGACAACAATCTGATAGCATTGGGTTATCGTAACGAGGCAGAGATCTCTAGATACTACCCAGATGCATCCCTCATCAGAACACTGCCTGCTCCAGGGATTGGTGGTTACTTGACTACCTACAATCAGCGACTCATCTACACCAACCAGGCTAGCAGTAAGTTAGAATCAATAGACTACACTGGTAAAGTGATATTCTCAGTAGGTATCAGTCAGTCTGGGAGGTATGGGAGGCCCATTGGTGTGTGTTGTGACAAGAATGGGAGCATCTATATTTCTGCTGTAAGGAATACCGATACAAAATCGGGTGACATCCACCCTTACAGTCCTGATGGCAAGTACATTGGATGCATCATCACTAAAGGAGTAAAGTGTACCAGATAGTCCAGAGCAATACAATAATTGTCCAGCCTGGACCAGGGACAGGTTCAATGCAGGAGTATCCAGCCAGCCCACTGTCTATAGTGAGAATAAACTATTCAAAGCTCAACAAGTTCCGCGTCAAATTTAGAGCCATATTCCAGCATGCCATGGCTGATTATCAGCATGGCTTACAGCCCAGTCACAGTGAAAATGAGGCCTAATTGTTCTCAAAAGAGAAAAGTAAATCCTACTGCAAACTCATGAAAATTTGTTGTCTTTACTTTGATATTCTCAACGACAACAAATTTGATCCGAGTATTGTGAAAAATGATGCAAACATTTTTGAAACCCTAGTCGAAACTAGTATAATGGGGAACAGCTTATAACGATATAACCTGTTTGAAGAAGAACCCCTTTTTAATGAACTGTCTGTCTATTCAAGAAAATCTTTAAACCTGACACAACAAGAGATTTTAACGTGAAATAAATGTTCCCAGTGAATCAAGAATATTGCTTACCTCTCATTCATGTGTCATTGTGAGCTTCCTGTTTGTTGTACATCTCCAACTCTCCCTGTAGTGTCTTCAAAGCTTCACTGGTAGAGTCTTCAGCATCTGCCCTGGGAGTCTGAAACTGACTAGGATCTTATGGGTCTCTGGTTACCATGGTTATGGGCTTCCAAGATACTGGGGGACATGAGGAGGGAGACATGAAATTAAAAAAGATCAGAGTAAAGTAAGAAGAGTTAAAAAAAGGAAGTGAATATTGTCAAAATGTATGATTGGGCATGGCTAATAATGACTACAGGTTTCTGTTTTAACTTGCATTTATTCATTGATACCATTGTACAGTGTACAGTGTACAGTTTTCAAGCATACATGTACCAAAACCATGTACCATCAACTGAAAACTAGAATCTGTTCTTCATTAATTTACGTATCTCAGGCAATATTAAAATGCTTTCTTGTGGCCAATGTGTTACTTTTACTTTGCATAGTTTTCAATCGGTGTTTTTGTGTCAACAATTATGTTTGTATCTGTGGGGACTAATAATGCATACTGCAGTACATACAGGTATTTATTTCAATTCAAAGACTCTATAATCATAATCAGAAAGATTGCAAAGTATGTATCCAGTACCGTATGTCATCTCTACCAAACAGGGCCCCTCAACATGAATTGAAAAAGCAAAGCAACAATTTTTTTAAATTATTGAATAGGTGTCTTAAAAAAATTATGACTTAGTCATAAACAGTCATTATAGAAACAGCAGAGTCATGTCTGTGTAAATTATCATCTGGTCTTGTTCCTAAAGCATTATGAGGTATTTGAGTTGAACTTTACTAAGATGCAGGCAATGATTTGAAATGATCTTGACATACAAAAAATGACAAAATAGCACTCAGGGTGAAGACATGCAGTGTTGTAGCTTTGGCCGACTGGGACCGAGAGCAAATTAACAAACTCTGACCACACAAAAGTTCTGTAAAATCATTTGAAAATATCATTGATATATGAGAGAACTGAGAAACAAAAAAACAACTCCCAGCTAAACTCTAATTTAGCATAAGCCCTAATAGTCATAGTTATTATTTTTCATCAATCAAAGCCAATGGTATAAATTGTCGTAAACAAAGGGCATTGGCTACATTTATTGTGGATTAGCGCACAGGGTCACCTCGCCCCTCTCATGCTCTAATGATTCCAGGGGCAAGCTGTGATCCATCTGCAATGCTAGGTCGCACTAAAAGCCAACAACTGACGACGCCTGACGACAACTGCCTACAACAAATTTTAAATGCACTTTAAAACAACGTTTGAAAATATATAAACCATTAAATATATGTAAAACTAAAAGAGTCATATGTATCTAAATCACCTTCAATCTGTTGAAAAAGTTGTATTTTTAACTGTAAAAAAAAGGTTTTTATACCCCGAATTACGATGTAGTAGTAACTAGTATTGTTTGCCATGTTTTCATTGAACCGTACTTGGATGATACCATTATGCGGTGGATAAGTTCTAAAGGCTTGGTTGTCTTTTTTCTTTTTTCATATTTACTGCTTTTTGCTTTTTTCTTATTTTATTTCTTACCCCTGCAGTATAATGGTATCGTCCACTTACGGTTGAAAGACAACATGGCGAACACTACTAGTTGTTACTAATTCGGGTAAAATAAACCTTTTTTACAGTTAAAAATACAACAGATTAGAGGTGACCTCTTTTACATACATTTCATGGTTCAATTATGTTCAAATGATGTAAGCTTGGCGATATCCCTTTTTTCACACACGATATATCGTCAAGAATATATCGCAATATTCGATATTATTGCAATTAATTTTTTATGGCGTCATTCTTCTACAAATCACAAGGTGTGAGCTGTGGCTATGAATGACTTCTAACTTCTTCTGTTGTTCCAATCAAGTATTCTTTGGGTTTTACTCTAAACCTATGGTATGATCACCTGGGCCTATTACTTACACACATTTAATGTGTGAACTGCGCATGACAGACTGTTCTATATGTGTGCATAACTAATTAATCACGCTACTCGCTCGTATGCAACACGCACGTGAAAACACCCGTCTGTGTGAGACCGCCTGATCGCTAAGGCTTTGATGTTTGTTGTTTTCGAAGACTAAACCCCGTCGGATCGGATCTGTTGGGAATCTTGCGGTTGCGGTCTGTGACTTGCAGCTCTTTGTTGCAGCAAATCGTCTCGACTAGGAAATTTATTGTTGCAAGATCTTCTCGGCTAGGAAATACATCGCGATACTTAACGATTTCGCGATTTACTGATATCACAATTAAAAAAAGGTGACCCAATATCGTAATCGTTTCAGAACTAGTATCGCGATATTCGATGATATCGAGGTATCGCCCAAGCTTAAAATGATGTTTTAAAATTTGTTGTCAGCAGTTGTCATCAAGCGTCGTCAGTTGTCGGCTTTTAGTGCGACCCGCAATGCCTGAACATGTCCACAAACTCTTTCCCAGGGTAACAACTAGTGGTAGTATTGCCAGTGTACGTGACATGAGCACTACCAACAGATGTAGGTACGAGAGCAGGGCAACATCAGGCCTTGAATTACAAGGCCGCCATGACAGCCAGTGCCGTCCATGCCCTTGTAACTGGTCGTGGTGCCCCTCAAAAAAATACCCTTTTCACGGCCATAATGCCGTGCCATTTTTCCCTGATGGCCGTCGTGCCATTGGCCGTCGTGCCCTTTTAATGAAAGTTCAATATTGACTTGTTTTAGTTTTCAGCCACCAATGTATCTTGTGCGTACCCTCCAAAATGTTGAATACTTTAAGGCCAAAGTGGCCTTGCCCTAAACAAATTGTAACTTCAGGCCTGAACATGCATTGACGTAGAGGGGTAGCCCTGTGAATCCAAATCATGATTTGTTTAAAGGGACACACTGTCTTTGTTGGGCTATTTGGGTTACAAAATAGACTGAAACATGATTACAAAGGTCTTCCTGGAATGGAGAAGAATGGTTCATTAAAAAAACCATCAAATTTTGCCGTTTTCGAGCATTTTTCAAAAAACGAAGGTCACGTGACTTTTGGGAATCAAAATGTGGTTCCGAAGTTAATTTTACTTCCAGTCGTACAAAACTAAATTACTGAACCAAATTTAAGTCTTTTTTTTACAATTATTCATGAGTATTTGACTAAAAAGACTATGTATTCAGTTTCTGGATACAAATTGTAAATAATGATGAAAAAATTGAACGTAAGATTCGCATTCAGAGAGTCCGTACAACGGAAGCTTACGACGCATCAGCATGGGGAGCTAGCGGGTAAATCTTGGAGGCATGTCCCGTACGCGCCCGTAAAGCCGGTGTCGTGTCTCGTGTGGCCAGAGAGACATACCACGGGGCATGTGGAGGGGTAGGGATCCAGACCATTAATTACATTTTGTTTTACAAGGGTTTTAGTCTGTAGCCCTAGCTATTACCCCACTAACTATTGTCATGTTATGTGATGCCTACGCTACACACGCAGCGGGACAAAGACGAATAGCTGCACGAAGTCCACATAATACAAGTTGGTGTGGACCGGACTGTGTTTTGTCCCTTTTTTTTATTACACGTGAATTTGTGCTTGATGGATATGAAGACTTGATGCTCATGCCTTGCCATTGTTATAATTAATACATAAACAGTTGCAATGGCTGGAAAAGCATATAGGCTGACCTTTGACCGCGTTTTGTTTTTTTTTCACATTTTTCGTTAATTACGTGACTTTTTGATGATTATTTTTTGCAACAACCATCAACAAAATTATTGTCTGTGATTCTACATCACTCAATTAGGTAAACAGTTAGCCAGTGTGTCCCTTCAATGTTGCGGAGAGACCTGCCATACACAGCTTCACAACGGATTTAATGTATCACATGCAGCAGATAAAAGTAATGCTTTGTGTATTCACAAGGCTCTGCAAACTGTCGCAGTGATTCCAGATTGTTTTTCTTTACAGTTAGGCCCCCAGTTAGGCGTTGATGTCATGCCCTCGCTGTTGTTCATGTGGAACGTTGTGTGGTGCGGTGCGTAGTGCTATTAAGCCATGGACAACACGTGTTCATCACTAGAGCCCAGTAAAGCAGCCATGAATGACAGCTTTGTCGGTGCACGCACACAGCTCCTCAGAAATCAAGACTTCTTGGAACCTACATCATATACAGCATAGAGCTGCCTAGATGTATGATTTTACCATGCTCACAAATGATCTAGAAAAAATTAGACAAAACTCAATTTACCCTGGTAGCTAAAAAACTGAAATTAAGTTTTTATCGGTAAATGTAAGAACGTTGTTTAAACATCTTGTGTATCTTGTGTTTAAACACTAGTTTTGATTTACTCTCATACATTATGTACCAATGTGTATTGAGCACTCTGAGTCTGGAGGTCAAATTCAGACTTGATACCAGTATGAGATCTGGAGTATCACTCTGCAATAATTCAACAGATCACAGATCAAAGTGAACCAAACTAACCAGCTAACTGGATTATCAAGAAGAAAATGAACCTTTGGGTCTATCAGAATAAATTATGACTTAATTTACAATGATTTGATTATTTGTACCCATTTTCCCCCAACATGTGAAGAGCCAATTAGAACCCTAGTATAAAATGTAAACATAAATCCATGTAATTCCTCAGGATATTTATAAGAGCTTGAGTCAATAAGGAATGATTTCGTCCAGCAATTCTTGCATCAGCAGAATAATTAGACTGAACTTGTTTTGTGCACACTGAATGCTAACATTGAGTTAGCAAATGATGATTTTGAGTAGCAACTGACACATTTTGCGACTGCGTAGTAATTTGCGATGACAAGGGAAATCAATCTCTGGTCAACAGTATTGATATTGTCTTTATGATAGAACACATCCTATACAGTGACATCGGTGTTGACAAAATGCAGACTGCCATGTCATGCTTTGATACAAAATATTAACAGGTACGTCATATTTTTCTTCTTCTACCAACCTCTACCTTACCTAACCTTGTTTTACATACAGTCAACCTACACATTCAAATATAACCATGATAACAGAGACAAAAGTATACAAAGAGAAACAACAGTTTCAGCTTGAAAAATGATAAAGGAAAATACCTCGTCTTTTTAAATTGAAGATGGTGCTAGTTTGTTTCCTTGCACTAAGGGTACAACCCACTAAATAGGGAGAAAACAGAGCGATGGCCTAATTAATATTTTGTAGGCCCTCAAAATATTCTATACTATTCAACTGTCAGATTGGAGGGCTAAAATAAAAAGATTGATGCTCGAACGTTTGCAAATTTCCACAGGTGTAGGGGTGTTTATGTTTGGGGAGAATAACTCGGTGGGCCTTGAGACTCCCCATTTCAAATTGAGCAGAGGATAGAAGTTTAGGAGTCAATGGATAATTTTCTATTCATTGTAAAAAAGCTGTGAGACTTTTACATCTACATGCAAGTACAGAGTCCATGGTATAAAGCTCCTGTTTATAACAAAATATTGGGGTTTAAAGTTAAACTGATGGAGGAAGCTAAAGCTCTCTTCACATATTCCTTATGACCGGAATTAAATTGTTAACTTTATCATTGGGTACTGAGCTTTTAAAATGTGAGACATTTTAACAACAAATTTCAGCAGACTGGCTACATACAAGTACAGTACCATTCGAATGGTAAATTTTATGATCAAGAACAACCCCCCAAAACAACATCGGGGCAAAGAGATAGGACTGAATTGGTCATAGGGCCAAGGATACAAAGTGGATTGGCCCTATTTATGGGGCTTGAGCACACGTGCCCACACAAAAATCTGTTTAAAACGAAAGCATGGAAGAGGGTGGATTTTGATTACGGTAAGTTGAACAACAATGGTATTGTAACGAAAATTAGTTTACTGCCTAACTCTTTACCTTGTGCCCAATCTTATGATATTCTTTGTGTACATTCGTTCAAGTATTTCCATGTGTTTAGCTAGCTACGGCCGCAGCGTTTAATGCAGTAAGGCGTGCGCAGCTAGGCGGTGTGATTTTTACATTGGGCGCTTCCGTATTTTTGTTGTACACACCGCGCAGTATTTGGCGTTTTGGGGCTTGTTAATTATTGCGGCGCGTTTTATCTTTCAATTGGGCACTTTGGCGATAGCAGCGGAAAGTGCAGCGCATAATTGGGCGAGTTTTATAGCGCGGTTTTGGCCGCGGGAATTATAAACACTGAGTCTCTAGTCAGCCGTCTAATCAACTAGCTTTACGTCTTAGTCTGGATCCTGAATTTAATTGTAGCTTTGATTGTCTGTGACTGGAACAGTTAGGAATTGACTTATATCGGTAAGATAAAAACCATGTTTGACTTTCTTCACTTCGTGTAAATTATTATTGTTTTATTGATCAAATATTTCCCTGCTCATACGTTAATAATTGGACACCTCACGGAGGTCCGATCGCAATCAATAACTGTTCCTATAGCACCTCCTCAGTGAGAGAGCCGAGGTCCAGTAATTAACGTTTATTAAAGGGCAAGTAATTACCCACGTTATTATTATTGTGGGAACTGTCAAATATTTGTTGTAAACTGCTGAGCGATTTATGTAAATAACAGTGCAAGTACTGCCCTGGTTTTATAATGCAATAAATCCTCTCTTTTGAATTGTTCCAGAATTAATATCTGTTTCCTTTGTCTATTATTCTAGCCAGTCCTCTGCCTTTAGATTAGTATATACTCTCCTAAAACGGATGTCCACACAAACATTTATTCAGCCGCTCGAATATTGTTTGTTTCTAAATTAGCGATCTACGGTTCCTACCATATTTTTGGGCTGAGACCGATTTCCCTCTAATAACATGTAGAGAAAGAAAATAAAACAAAAGCAATTACATATATTTCGCCACAAATGGTGTCAGATGTGGGATAATTTAAAGGCAAATTGAATTAAGAAAACGAAGGACTAAGGTAGAGGAAACGTTGTTAATGCAAGGCAAGTTTACCTCGTTCATTGAGCGTGAATTGCCGGGACAAAATAACATCAGTTCAGTACAGTGGCACCTCCGCAAGAGGCGCTATTCACCGCCGCTGGAGGCGCTATTCCATTGCCAGTGTTTTGCACCGCAGCTGGAGGCGCTGTTGGTCGAGTGTAGCACAAAGAGGTGCGTATTGATTATTATTATATTATCAATTCGAAGATAACATTTTGCAAGGATCTTGTAACAGAACTGCATAAGCAAAATGGCTAGACAGTTAAAAACTGAAGATTTGTTATCACCGAACCAGTTGGAGGGTGAAAGAAAATTGAGTCAGCAAGCGAATCAATTGAAAGACAAACAGTTGATCTCATACGTGAAGTTAAACTTTTAGACGAACAATTGCATCAGTCCCTTACTGAATTTACGGGGCGCCAGCAACTTGACAAGACAAAAAACTAAATCAGATAACCAAAGAGCGCAACTGGGAATTCAAAAGGAACCGAAAGTCGGTCCTGTAAAGGATGACACTGATGTTTTTTTTAAACATTTTGGTGAGAGAACCCAGCAGACATCAGGTTAGTGACAAATGATGTCTGCACAGCAGGTAGTGTTCCATTTCCCGAGCTACAACATAGCGGTGAAAGGGAACAGAACAAGACACCCGGAGGGTTAATTTTTAGGACACCTAGGGAAAGTGCACACCAAAGAGTGAATCTGTTGCTAGGTGAGGGCATGACACCTCCCATTGAAAAAGACAGAGGTCCATTGGCATCCACACCAGAGCCTTTGGAAAGGGGCAAACAGGCCTATGGCATAGTTGACAAGGTCAGCTGTTCGAAGGGGGCGACAGCAGGTCGCCCAAACATAACACCTGATCGTTTTGATGGTAAAACATCATAGAAGGATTATCGTCGCCATTTTGAGGCTTGCAGACAAGCCATGGTTGGAACGACTATCAGGCCGCGGGATTGCACTCAAGGTACTGGGTTGCTGCAGCGATAATGGGCAATCTGAACTGCAGTTTAAGGAGTTGCTTAAATTGTTAGAAGCCCAGTTCGGGCCAGGCCAAATGGCCGAAAATTACCTATGGAACTAAGGTCACGTTAGCAGAGACAGAGTGAGTCCCTGAGAGAACTTGGGCAGGCAGTCAGGGAAATGACAATCCTGGCCTACCCAGAATTTAATGAAGAGGGCAGAGATCGCTTAGCGCAAGCCCATTATACCGATGCTATAGAGCCTCAATCAGTTGGAGAAGGGATACTTAGGGCAAGGCCCAGAACTCTTGATGAGGCTATTAGAGCCACGTTAGCTACAAAAAACTTTGAGAAAATGGAGTCTGAGAGGGAAGGGACAAGAAAATCAAAATTCTGTAGGGCAAGTGAGAAAAATGAGGATCAAATTGTTGAACAAATTCAGAGAGCTGTGGATACAAAACTGAGACAGTTCCACGGGAACCCGAGTCAAGGGAGAGGAAGAATGGAGGCTGTAAAATCAGAGTTACCTCTGCGTGAGGCGCAACAAAGAGGCGCCCGAGAAATGGATGTGGAGTGTTACAATTGTGGAGGGAGGGGACACTTAGCGAACCAGTGTCCTTCCTCTAACGTCAGAGTTTCAAAGAAAACTTTGGGAACTGAAATCCGGTCAACTCTAGGACCCGAGGGAAGACCGAGAGACCAAAATATGGGTCGATACACATGGCAATCCCCAAACTAATTGAGCAAGAAACAGAAAAAAAGGAGTGCAAATGGCCCCTCTTATAATGCCAAAACAAGGCTTGTATGTGAAAGGCACTGTTCGCACAACTAGTTTACAATTCTTAATTGATACAAGGTCAACAGATACCATTATATCAGGATCGGTGTATTACCAGATCCCAAAAGAAAAAAGGCCAATACTGAAAGATGATGAGGTGCGTGTCCGCCAAGCCAATGGTAACCCAATGGGCAACATTTTAGGCACAGCTGAATTAGACCTACAAGTAGGTCAAACTGTAATTCCAATTTGTGCGATATTTGCCGATCTACCAATCCCTGTAATATTAGGGATGGATTTCTTCCTGCCAACCAACGGAAAACTGTAGATTTCCGTTCTCTTGAACTCAATATTAATTCACAAAAGTATTCACGTACTTCATCTCATATAATCTGCTCCTACATTTTCTGATTCTTTGATTGCCTGCAAACGACTTCTGTATGGCTGGAGAGCGAGTGCCCATCTCTTAATTAGCGCATTAGCTAATTAGCTTTATGATTCAAATAAATCAAGGGTTTGTGATCAGTCCCAAAGACAAATGGTTTGCCATAAGAGATAGCACTGAAATAGTGGCACTCCCCAAACTACTGGCATTCCTTTTCAATGGTACAGTCCGCATTTTTTCGCTCTAGAAGTTTACGACTTGGGGCGCCCTCACATACATGTATATACAGAGAGAAGAAAGCTTATGAAACAACATTAATCTTTTTTTTATATTGAGCTGAAGAAGATAACCTTTGATACAACAGAGTGAAGAAGACAGTTAGTGCGAGCAGCTGACGGTATCATTCTACCACTTCTAGAAATAGCATGACCTACATGTGTACCAGTCAGCCAGTAGTACGCCATAAAGTGGGTGGCTACTGTCATTCAAATACGACAAAACAGACCAGTCACCCGCTCCCAGTAGAGAGAGTCTACCTTTCCTCACCCAACGATCACTCCTATCTTTATCCCTTTTCAAAGTGTTCCCACCCCAGCCCGTCAAACAATAACTCAAGAATTTCATTACTGACTCTAAAGCCTTCATTATTAACAAAGACAATACAGGCGTGAGTTGAGATTGTTCACTACATAATCCAAGTGATTGCATCAATCAAGTTTATCATCAAACAAAACCCCGAGGTCATTAAACATGACTGATTTAAAAAAAACAGTAATAGGCCTACTGGGCTCATGCTTATTTTTACAATGACAGGTTCTTATGGTACATCTATTAGAAGACAAACCCTTCCCTTGATATTTGTAAGTTGCACCATGGAGGAAGAAAATAGAAGGAGTCACAACGAAGGCATATCAAAGGTTTAATGTCTTTTGCCGCGCGTCGGAAAAACAGCAGGCGCCCACGCACGCGCTAATCCGATTATCGAGCCAGAATTTCTTTGCACATGCGCATTGCGCACATTGCCAATGCGTACATATCAATTCCCTATTACACTACACGGATGACTGGCTAACGATTCAACTCGACCTACGAATCCAACACTGAAATATTTTCAGCATCGCACACATTAGGAGGATTGAAATTGTGAAAGCTAAACAACATGTCTTTGAATTTGTCAACTGGTTGGCTTCTGGAGATAACCGGAAATATCCTTAAAATAAGTAGCTAAAAAAAAAACTTTTTTGTAATATCTAAATGTTATATTTACCGTAAGTCAGCTTCGGATTGGCCAAATTCGACGATCAAAACATTAAAATACTCGGTGGAATAATTGCTGTTGAAAACAACGAACGCGCAATGTAAAATGCCCACTAATAGTAGTGCGCTTGCGTTTTGTGTTTATTCGTTTGTTTACAAATTTCTTCCCTCCAATTATGTAGGCATGCTGAAGCAGGCTGAGTGGCAAAAGACATTGTACCTAAAGGGTTTGTCGCGCTCGTAAAACTGGGGCGCGCAGCGCACGGCCGTAACGTATTTCCAATGGGCCACTTCGAAGTGCGTATTGGTTATGAGATAAGAGGCTGGGCGACGTGACTCCTTCTATTTTCTTCCTCCATGGTTGCACATTGGTTTGCAGAATGAGGGAACAATGCCTTTTTGTGTTTATGGGGCTGATGGTGGCATGACACATACGCATAAATTGTGCATCTGCCTAGTGCAAAACTCTACGAGGTTTGCCAACCAATACTGTCTGTACACATACGTGAATTTAATTAGCATATTTCATAGGAAGGGCTAATTAACTTTAGAACACCCAACAAAACAATCCATTTCAGCCATATGTTTAAAAAGACCTTGGAAAGCAGTATCATTGGCAAAGTTAATTACTGGACAGTCAGCGTAACTGGATTGAAAACAGAATTGTGAAGATTTTTTTGGATTTTAAAATCTTCTACTGAAATTATAATGATTGTAGACACATGACAAAATTTAAACATAAGTCAAACAAGGTTTTCCATTTTAATAAGCCGAACTAATATTCATTATCCCCGATGGCGATCACTAAATATCACTCTTTAGACATTTTTGAAGTACCTGATGCCAATACACCGTGCAAAAGTCTCCGGTGTATTCAAACCCCTTTAGCAGCCTGCCACATGGGCCCCCTGATGACGCGGAACACAGCCAGAGATCAAAAGTGTTTGATTTTTCTAGAGGGAATAAAACCAGAGGGCCCAGAGAATAACTCTGTGGTTTAGGAAAGGACCAACGCACAACTCTACATGTAGTAGGGATCAGGTTGGCTTAGCCCTATCCCTGGCAAAAATTGATGCAACAAAATGCACCAAATGTATGGTAAAAATTGTTGTAGTTTTTTGCAGTTAGAATAGCAGTCAATTAAAATCTCTGTTGCAATGGGCAGCATTTAGCAGTGTTTCACATGCCCACTTACAATGTTCTTGTGCAATCAGGGTCCCAAGCAAACATCAAAACATATTGGTACATTTAGCAGGGTAAACACCTATAGGGCCAAGGCTGGCGTAAACCAGTTCACTTCACAATACAGCATTTTGCTACAGTTAGAAGGGTTTTCATTTCAACTGAGTTGCATTTTAATGCAGAACAGCTGGATGCCTCAAAACACCTAATGGTGGTTAGCGCTTGCCCTGCCTTTCACCTTTTTGGACTCCAATTCGAATCTAATAGCCTCATCCAAGAGACTTAGACTTGGGTGGGGTTTTCAGTCCTGTCTGACATTTCTTAATCTTGTCTTCTCTTGATAGATACTGCACCAAAACCCCTTCTCAGGGGTCACACGGGCAGGGTCAGTTGTTCACATGGAATTGTCAACCATGCCAGAAACACCGAGGCAAACCCCTTCTCTTAGCAAGAAGTGTACTGGTTTGGGTTCTTTTAAGTGCGTTACACAACACACAGAACATACGGCTTTACGTCCCATCCAAAGGACGAATCAATAAAGGTTAAGTGTTTTGCTTAGACGCAAGTGTCAAGACCGGTATTTGAATTAACCCACACTCTGCTATTCAGAACACCAGAGCTGAGTCCGGTGCGCTTGACTGTTTAGCCACAACACGCCACATCTTCTCTATTAATGTGCAGGCCTCTGTACAGTGCTTCATGGAGTTGCTTGGTTTCATTACTCAGAATGATTTATTTACAACATTAGGCGTAAGTGTCACAATTATGTTCGTGAAGAAATCATACCAAATTACAATAAACTTGCGCACACTGGGTTCAAATCCCTGTCTGCCCAAGGAGAGAGACTTACACAAGTCCAACACACCCTATGTACAGTACGTGACTATACATGGGCATGTAGCTCTTAATCTGCTAAGTTCTACATCCCACTCATCCTTAGAAACTTAAAACTAAAAAAAAGAGTCTAGCCACAATTAGCATTTAGCAGTGTTTCACATGCCCACTTACAATGTTCTTGTGCAATCAGGGTCCCAAGCAAACATCAAAACATATTGGTACATTTAGCCTCTGTCCTTAAACACCCGCGGCGGTCACGTTGTCATGACGTTGTATTTTGGTATTATTATAACGTAGCATTTAAGTTGTGGCAGTAACGTTGTTTACACGTTGTTTTTTGGTAACATTAAAACGTAGCAATTATGTTGTGAAGAGCACGTTGTCTGCACCATGTATTTTGGTTTTATCAAAACGTCATATTTAAATCGCGGCGGTCACGTTGTCTTGACGTTATATTTTGGTGTTATAAAACGTAGCATTTAAGTTGTGACAGTCACGTTGTCTACACAATGTATTTTGGTAACATTAAAACGTAATATTTAAGTTTCGGCTGTATGTTGTCTTGTCGTTGTATTTTGGTATTGCACAAAAAAGTAGCCTACTGTTAAAGTTGTGACAGCCCGTTGTCTTAATCTTCAAACGCATATTGTAACTATCATCTTGTGGCCTTGTATATTTATCACAACGTAGCATCTTTGTTTTTACCATCACGCTGTGACATATTGTATTTTAGTTTAATTACAACATACAAATAATAGTATTTATGTTTTGACTATGACATCGTTTGGCGTTGTATTTTAGTTTGTATTGGCGATGTTTAGACCATTTTGTTGAATAGTTCAAGCAGCTCGTTTGAATGGTTTTGGAGGACATGGTAGGCCTAATGTTTGACATCGCCAACAAGTTTTTGTTCTCAAATTAGTTTTTTTATTAATATCGGTTGTCATAAATTAGGCACTTGAGGAGCGGCATTTCTATCAGATTTGCATTTAATGATCAATCTGAACAGTACTAATCATTAATTGCATTTAATTGAGCTTATTGTGTCAAGCACCAATGCGCTGGTGAGGGGTGAGATTCGATTCTACCCCCCCCCCCTCCCCACCACCACCACCTGTACAGCGGCATTCCAAGCTGTAAATAGAATCTTCTAGAGAAACATTTACCCTTGATAGGATTTTCTATCCGTTTTGTCCCCCACTAAAAACTTCCTCTAAAACCATCGTGTTAAATAGTTCAAGCAGATCGTTGGGATGGTTTTGGAGGACATTTATTCGCTAACAACATTGGTTGGCCTAATGTTTGTCATCACGAACAATGTTTGTTCTCAATTTAGTTTTTTATATCGGTTGTCATCAATAGAATAGGCACTTGAGGAGCGGCCTCCCTATCAAATAGGCATTTAATTATCAATCTGAACAAACCATTAATTGCATTTAATTGACTTTATTTTGTCAAGCAGCAGTGCGACGGTCTAGGGAGAGATTTGATTCTACCCCCCCCCCCCCCACTACCTGTACAGCGGCATTCCAAGCAGTAGATAGAATCTTCTTTAGAGAAACATTTACCCTTGATAGGATTTTCTATATTACTTAGGTCGTTTTTTTCACCCGCTAAAAACTTGACCTTACTTAGGCCGTTTTGTCACTTGCTAAAAACTTTTTCTAAAACTATTGTGTCGAATAGTTCAAGCAGCTCGTTGGGATGGTTTTGGAGGACATTTATAAGCTAACAACTATTGGTAGGCCTTATGTTTGACATCGCAATGAATGTTTGTTCTAAATTTAGTTTTGAATATCGGTTGTCATAAATAAAATAGGCACTTGAGGAGCGGCGTTGTTATCAAATTGGCATTTAATGATCAATCTGAACAGTTAATACTAATCATTAATTGCATTTAATTGAGCTTATTGTGTCAAGCAGCAGTGCACCGGTCTGGGGAGAGATTCGATTCTTCGCACCCCCCCCCCCCGACCACCTGTACAGTGGCATTCCAAGCCGTACATAGAATCTTCTAGAGAAACATTTACCCTTGATAGGATTTTCTATCCTCACTTAGGCTGTTTTGTTCCCAGCTAAAAACTTCCTCTAAAACCAAATTTGTTCCTAAATTTCAAAGGCACTTTCAAATTTTGAAGTGCTTTAGTGTACCACTAAATATGTTTTGTTTCAGTTTTGAAGAAAAAAGGAAGACATACGTTTCCGCTCAACCTGCCGCATTGACCAGCGTGCGGAATGCTGCATGTCTATTAAAAATTAATATGACAACGTCATGACAACGTAAATATCACATATGCAAATTTGTAGATTGGGCTTAGAAGTTGTAAATACATACAAAATATTTCACGAAATTTGCCAAATTTATGAACTAGGTGTACTGGTTTCTTCTTGTTATTGTCTAAACTAACAGAGGAAAATATGGATAAATATAATTCAGTAACTAAACATGTAATTTTAGTTCAGAAATATTAATTAAATGGAAACAATTAAAAAAATATATACCTCCGTGATTGCAAAAGTCAGGAAATTGGTCTGTATATATAGTACATGCTGTACGATGTATAGTATACAGGTACAGTGAAGTCCGGTTACGACAACGCGTAGTAGGGACCTACCTTGGTAAGTTTGTAAAAGTAATTCATTGATCATGTTGACATATCACACTTAACAATATTATTCATGAAACTATTGTATAATTAATCGATATAGCAATCAATAATATAATATAGGGCTGACGTTGTGACAACGTTCAGGGTACTGAAAAAAGATACGTTGTTGTAACATTCTTTTTAATTGATTATTTACAACATTGCAACGTTGTGTATACGTGCGAACAATGTCGTTGTTTCGTTGCATCATTACGTTTTAAAGATGTACAGGGGAGTCGACAAAGATTTGTTGCTACAACGTTACTTAGATAACTATATATATAACAACCAAACAAACACGCTCTGAGAACGTTGTTGCAACATTAAATATAAGTTGTAATAAGGTCACTGGAAACGTGTCTTAAACGTACCAACAACGTGGTTGTTACGTTGCGTCATTACGTACGGAAGACGTATAGGGGAGTCGACAAAGTTCCGTAGCTACAACGTTATATTAATAACGTTACTTACACCAAAGTCTGACTTCATTACAACGTTGTGAAAACGTCAAATTCTTAGCTGGGTAACTTCCATTTCTTGCAAGTGATTATAAATATTTAATTTATATGGTACAAAAACCAACACAAGCAGAGCTCTTGCATGCACTACGTCCTTGCTCTATGGTACTTTCACTATGACTGAGTCCAGTCCAAGTGGCAGTTAGAATTCAAACTTCCCACACAGGAAGTGTTTTGCAATGGACAGTATCAAGTTACACCTCTTGACCCTGAATAGTTAAAAGATATAGCATTCATCATAGCATTCATCATAGCATTCATCATAGCATTCATCATAGCATTCAATTTGTCCGAAATGGAATGATATACTTATCTTTTTTTATTATACCAGTCATCCAGCAGTCAGGTTTAGCATTCATCATAACATTCAATTCCTCCAATTTGGAATGCTATACTTTGATTTTTAAAGGGTTTATAGCATTCTTCCCAGCATTTCATTCATCCAAGTAGCATTCGAAGCCTTGCATGCTGTAAACCTTGAATGCTGTCATCTATGAATGCTTTTACAATCCTGTATGAATGCTATCCTTCTCCCTGCATGCTATAAGAACTGCTATAGCCTCATCGCATGCTGACAGAGCATAGCAGTTATTTTAAGTGAATGCTATTGGCATGCTTTGATAGCATGTACATGCCACCTGAATGCAATTTGCATGCTGTTCACATGCTATTATAGCAGTCACGTTTGGTAAGGGAATCTTCATTAGCAGCCTTCAGAAAAGCTCTCAAAACCTATTTATATGACTCTTAATCTTGTTGTATGTTTATTTTGTTTTTGCTTTCTTTCTGTGTAAAGCACTGTGATACATTTTTTTGTAAGAGCGCTTTATAAATGCCTTTGTAGTATAGTATAGTAATGTTCTGGCTTACCAATCCTGGAATGATTTTTGTGCATGTGCTGCACGGTGTTCTCACGCAAAACGCATGACTGTGTGTTCCAAATTGCCCGTAAAGATGGCCAATTTACGTCATATTGCAACCTATTCATATGACTTTATTTCAGAGGGAAACATTTCACAAGAATAATTTGATTTTGGTCACCCTGGATGGGGTCAAGGCCATCGTTCTCGAGATTCCCCTCATCGTTGTGACCAAATTCCATGAATAGAATGGGGTTGAACAAAGAAAAATTGACTACGGCGGGATTTGAACCAACGACCTCCGGATTAACGTACCGGCGCTCTACCAACTTAGGTATCTAGCCCTATGTTGGCGGTCTCCCTATTTTGTCAATATCTTTGTTCAGGGGTGCCAGTCAGAAGCCATACAACCGTTAACTGACGTGTAGCCGGGGATCACACCCAAGTTCACGATACAACCTGGGAAGCAGCAGACACGGGATCACCTTGAGGGGATGCGACTTTTTTAATTAAAATGTCAAGTAATGAACCACAAGGGAAACTGACTGGGTAAATTTCAAATAGAATGGGGTTGAACAAAGAAAAATTGACTAGAGCGGGATTTGAGCCAGCGACCTCCGGATTAACGTACCGGCGCTCTACCAACTGAGCTACAATGTATCTAGCCCTATGTTGGCGGTCTCCCTATTTTGTCAATATCTTTGTTCAGGGGTGCCAGTCAGAAGCCATACAACCGTTAACTGACGTGTAGCCAGGGATCACACCCAAGTTCACGATACAACCTTGGAAGCAGCAGACACGGGATCACCTTGAGGGGATGCAACTTTTTTAATTTAAATGTCAAGTAATGAACCACAAGGGAAACTGAATGGGTAAATTTCAAATAGAATGGGGTTGAACAAAGAAAAATTGACTAGAGCGGGATTTGAGCCAGCGACTGCCGGATTAACGTACCGGCGCTCTACCAACTGAGCTATCTAGCCCTATGTTGGCGGTCTCCCTATTTTGTCAATATCTTTGTAGAGGGGGTGCCAGTCAGTAGCCGTACAACCGTTAACTGCCGTGTAGCTAGTGATCACACCCGAGTTTATGATACAACCTTGGAAGCAGCAGGCTCTGTTTCCGATTACATGTCATTTAAAATAGGGTCGGTAGGTCGGAAAGTTTTTTTATTTTGCTTTTTTTTTTTATTCCGATAAGATTGACGATACGTCCACGATCGTTCATGTGTTGAACTCAATCAACAGATTTGCCCAACGAATTAGGCAAAATTGTGCCTCTGCAGATTTGGCAGTTAATCTGCCCGACCAACAAATTGTGCGCAATCTTCAGTTTGTGCTCCTTAGATTGGCAGTTCAAGCGGCCGAATTTGCAAAAATGTGTACACTGCGCAAACCCGTGGAATGCGCTTCACACAGCGCCGTGTACACACGTGCGCGCTGCGCATTCCATAGTGGGTATTTTTCACTCGTAGTCGAGTCGTTGGACATCGTAGGCTCAAATCACGGAGATATCTGTAAATTCTTCTTGATATGTTCTGGTTTTTATTTCAAATGTTGCCTAAATCATGGTAAATTGGTAAAAGTCAGACATTTTCTTCCAGGTAAAATAGGTTTTTGTTTTTGTTTTTTTCGTTTTTGTCCCGTTTTCCCCCCCGTTTTTTTTTTAAAGGCCGAATAAAAAGTTTAGGGTCGCGGCATAAAAACTAGGGTCGGTCAGGGAACCGGAAACACAACCCTTTTTTTTGGCCTAATACTTTTTTTCTGAAATTCACAAATAATTTTATTTAATAAAATATGGCTACAAGTCACAATGAAATAATAATAAGAAGAATTTATTAATTTATATTGCGCCCATTCCATATAATGTACACAAGCGCATATTAACAAAATAAGTATAAAAATATTAAAATTTTACAACAGGAAAATATACAGCAATCCAAACAAATGAAAATACAAGAACCTTACAGGACAATCCGAAGAGTTAAAATTGCAAAACATTAAGACAGACCAAAATAAATTAGTAAAGGAACAATAAATTATTATGCACAATCAGTAAAAAGCTTCTTTAAAAAGATAAGTCTTAAGGACAGATTTAAAAATATCAAGGCTGCCAGCGCTCCTGATATGAGGGGGGAGTTTATTCCAGAGGTGGGGAGCACTATATTCAAAGGCCCGGTCCCCAAGAGCGGCCTTACTACAACCAACAGGGTGACTAAGAAAAATACCATTACCAGAACTTCGAGGGCCGTAGCGATCGAGATTGGGGTTTGATGGAAACAAGCTGAATTAAATACTGAGGAGCTAGATTATGAAGAATTTTGTAAGTGATCATTAAAATTTTAAATTCAATTCTAAACCGAACAGGGAGCCAATGTAAATCCATAAGTAATGGTGGACAATATTTGAAAGCATTACAGACCAGCCTGGCACAGGCGTTTTGCACTCTCTGGAGTTGTTTAATCTTAGTGTTGGGTAAGCCATAAAAAAGACTGTTACAGTAACCTAGTCTACTAGAGACAAATGCATGAGTGAGTGTCTCAGTACATTCCTTAGACAAAAATTTTCTTATGCGCCTAATGTTATGCAAATAATAAAATGCACTACCACAAACTTTAGTAACGTGAGTTTTCATTGACATATTGGCATCAAACCATGCACCGAGGTTTCGGGCAAGGGAAACAGGTGACACAATTGACTGC
Source organism: Pycnopodia helianthoides (assembly GCA_032158295.1). NCBI lineage: Eukaryota > Metazoa > Echinodermata > Asteroidea > Forcipulatida > Asteriidae > Pycnopodia > Pycnopodia helianthoides. The sequence goes on along the minus strand of CM063244.1, from coordinate 17,792,342 downwards.
CCAAACCTGAATACCATCCAATGTAACTTTAGATAGTTGCTGACGGGTACCTATGATCAAGAATTCAGTTTTATTGTCATTTAAATACAACCCATTAGCAAGCAACCATTGTCGAACATCATGAATGCAAGCCTTCCTGGCAGAAAGAGCCGTCACCTGACTACCAGCCTCGTCAGCTACAGCTACGCCCTCAACAACAAAATGTAGCTATTGTGGTGGCGATGCACGGTATTGGGACTTGAGTCAAGTCTTAGTGCACACGTGCGTGCGTGAACGTTATACTGCGCAGAGTCGTTTGTCAATACACAAAGCTGCCGACTTTGTATGGACATTGTATGGGCGATGGGGGATTTCACGTGACTTTGACTCTCAGCGGGATGCTGTGCTAAAGATCGTGAAGGATTATCTCTCGGTCAGTATATTTTTGTTTGAGCTTTATTAGGACCAACATGACACAAGGACTTTAATACAAAATATACTGACAAAGATACAGTCTCGTATTAATAGTCAAAACATTGGGACTTCCATGTACCATAGAGAATTGTCTCTGGTGTTCGTGTTTTTTAGAACAACTTGATCTGCCGCCGACAAACGTTTAAACGGTTAACCGTTTAGAAAAGTTTCGTTTAAACGGATAGTAAATAAACGTAGGGTCAATGCAAAGGCACGGTTAAGATTTCTTATAATATTACCATCGGTTAGTGGTTACATCTAAATATTTTCCATTCCACTCAAGCATGTCAAGATACAAAATTCATAAAGTCAGATCAACCAACTATCACTAAAAACGAAATCAAACTAACTATTACCAAAAGATTGAGGGCGACTACAGTACCGGCTACAAGTAATTCCAAATCCCCCGGGTAACTAGCAGGGGATAATGAGTACGTGGCGAGGACCCCCGCAAAATACCTGCGAGTGTACGGGGACCTCCGAGAAAAGTACCGTGGGCCCCGTAAGAGATTTGCGGGGCCACGTAGATGTGCCACGCAACCTGCTCAACGTTCGTGGGTTGTAACGGGGAGCTTTGTTCGGCAATCGTTGATGCGTAAAACCATTTCTACCTCCATGGTAAAACTTGTTGTTAAATCATGCAGGTTGCTGCATCCATGTGATTATACAGGCTTACAACATACGCTGGCATGGAATAGTTTTTTTCATGTTCCTCTCTACGAATGTTCAATCGTCGATTTTACTGCTTAATACTGTCAGTAGTTAGTACAAAATATACCACACCCGTTCCCTATATTCAATGCCGCCGGGCCTTTCACAGTGAGACGATTACTCGGCACGCTTCCGTGACTTACAGAAACCGCAATCTTGGACGACCTCATTCCCTTACCATTTGTAACAAGCGGTACCCTGTGCAAAAATAACTGGAACAGCCCATACGTTTTTCTGATCACGGCAACTTTTTTTGTGTGGAAAAATCGAAAGAAAGGAGGGGGGGGGGGAATCCATAGGTATAATTTGTTTTCCTTTTTTCGCCCGGCCGGCTAAGAATATCAATTTTTTTTCTTGAGAAAAAAGGGTTGCGAAAAGCCCCCAAACATCCTGTGAATGTGGCCAATCCACTCTGTTTATTTTGCACTCTCGGCCGCAGCGCCACCAAGTAAATCTGTCTGGTACTAACTAAATCGTAGCAATTAAATGTATCATTGTTGAGGAGGGAGCCTGACGAAACCTAGTTTTCAATTCAATTTTACATCACGAATCATTATAGATGGTTATTTGTATGATTAGTTGGATACATGAAAACTGGCAAAATCTGAAAAAATCAGTAGAATTTATACTCAAGTTCTTGTAAAATATCATTTTGTGTGATATTTTTAATGAATTATCATCTTAAATCCGTTTCAATTTTGTAAATCTTGCATTCAGTTTAAAGCTTAAGAAGTACTCTTTAATTTGATACCAAGACGAATCTCCTAATAGGTAAAATGAACAATGGTGGCCATCTTGGATTTCCGAACAAAATCAATTATCAGCATAATTGTTGTACTTGACATCGTAGAGAGACAAATAAGCACATTTTCTAGACTGATTTTGCACAATAATTCAATTGTGAATGTTATTTCTGTTATTCAAACAAATGGAATATGTGAAAACTTTAATATTAAGGAAAAATGTATAATCTAAAATCACAATTTTTCAAATCATCAATGTCAGGTGGGTTGTTAACCAAATAAACAAGTCATTCAATGCAGTCACTATTGTATTGATGTCAAAGCATTGAAAGTACTCTTAATTCGACACCTAAATAAAAGAAAATTTGGCGGCCATCTTGGCGGCCATCCAGGAATTCCTAAGAAATTTAATGTTTAGAACAATATTTGGACTACGCATCTTACACAAAGACTTTCGGCAAATGTTTCTTTTTACTTTTTGAAAAGAAATTTTCAAAAAGAATTTAACGCAAAAGTTGTGCTAAGTACCGAGTTTTATCCTCTGGTATAATAACCTATTTTACTTCTAGTCACCCTGGTCTTGTTGGCTTTTGTCCTTCTCTGCCATAATCGTGTTTTATATATTAAGGGCCTAGGTGTTTATTAATTGCTTAATATGGAGAGTAAAGTTGATTGTTTGATTGATAAAATAGCTAGTCATCATCATTAAGTACATCATCGTAGTAAATCTCTGCTCCCTCTTCATCCTCTTGCTCCTCAATCTCCACAGCAGTTTTCTGTAGCAGGTCAATGAGAGAAGGGGAAGAATAAGCCCACACGACCAAACTGGTTCCAATATACCCTCTTCTGTCTTCTCCCAGCCCTGACCAGGATCATAGGGTTTGGGGCACCAGAAGATCGGCATATCAGCTCGCTTGTAGATCGCAAGACGATGATTCATTCGTTGCATGTGCGGGACAAGGTACCTCAACCCTAAGACAGTGCCTCCAGTCTACTCTGAACCAGCAAGATTATTCCAAGATCCAAGAACTGAACCAAGCATCAAGCAAGCATCATTCCAAGGTCACCCGCCAGAAGCAAGTCTCCAAGTTCACCCAGCTTTGGTCTAGCAAAAGAGTCAAGTCCACTAAAAAAAGAGATTTTAACAAAAGAGATTCCCGTGGTACTCGACCTTTTACTACCAAACCCCATCTCTGCAGCACCCAGGCCTTCACACAGCACACCGTTGTGAACCTTAGTCAACGCCGTCTCACCCCGATGGAAACTAAGGTTCTCTCCAGAGGCATGAACTCTGCCCTCACTCCTCGCACGATTTCAGTGAAAGACATCATCCAGTCCACCGAACCAGCACTCAAGCATCTAGACAAGACAGCCGCCAATCAAGTCCGTATCCAGATACTGCAAACCCTCAAGAACGCCAAGCTACCAAGACCCAACACAAGCAACCAAGAGAATGCCGCCATCCGAGCTCACCATCAAGACCAGTCCATCCACATCATGTCAGCCGACAAGGGTAATGCCACTGTGGTCATGTCTACCACTGATTATGACCACAAGGTGACTGATATCCTGTCGACTGACACATACAAACGTATTTTGTTCTGTTTTTTCTTATCAATCGGGTGTACAAGTTGTCACATATCTGTGGCCATGTATTGTTTTGATTTGTTAATCACACGATTTTGAGGATTTTACAAGTATTCAGAACATATATTTTGGTATCAAATTTCAGAGTACTTTCAATGCTTTGACAAAATGCAAATTTGATTAAATTGTTACAAATTTAATTTGTTTCTTTTAATAACACTCCAGAGATTGATGTTTTGCAATTTTTTTTGCGTAAATAATGCATTTTCCCTTTAAAATTTTTTTTTCTTTTCTTCTATATCCTAATATTTATTTAAATAACGGAAATAACATCCACAGTTGATATATTGTGCAAACACAGTCTAGAAAATGTTCTTATTTGTCTCTCTACGAAAATCCAAGATGGCCACCATTGTTCATTTTATCTATTAGGAGAATCATCTTGGTATCAAATTAAAGAGTACTTCTTAAGCTTTAAACTGAATGCAAGATTTACAAAATTGAAACGGATTTAAGATAATAATTCATCAAAAATATCACACAAAATGATATTTTACAAGAATTTGAGTATAAATTCTACAGATTTTTTTCATATTTTGCCAGTTTATATCCAACTTGTCTGAATCATACAAATAACCATATATAATGATTCGTGATGTGAACTTGATCAAAAAAATGAGTTCATTTGTCTCTGTGTGATGTCTGGTTCAAAAGTTATGCCGAATATCAATTTTTGTTTGGAATCCAACATGGCCGCCAAAGATGGCCGCCAAAGGACCCCATGGGACAATATTTAATTTTTGGAACACCAAATTTCAATAACTAGACACCATAAGGATTACAAAAAAGTAAGTTAGAAAAAGGTATCCATGGGGTGCATGGGAACCCCCACTTCCCACCAGACTATTAGTTTCCCAGAAAGTTTGATAGTTGTTGCGTTTGATTTCGTTTTTAATGATAGTTGTTGGATTTGATTTTATGGATTTTGTTATCTGTTCTTTTCAAGGAATCATTTTTTTCATTTTATCGATCTGTATTTTTATTTGATTGATTGCATTTTTTTGAGATTCTTTTAACAATATTAGATCGATTCAGAGTTCCTCTTTTTTCAAAACAAGTCCGTTTGATTGATGTAGCGTTTGAAAGTTTGATTGGGAATTGTGAGTTGTTTAAAACATTTTTGTTTATTGTTGTTGCGTTTGTTACTTTAATTTTTAACTCTTTTCTTTGATTTTTGTTTTGTCCTTTAGTTTGCAAATTTACTAGTTTTGGCCCTTTTGGCCGCCCATACTCACAAGCATCGTGAATGTACGTTTAGTGTGATGGGAAAGTTTTAGCTGTGTAGTACAAAATAAACTGAAGTTATTGCTGGCTAACGACCATAAAATGGGCTGTTGGTAAAAGTCGGATGTCGGAGCTAGCCGGAGGTTGCGTTGGTTACATGTTATATCAACTAGAATAACTACTCACGCACTCCAAATGCAGTTTTGACGATTCTTGGGTAATAAAGGGGGTTGTGATTCACTTCTGTTCCCATGGGTAGAGAAAATAAGCAAAAGAAATGTAACCAAGGGACCGAACTTCAGTCTCACACTTAAAATGTCAAAATGTACATGCAATATAACGACACAGAATGTCAAAACGCCCTCAAGCGTGAGCAAAAACTTGCGGAAGCCAAGAAAGCACATACCATGCACATCTGATTGTTTAATATCCGATGTGAAAAGTAGGTGAGATTATTAAAATAGAATTACCGAAAAATGACAAATTACTCTCCAATATTTGGCAAGAAAAAATAATAAATAAGCCTTGTTTTAGAAATTAAAAAAATCGGATTAAAACATGTCTTTTTGACAGCCCGTCCTAACTGGCTGTGTAGACCACACGGTCGTGAGCCACACGCACCGTACATGAACCAGTAAAACGGCAAGATGGTAAAAGCCGGAGCTATACTTTTACTTCTTTATTCCTTGTAGGAAAAAAAAAAAAAAAAAAACACAAACGACTCTCCATAAGTAACCTCAGTAATATCTAATTAATTCATGGTTTTTAATTAAGGAAATTGATTTACTATAGGTAGGCCTATAGCTGTGTAGACCACACGGTTGTGAGCCACACGCACCGCTCATGAACAAGTAAAACGGCAAGTTGGTAAAAGCCGGAGCTATACTTTTATTTCTTTATTCCTTGTTGGAAAATAACCCAAAAATCACAAACAATTCTCCATACATGTGACCTCAATAATATAAAATAAAATCAGGTTTTTTAATTACGGAAATTGACTTAAAATGCGTCTTTTTGACAGCCCGTCCATACTAAGGGTAGGTAAGCTTTGTAGACCACACCATATGCACAAAATACATGAACCAGTAATTATTTTGTTTCCGTGGTAAAGGCATGAGCTAGACTTTTATTTCTTTATTCCTCGTAGGAAAATTACCAGAAAACCACAAACGACTCTCCATATATGTGACCACAGTAATACTCATGGTTTTTAATTACGGAAATTACTTAAAATACGTCTTTTGACGGCCCGTACTAGGGGTATAGCTGTGTATACCACATGGTCGTGGGCCACACGCACCATACATGATGATTGTAAAAGCCGGAGCTATACTTTTATTTCTTTATTCCTCGTAGGAAAATTACCAGAAAACCACAAACGACTCTCCATTTACGTAACCTCAATAATATAAAATTAATTCATGTTTTTAATTAATGGAAATTGATTAAAAACACGTCTTTTTGATGGCCCGTCCTTAACAGGTGATAAACTGTGAAAACCACACAGTCATGAGCAACACGCACCGTACATGAACTAGTAAATACTTTTAGCAAGATGGTAAAAGCCGGAGCTATAGTTTTATTTCTTTATTCTTCATCGGAAAATTACCCAAAAACCACAGACGACTCTCCATATAAGTGACCTCACTAATATTAAACTAAATCATAATTTAAACAACAGAAATTGACTTAAAACACGTCTTTTTGACAGCCCGTCTACTAAGGGTTATAGCTGTGTAGACCAAACGGTCATGCCCCACACGCACCATACATGAACCAGAAAATATTTCAGCAAGATGATAAAAGCCGAAGCTATACTTTTATTTCCTTTATTCGAACAAAGATATTGACAAAATAGGGAGACCGCCAATATAGGGCTAGGTAGCTCAGTTGGTGGAGCACCGGTATGTTAATCCGGAGGTCGTTGGTTCAAATCCCGCTCTAGTCAATTTTTCTTTGTTCAACCCCATACTATTTGATATTTACCCAGTCAGTTTCCCTTGTGGTTTATTACTTGACTTCTTTATTCTACGTCGGAAAATTTCCAAAAAAGCACAAACGACTCTCCATATATGTAACCTCAGTAATGTTAAATTAAATCATGCTTTTAAATTACGGAAATTGACTAAAAATACGTCTTTTTGACGGCCCGTCCTTACTAGGGGTGTAGTTGTGTAGAACACACGGTCGTGCGCCACACATGAACCAGAAAATATTTCAGCAAGATGGTAAAAGCCTGAGCTATACTTTTATTTCTTTATTCCTCACAGGAAAATTATAAAAAAATCACAAACGACTCTCCATATATGTAACTTCAATAATAAAAAAATTAAATCATGTTTTTAATTAATGGAAATTGATTAAAAACACATCTTTTTTATGGCCCGTCCTTACCAGGTGTACAGCTGTGTAGAACACACGGTCGTGCGCCACACGCACCATACATGAAGATTGTAAAAGCCAGAGCATATTTTTATTTCTTTATTCCTCGCAGGAAAATTATAGAAAAATCACAAATGACTCTCCATATATATGTGACCTCACTAATATTAAACTGAATCAAATTTATAAATTACAGAAATTGACTTAAAACACGTATTTTTGACGGCACGTCCTTACAAGGGGTATAGCTGTGCAGACCAAACGGTCGTGCCCAACACGCACCATACATGAACCAGAAGATATTTCAGCAAGATGGTAAAAGCCGATGCTATACTTTTATTTCTTTATTCTTCGTTGAAAATTTACCAAAAAAACCACAAACGACTCTCCATATATGTAACCTCAGTAATATTAAAATAAATCATGCTTTTAAATTATCGAAATTGACTAAAAATACGTCTTTTTGACGGCCAGTCCTCACTAGGGGTATAGTTGTGTAGAACACACGGTCGTGCGCCACACATGAACCAGAAAATATTTCAGCAAGATGGTAAAAGCCGGAGCTTTACTTTTATTTCTTTATTCCTCGTAGGAAAATTACAAGAAAACCACAAACGACTCTCCATATATGTAACATCAATAATATAAAATTAAATCATGTTTTTAATCAATGGAAATTGATTAAAAACACGTCTTTTTCATGGCCCATCCTTACCAGGTGCATAGCTGTGTGCCACACGCACCATACATGAAGATTGTAAAAGCCGGAGCTATACTTTTATTTCTTTATTCCTCGTAGGAAAATTACCAGAAAACCACAAACAACTCTCCACATATGTAACCTCAATAGTATAAAATTAAATTATGTTTTTACTTAATGGAAACTGACTAAAAATATGTCTTTTTGACGGCCCGTCCTTACTAGGGGTACAGTTGTGTAGAACAACATGCACCTACATGTATTCTGTCCAAATACATTTACTACAATGGCTTGTTTCCATCTGGCACTGACACAGGAGAACTGGAACAATCATTTTCTCAATTAGCAATACCCGTTACAATCACAGAACGCCACGACCAACTACTTAAGAACATCAGATCAACACAAGATGAACACCGTCACCTAGTGCGGATAAAGAAAGACGAACCTATAAGCACGGCTAGCCAACGTATTGAATCTCCATTACTACCCTTGATGTTTCTAACCAACGCCAGATCATTGAACAATAAAATCAATGAGTTGGAACTTTTGCGGGCACAACAAAAGCAGATATTGCAGTTATTACGGAAACATGGTTTAACGAAACAACTACTGAAAAAGCCAACTTATCTAACTGTGCTTTATTTGACAAGTCTCGCACCAACAAAAGGGGTGGTGGGGTAGCAATCTATGCCAGAAGAAACCTCAAAGTCAAACCCTTATCACACCACATCTGTAACTTGAATGTATGTGGCTTAAATTTGAGCTGAAAGGTTCTAAGCGTTCTAAGCGTCCGTCAGCGAATTTGTACCTTGGAGTCATCTACTTTCCACCAGGATCGACATATCAACATGAACTTTTAGAGCACATCTACCACACAGTTGACAGTATCCGCACTAATGATATGTCTGCAATCAACTGTTATGGGTGATTTCAACGAATTAAGATGTGTTAACATTGAACTTAATTTGGGTATGACCCAACTTGTATCATTTCCCACCCGTCAAAATGCTACACTTGAAAAAATCTTCACCAATTACCCGGCTTTGTTGAACCAGGTGGAACGGTTAGCACCACTCGGAAACAGTGACCACTGTTGCATTCTCGTCAAACCTGTAACTGTGCTCCCCCGTCCGCAGATAAGCACATCCACTGCCGACCATACAGAGATTCATCTATTAGGTCTTTTGATAGATGGATAGTTGATTTCAACTGGGAAAATGCTATCAATGAAATGTCATCCACTGATAAGGTTGCTAAATGTTTGTCTCAAATTGAAACTGCTTATTATTGCCACTTCCCCCAAGTCCCCGCAAAAAGCATAACAGTGATAAACCATGGATAACAAGGAAAATCAAGCGTCTTATAAATCAAAGGCAAATGGCTTTTGCAAATAAGCAAAGAGATTTATATTCGTGGCGTTCATTACATAACCAAGTTAAGTACGCCATTCGTGAGGCAAAGGGATTGTTCTTCAACAACTCAGTGAAAGATCTCAAAAATAGCCAACCTGCACAATGGCACCGACGCGTCAAATCCAAAGACTGTGTCAGTTAAAAACTAAACACTCCACTATTCCTGGTGCTACTTTTGATCCTGTTGCAACCATTGATCTACATTATACTGACTGGATAGGACAACTCAGCGCGTTTGTGCACGTTCGATGATCGCTGTTATGGCTAAGCGCGTAGTCGCTGAACGGGGTATTTGCGTGAAAGTACGCAAGCGCGGCGGTCCCAGCATGCATGGCCTCAAGCATGCAGTAATAGTACAAGTACTTGTAGTGATGATGAGCATGTTGAAGGTTTATAATAATTTTTCTTTTTGGAGAGTTTCTTAATCTAGATTGATAATTCATCAATCAATTTATATAGGCCTAGAGCATGAACGCATATTTGTTTTTAAAGTATCAAGCACATTAGAAAACTTCGAGGTCCAATTTTAAAACCAATAAATTTGGGATAAGATAAATTGAGGCTAATGTGACCATATAATAAATAAACAAGACTCTCGCACATGAATAGTGGTTTATTCAATACATAATGATGATTTTTTCAAGAAGGAGACAGTTTAGCTCCATTTGTTTCATATTTACAATCAGAAAGTTAGATAATTGCCACATGGAAACTAAAACTGAAGAAACCATAACTGTGTATTAATCGTATCAGAAATTTAATTAGTTACACACGAAACAGAAACACTAAAACGTAAAATAGATATAGAGAAGGGAAGACTATAAGCAGGAAAACGTAACATAAAGGTTCAGTCTGCCAACGAATTTATTCCTAAAAAATTAATACAGGCAATCACGAGAAAATGTCAAAAACAAACAATTAACAACTTTGAATTCAATCAAATTTAATTTAATTAATTGAGCATTGAAGTTTACACCTACACAGAAAAACAAAACCCAAACAAAAGGTGTTCACCCTTGTTGGCCCGAACACTTATACAATATATTGAAGTTTGTATTTAAAAAAATAATATAGGCCTACAGGCCTAAAATACTATTTTGAAAACAGCATGATCAAGTAATATAAAATATGTGTCAGTGTTCGTTTTTTTGCAGACTACACCACTTACCTGTGAAAGGAAATCCGATTTTCTCGTCCGTACATAGCTCCTGAAGAAGAGCAACCTACCGCAACACAAACCTTTACCATGTTTGCAGCATAAAACTTGTGTTTGACTACGGTGTCATCCCTTGTTTTACATAACGAAACCTTTAAATACGGCAAAAAACGGAGCAATATTTTTCCATGACCCCGAAAATCATTTATTTGCGTTGCGTGCAGATTGTGCGCCGCCTCCCCGTTTAAATTCAAAAGCCCCACTTGCAAACGCGCGCGTTCGCTACATTTACGCGCAGTCGTCCTATCCAGTCAGTATAATGTAGATCAATGGTTGCAACAGCTGAAGCCATTAATAATAATTTCACTAACATTTGTAATCAGCTACCAAGTTTGAACCTGGAACATTTACCATCGTACCTACCAGCTGATTCTCCACCGCCGGTAATACACTGCCATCAAGTTCTGAAAGCACTTGAAAGAATAAAAGCTAACAAAGCTGGACATCCATCAGATCTTCCACTTCGATTAATCAAGGAGTTTGCCACTGAACTATCATATCCTTTGACAAGTGTATACAATGCCTGCATTACTGAAGGAATCTTTCCCAGTGTCTGGAAAACTGCTACAATTGTTCCAGTCCCTAAAGAGAAGAACATTTCGTCTCTTGACCAGCTTCGCCCCATCTCGCTTACGCCAATATTTGCCCGTGTTTTTTAAACATTCATAGCTAAATGGATTTTGCAAGACATTTCTACTAAATTGGATGCTAAACAATATGGTAACATTAAGGGCTGTTCCACTACACACTATCTTGTTGAAATGTTAAATTTTATTGTTGAAGGACTGGATAAACCCGGCCACTATGCCCAACTTTGCACAATTGATTTTACAAAGGCATTTGACCGTGTTAACCACACAATTGTTATTCAGAAACTTTTGAACCTTGAAGTCAGACCATCCGTAGTTCCCATCATCTGCAGTTTTCTCAACGATCGCACACACAATACTAAACTCATGGGTCATTTTTCGTCCACCAAATCAATTTCTTGTGGCGTTCCTCAAGGAACTAAATTGGGTCCAATACTTTTTCTTGTTCTTGTCAACGATGCTTCAATAGATTGCTATAGGCGATGGAAATACGTGGATGATCTGACTCTGGGGGAAATTGTCCAGCATGGGCAACAGGAAAAACTACAAATTCACCTTAACAACTTAACTGTTTGGTGTAAGGATAACGATGTTTTACCTAAGCCTTCCAAATGTAAGAGTATGATAATTAGTTTCTTAAAGTGCCAAGTACCTGCTTCACAACTTATCATTAACTCGAGTAACTTAGGTCAGGTGTCTCATTTGAAATTACTGGGAGTAACCATTCAGAGTGACCTTAAATGGAACTTGCATATTACTGACATAATTTCTAAAGCTTCTCGTAGACTTTACACTCTATGTATACTTAAGAAAGCTAAGGTTCCTGTGTTTGACATACTTGCGGTTTTCATTTGTTACATAAAACCAGTTCTAGAGTATGCCTGCCAAGTATGGCAAACTTCAATAAGCAAGGAGCAAAATAATTCTTTAGACAATGTGCAGAAATGAGCCCTTCGCATTATTTTAGGCTATGGATATATTACTTACTCACATGCTCTTACTAGTCTTAATATTCCCACTTTAGAATCTAGACGCCATAATCTGTTGCTTAAGTTTGGTTATAATCTTCGTTGTTCAACAAAATTTGTCACTTATTACCTCCGGAGAGAACTAACACTTGTAATATGCAACTCAGAGCAGCTCCGACAACTGGCTTTCACATACCAAAATGCAATACTGAGCGCTACAGAAAATCTACGCTACCCTCATTAGCAAGAATCATGAAATAAATTATTGGGTTGCTGGGTAAATTTTGTGTGTGTGTATAGATGTATGCCTTTGCCTGTTTTTTTTATATTCTTTGTTTGTTTTTTGATGGCATGATTTTACCAATTTATGCTTAACTTTCATTTTCTTGAAAAAAATGTGTGTGTTTGTGTAAAGGTTTAACCTGTTTATTGTTAATTCCATTTTTATTAACTCTGTAAAAACTTTGTAAATTTGAATGTTGTCAACCTTTTGGTTGTTTTTTTATTCAGATTAAATAAACCATTAATAATAATAATAATAATCATCATTTGCACACAATTTCTCCCCTGTCAAAACTTCTACACCAAACTCCACAAAAACATCATTTGCTCAATGAAACTCGGAAAGAGTCGGCTCACAAACTGACACTCCTTGGACAATTTGCCAGTTCAAACTTAAAATGTCAAAAAGGGGGCATCTGTTATTAGTAGGCCCATTCCATGTCAACTTGACTGATCTTGCATCGTTGTTGCCAGCTTGCTGGCTAACAGAAGCTGTAATTTTGGCCTTCTTGGAAAAATGCAATCTGCAGCAAACGGATGAGAGCGCAGTTAAGTTCCTTGTTGCAGACTCTCATGTGTTTGCTGCTTGGGAGAAAGGTGAAGTAGAGTTTGTCATGAAGTGGTCTCTCGCTCATCATGTGTTTGAAAAAGATGTATGGCTTTGCCCTCTGTTAGTACGAGGAAATCATTGGATACTTGTTATTTTGGTAAGGAAGTTGCACCAGCTTAATAGTAGACTCGATATATAGGGATAACGATTTGAGTGCTATACACTTTTTAGACATGTATCAATCACTTCTCACTGCCACATACGGCACAGCATTTGACACTTCTGATTGGTGCGTGTATTCACCAATCGAACACCCCACCAGGGAAATGGGGATGATTGTGGTGTGTTCGTGTGTGCTGCAGCACATGCGATAATACGCGGCAAGCATGGCTGCTACTCTCAATCAGATATGCCACGAATGAGAGACTGGATTGCAGACACTTTGTTGAACGATGATTCCCCTTTCCACGACACATGGACTAGACGATCGGTGTATAAAAACTAGTCTAATAGTCTAGTCAATTTGTGGTTTGACCTAGACAAAATTGCAACAGAAATGATTTTTTTTGCAACAGTCTTTTCAAACCCTCCAAAACAACATATCAAAAAAGTAGGAAAAAGTAAGCAGGGGAAATATGCATAATTTGCATAAATTAAAACTTGCCGTTTTCGCCTCTATTTATGTATACATACGCCCTGATAACAGTAAAATTGATATATTTTCACATCAAATTTGCATGCAAAAGTCTCTTGAAACCCTTCAACACAACATATCAAAAAAGTAGAAAAAAGTAGCGGGGGAAATATGCATAATTTGCATGAATTAAAAAATTGCCGTTTTTGCCTCTATTTTCACTAATGTTTGTATGCATATGCCCTGATAGTAGTAGAATTGATCTAATTTTCACATCAAAATTGCATGCAAAAGTCGCTTGAAACCCTTCAAAGCAAAGTATCAAAAAAGTATTAAAAAAAGGAAGTCAAGAAATATGCATAATTTGCATAAATTAAAAATTGCCATTTTCGCCTCTATTTTCACTTATGTATGTGTGCACACGCCCTGATAGTTGTATAATTGATATCATTGTCACCTAAAATTTATAGGCAAATGTCTCTTGAAACCGGAAAACCCTCCCAAACAAAGCATCAAAAATATTCAAAGTATCAAAGGTGCCAATGTATTTTAATTAAATGTGTTTAATTAAAGTTACGTGCGTCAGGCGAGATGATCATGGAATATCCATGAATAGTTCATGATTGTTCATTGACATCAGGTCACGAACTGGCCATCAAAATTCTTCATGATGTTCATGAAGAGTTCATGAATGTCCTTGAACAACAAATGAGACAATTGGTTGATGAACTTTTCGTGAACATTTTTGATGAATTTTTCATGAAAAATGAGCAGTATGATGAAAAATTCAAATGACAATTTCTTGATTCTGCTTAGTGGCAAGCAGATAATAATTTATTGGTAGGCTCATATTATAATCAACAATAGTAATCATTACATTTCACTATATATTGTACAGATCCCTTCTGATTTACACCTTAAAGGAACACGTTGCCTTCGGGTTGGGCGCTGTTGGGCGCTTTTGGGCTATAAAAAGCGTTTGATGTATAATGAGCACAGTCGGAAAGATGTTTAAAAAGTAGAACATAATGATCCACACAAACGTGCCTTAGAAATGCTTCGCTTTTGATAACTTTCGTGAAACAAAACGCTCCGCCATTTATGGGAGTCAAGATTTTGACTCCCATAAATGGCGGACAAATTCTATTAGTCTTATTTCCAGTCTAAGCTGTTGAACTACGACTGAGCAATTATTTTATTAAAAATGTTACGATTACCATCTGTATATTGTATTCCAATAAATATCCAGTTAATAAATGAATGAAAAAAGAAAGAAAAAACATACGTTAAATAGTTCAAGAACCTGTTGATCTGCAAAGTTCATAAACTGCAAAAAAAGTTTAGATGGACTTTCATGAAATTTCAAGAAGTTCATAAAAGTCCACTAAATGTTCATTAAATGAATGGATGAACAGTTCATGAACTTGGTTCATGAACTGCTGTGATGAACAGTTATGAACTGTTGATGAAAGTTCATGGACTGATCATGAACGTTCTTAAAAGTTTGTAAAGTCATGAATTTCATCTCGCCTGGGAATGCACTAACAAGAAATGCAATATTGACTTCTCTTTTAATAGTAGGCCAGCCAAAGTGTAAAATTACACTTTGGACGGCATAGTTTGTTAATGGCTGGCATCCAAGCTAGATCTATTGTTAATAGCAAGGGGAAGACGATTAGGGTGGATGCCAACCTCAATTTTGAATTTTAAGGTCATTTTGAGGTCAAAAAGATCAAAAAAGGTCAAATCAGGGATTTTTTGATTTTGCACCAAATTTGACCCCAAGTGATAGCTCTATCTATAAAATGTGATTTTATCATCATATTGACATACCAAGCCTGTCAAACTAAGGGTTAATCTTTTATCTTGTACACAAATGTATAGTAAAATGAAAACTAAAAATGTGATTTTCTCAAAAAGTGCATATCTTGAGTATACCGAATAAGTTTGCACTCCCTACCTCAAGGGTGCATATATTTGTTTCAAACAACTTTTTTTCTGAAGGTTAATATACCCAGGCAGTTTTTAATCCCAAAAAATTCAATTTCACACCTTTTTGTATGGTAATTTTGAGGTCCAAATAGTTAAAAAAGGGTCAAATTTGGGATTTTGGGATTTTGCACCAAATTTGACCCCAAGTGATAGCTCTATCTATAAAATGTATTTTTATCATCATATTGACATACCAAGCCCTTAAAACTAAGGGTTAATCTTTTATCTTGTACACAAATGTATAGTAAAATGAAAACTAAAAGTGTGATTTTCTCAAAAAGTGTATATCTTGAGTATACCGAATAAGTTTGCACTCCCTATCTCAAAGATGTTTCAAACAACTTTTTTTCTGAACGTTAATAAACCCAGGCAGTTTTTAATCAAAACAAAATTTCAATTTCACACCTTTTTGTATGGTGTAATGAGACAAGAAGGTATGTTCCTCACGCAGTACATTTGAATGCATACACTGTAGTGGGTTTATAGCTTGACATGGTGCTCAAAAACAGTATGTCTGATATCACAGTTGTTTGTACTCCCAATCTTTCGAAGTGAACATTTTCAGACTCCTACACAGTTATCAAACTCAAAGGACAATGATGAATTAAAATGTTGAACATTTTTGCAAAATACAGTTCCTTTATCCCATGTTATAGCTGTTTCATACACCATGGGGTATCGTGCAGTTAAACATTTAAGGCTTTTAAGCTACATGTTGTAACATAATGTGGTTTGCCATGATTTAAAGCCAGCTTAAGAGTTAGTGACCAGGCACTCAGAGTCCACTTCTCTTACATAAACAGGACAACCTTAGTACTTCTGTTGCCTAGCAACTGCCCAGACCAGTCACCTTTGAGTGTCCGATTAGCACAGACATTAAAGGTACACACCGGCTTCGTTGAGCTATTTGGGCTACAAAATAGACTAAAACATGATTCCAAAGGTCTTCCTGAAATGGAGAAGATTGGTTCATAAAAGAAACCATCAAATTTGGCCGTTTTCGAGCATTTTTCAAAAAACAAAGGTCAAGTGACTTTTCGGAACCAAAATGTGGTCACGTGATCTTCAGAATTAGTTTTTTCTTCCAGCCGTATAAAAGTAAATTACTGAACCAAATCAAGTATTTTTTTTAAAACAGTTATTCATGAGTATTTGGCGAAAAAGACTATGTATTCAGTTTATGGATGCAAGTTGTAAATAATGATGAAAAATCGAACGTAAGATTTGCATTCAGAGAGTCCGTGCACGGAAGCGTGTTTTTATGGCGCATCAGCGTGGGGAGCTAGCGGGTAACCCTTGGGGTCATGTCCCGCACAGCCGGTGCAGTGTCTCGCCGGGCCGCAAATTTATTTTCCGCAGCACACGTCGGCTATGGAATCAACAGTTAAGGGATAGGGAAGAAGAGAGACAAACCACGGAGGCATGAACTCTGAGCCTGTGGAGGGGTAGGAAGCCAGACCATTAGTTACATTTTGTTTTACGAGGGTTTTAGTCTGTAGCCTTAGCTATTATCCCCGAACTATTGTCACGTTACGTGATCCCTGCGCTACACACGCGGTGGGTGGGACGACAACGAATAGCTTTACGGTGTGGATCGGACTGTGTTTATGTTGGTTTTTAAATTACACGTGAATTTGGCTTGACGGATATGAAGACTGGATCCTTATGCCTGGCCATTGTTATAATTAATACATAAACAGATACTAGTCTACTTAAAACAATGTCACGTAAACTTGACAGTTGCAACGGCTGGAAAAGTGTATACGCTGACCTTTGACCGCATTTTGTTTTTTTCACATTTTTCGTTAATTACGTGACATTTTGATGATTTTTTTTAACAGCAACCATTGAAAAATTATTGTCTGTGATTCAACATCACTAAATCAGGTAAACAGTAAGCCGGTGTGTCCTTTTAAGGGCCACATTGCCACATACGAATCCATTCTTTTGATCAGAGTACTATACTGAACACCCTCTGACAAATGTGCATGGCTAAATCTGAAGACACCAGCCCTCAGTTTCTTTGATGAAAGAATTCTCACATCTGTTAGAGTTAGTAGACTCTAAAGTTGTTTAATTACATTTTAACTATAACTATGGAGACACTATACAGCAAAGGAAAGGAACTGAAATGAGCAAATCCAAAGTTTGAGAACGTAATTTTTCTCAAGGGAGGACTTCATGTCTGCTTCAACTTCCTGGAGGCTAGTGGCCAACACATGGAAAGTGCTTGGAAAGTTGACAAACTTGCCCAAAGTGTGGTTGAGCAGTTCAAAAAGAGGGATGGCAATCACAGAGCAGAACTTTACGAAGCAGTTGGCCAATTTTAGGATTTTAGAAGCTTTTTCAGCAATACAGCCGTGGCTCACCATCGCACCATCGACGACCACAGCAACCATGACCGGTTGGGACCTGCTTATTTCGCAGATATGAAACTCATTGAGAAGACAGCACCAGAGGTTTATGCAGTATACAGTAATGGAATTTTTGTGTGTGAAGCGAACAAAGTGTTTCAACCAGGTTCCCACTGATCACGCAACTGAGTGGATGAACAGGACATGCAAAATGCAGAATGGCATAAATGGACAAGCCAGGGACAAATTTTGTATTACATGGTCCGAGCGATCACGCATCACACAAGACATAAGATCTCTCTTCAATTTGGAAGATGATGAGGAAGAAACCACTTTCAGCCACTCCATTAGACTTCCTTGCACAAATCAAGTTGTTGATGACGTTAGGAAGCTTACCACACAACTTACAAGATTTGACGTGTTCAGAATAAACCCCACCTTGGCTGAAGAAGACGACGACACCGACTCTGATAATGTTAGAGAGATACCACTATCATTGGCAACCAGAGACATTGCACCAAGTGAGATGGTAAGTGACTCGATCAAAGCAAGTGGGAAAGAAAAAGCCACAGGTTTGGGGCCAATTCATTGCCTTGGATGACAACAAAGCTGATCTCACCAAGTTCTTGTCAGACGCCAATTTTTACAAGTTTTACATCATCTCTCCTCGTGGACCTGGCATCTGTAACATCAAGGAGCCCACCACCTGTTACTATCTCAGATCTTTACAAATAATCCTTGCCCTTTTCTACGATGGCGAGCTATCTTCTCGGGGAGTTTCATATCTGCGAGATAAGAAGGTCCCAATTGGACATAGTTGCTGTGGTCATCGATGGTGAGCCATGGCCAGATGGCTGTATTGCTGGAAAAGCTTCTCAAAGGAGAATCCAGTTTCCGTCCCTCTGAGCCCTGATGAAGTTTAGCAGAATCTCCACCAACTCCATGTAGGAATCTTACCACACAGCATACAAGATTTGTGAACATTATAATTTATATGAACACAGGTGGTGTAGTTAAAATCTTTAATGAGCTCTTGAACATTGTTAGGCCTACTGCTCAGAAAAACTGACAGCTAGTCTACCGCTTCGTAATAGTCTGTTTTGTAATTGCCATCTCTCTTTTTGAACTGCTTAACCACACTTTGGGCAAGTTTGTCAACTTCCAAATCTTTTTGTTCATCATTTTTAACCAGCCAAGATTCAAGCATAAACCATTGATGCGCCACAGAGCCTCGTAGGTCAGTGTCCTCTAACAGCATGATAATAGGCTTTGACTGGAAGCATTGTATCAATCCTGATCAAGCCAAACACATGCCTCTGTCCACAGGTCATCAAGCCCAGCGATTTTCATGTGTTGGCCACTAGCCTTCAGGAAGTTAAAGCAGACATGGAGTCCTCCCTTGAGAAATGCTGTGCATGTATAGTGTCTCCATAGTTACCATATGTTAAATGTAATTAAACAACTTGAGTCTACTAACTCTAACAGTTGTGAGAATTCTTTCATCAAAGAAACTGAGGGCTGGTGTCTTCAGATCTAGATTCAGATAAAGGAATTGTTTTTCGCAAAAATGTTCAACATTTTAATTCATCATTGTCCTTTGAGTTTGATAACTGTGTAGGAGTCTGAAAATGTTTACTTGGAAAGATTGGGAGTACAAACAACTTTGATATCAGACATACAGTTTTTGAGCACCATGTCAAGCTATAAACCCACTACAGTGTATGCATTCAAATGTACTGCGTGAAGAACTTACCTTCTTGTCTCATTACACCCCACAAAAAAGGTGTGAAATTGAAAAGAAAATTTGATTAAAAACTGCCTGGGTATATTAACCTTCAGAAATAAAAAAAATTGTTTGAAACAATCTTGAGATAGGGAGTGCAAACTTATTCGGTATACACAAGATATGCACTTTTTGAGAAAATCACACATTTAGTTTTCATTTTACTATACGTTTGTGTACAAGATAAAAGATTAACCCTTAGTTTTACAGGCTTGGTTCGTCAATATGATGATAAAAATACATTTTGTGCAAAATCCAAAAATCCCAAATTTGACTTTTTTTTTACCTTTTTGACCTCAAAATGAACATACAAAAGGGTGTGCACACAAACATAAGTGAAAATAGAGGCGAAAACAGCAATTTTTATTTTATGCAAATTATGCATATTTTCTGTGATTCCTTTTTTCTACTTTTTTGATACCTTGTTTTGGAGGGTTTCAAGAGACATTTGCATGCAAATTTGAGGTGAAAATTATGTCAATTTTACTACTATCAGGGCATATGTATACATAAATAGAGGCGAAAACAGCATTTTTTAATTTATGCAAATTATGCATATTTCCCCTGCTTACTTTTTTCTACTTTTTTGATATGTTGTTTTGGAGGTTTTAAGAGACTGTTGCAAAAAAAATCATTTCTGTTGCAATTTTGTCTAGGTCAAGCCATTTTTTGCTTAGATTGACCAGACTATAATTGAAGCTACGTGGTCAACATGTTACGTAGGTGATGCATGTTTGAAGCCATCAAAGCCAAGAAAAATGCTGTACTCTGAGGTTGTCTTGATTGGCTACAAATCGAATGTATTGTGAAAAGCGGAATGGCTGAGAAGTCGGCGAATAAAAGTCATTGGATGTGCGACAACTGTAGTCTTAAAAATAACTTGTGAGACAACAACCTGACGTTGACTTTTCGAGTCTGAGTTGTACAGTTTTTGTGTTTAGACTTCTGATTTATTTGCTTGGTGAAATCAGATCTTTTGCAAGCTCAACTGTGGCTCAACTAATATGTCTACTCGCCGTAAAACTTATACCTCGTTCCTGAAAATATGATTGCATGAACATTACGAAGCGGTAACGCAGGGAAAATAATTGTCATTTTGCACCACCCTTTGTTTTGTTTACTTCGTTTGAAATGAATGTAAATGCAAACTAGTCTTTTTTAAGTAATTTGATGACGACTGTATAAGCTTCGTGGCGTAAGAGTTTCTTCAATCTTTCTTTGAAAGTAAATTTAAGTGTGACAAGTATCACAGTGATCTGGAACCGTAATGTATGTTTTTGCACCACCCTTTGTTTTGTTTACTTAGTATGAAATTAGTGTAAATGCAAACTAGTCTTTTTTTAAGTAATTTGATAACGACTGTATAAGCTTTGTGATGACGTAAGAGTTTCTTCAATCTTTCGTTGAAAGTAAATCTAAGTGTGACAAGTATCACAGTGATCTGGAACCGTAATATATGATTTTGCACCACCCTTTGTGTTTGTTTACTTCATTTGAAATGAGTGTAAATGCAAACTAGTCTTTTTTTAAGTAAATTTATAATGACTGTATAAGCTTCGTGGCGTAAGATTTTCTTCAATCTTTCTTTGAAAGTAAGTTTAAGTGTGACAAGTATCACAGTGATCTGGGGTAAACTCCTATTTTGTATGTCAGTCGTTTGCTCAATCATTTAGCAAAGACATTGCCCAACGGCCATTGGTCAATAATTGCCCAAAATATGTATAAGCAGACTATTGTACAAACGTTGGGCAAAAAGTTGGGAAATTTTTTGCCCAACATTCTAACAGTGATAATCACAGCGAAACTTCCATGTCGAGATGCAACACGTCTGAACACTGAAGGTTAAAGAAACCAACTTCAGATATAAAAAGACGAAAAGAATAGATGTATAGACAGAAAAAAATACCTGTCATGGTAAAAAAAATCACCGGAAAACTACAACAATAATTTATTTTAAAGTTTTATAACGACCCCTTATATTTTGAAGCTTTTGTTTCTTTTAAAACATTTGTTAACTTTTAAGTTGACAAGCTCCGAACATTAGCAGAAGTAAAGACGATAACATCGATATTAGGGCAAACATTCTCAGGGCTAGAGCAAAAGATTTAGTTTTTATTTAAAACTTATCGGGTACATGCTTTAACGTTGAGGGTAACAAAGCATATAAATGAAATGTAATAAGCAAGGAAACGCCTCTTATAACTGAAGTGCCAGTAAAAGAGCTCATGTCAGCTTACTCGTGGAGCAATAGCTTATGTTGAATTTGAACGCACACAAGTTGAAATTCATTGCACATCAACCAAAAGAAAACGCAAGCTAGCAACAAATTCATGTGCACTTTGATGAGTCTTAATTTTATTTAAACAATTGAAAATTTATAGGTAGTAGAAATTCAACTTCAGCATGGTCAAAGTGTAGTCTTGAATGTCTATAAATGAAATAAAATGACGGAAACGATTCTGAATGAGAAAAACGAAAGTCGTGTGTGCCAAAAACGAAATTGAATGCATTAGGGCATAATAGCTAAAAAGAAAGCCTAGTTCGAGTGGATTCGAGGGAAATGCATGAGTTTAAATGCGTGTTAATGAAATTTAATGAACTTTTAATGAAATTGGCCGAGCAAACCAATAGATTAATTTCGCATCTGAGACAAAACATAGGATTCAAACTGCCTCATAACCACTGGGCTACCTCGATGGTCACTATAGTGGTAAGACATCTGCTCTAGCACGGCAAATAATAATAATAATAATAAAGTAATAAAGATAAATAAAGTAATACAAGTACAGGTCCAGCTTTTACCACAAGGGCTAAAGAATTACTGGTAATGCATGGTGAATGATGAGTACAGCACAACCCAAGAAAGGAAGGACAGGCTAAAAATAACGTGCTATAAGTCAATTTCCGTAATTAAACAGAATTATTAAATTTCATAATGAGGTCAAATACATGTATATGCAGAATCGTTTCTGATTTTTTTGTAATTTTCAAACGAAGAAAAAAGAAATAAAATATTACATGCTCCGGCTTTTACCACCTATGCTAACTAATTACTGGTTCATGTTTGTTGTGTGTGGGGCATGACCGTGTGCTCTAAAAAGCTTTGAGGACAGGATGTCAAAAAGACGTGTTTTTAATCATTTTCCATTAATTTAATTTTATATTATTGAGGTTACATAAATGGAGAATCGTGTTGGGCACGACCGTTTGGTCTGCACAGCTATACCCCTAGTAGACGGGCTGTCAAAAGACGTGTTTTAAGTCAATTTCCATTGTTTAAAAACATGATTTGGTTTAATATTAGTGAGGTCACATATCTGGAGAGTCATTTGTGATATTTTTATAATTTTCCTGCGAGGAATAAAGAAATAAAAGCAAGCTCCGGCTTTTAGAATCTTCACGTATGGTGCGAATGGTGCATGACTGTGTGTTCCACACAGCTATACACCTTGTAAGGACGGGCCATCAAAAAGACGTGTTTTTAATCATTTTCCATTATTTAAAAACATGATTTAATTTTATATTATTGAGGTTACATAAATGGAGAGTCGTTTGTGGTTTTCTGGTAATTTTCCAACGAGAAATAAAGAAATAAAAGTATAGCTCCGGCTTTTACCATCTTGCTGAAATATTTTTCTGGTTCATGTACGGTGTGTGCTGCTCATGACCGTGTGTTATACACAAACTATACCCCTAGTAAGGACAGGCCATCAAAAAGACGCGTTTTTAATCAATTTCCATTAATTAAAAGCATGATTTAGTTTAATATTAGTGAGGTCACATGTATGGAGAGTCGTCTGTGGTTTTTTGGTAATTTTCCGACGAAGAATAAAGAAATAAAAGTGTAGCTCCGGCTTTTACCATCTTGCTGAAATATTTTCTGGTTCTATGGTACGTGTGGCGCACGACCGTGTGGTCTACACACCCCCAGTGAGGCAGGCTGTAAAAAAGACGTGTTTTGAATCCATTTCCATTATTAAAAACATAATTTAATTTTATATTAAGGTCACATACATGGAGAGTCGTCTGTGTTTTTTTTTGTAATTTTTCAACGAGGAATGAAGAACTAAGTACAGCTCCGGCTTTTACGACCTAAAAAAAAATAAGTACTTGTTCATGGATGGTGCGGGCTGTGAGGCGCACGGACCGTGTGGTCTACTTGTGTCTCCGTACGTTTATTTTCCCTTTCGCTTTAGGGCGTTCTGATGTTGGCTGTTATATTGCACGCACGATGTGAATTTATGTTACTTTACTCTGTGAAACGAATTTTTGGATAATTCCTCACCCATTGGGAACAAAAGTGAATCCCAACCCTCCGTACTGCCTCAGAACCTTCCAAACTTTATTTGGAGTGCGTGAGTAGTTATTTTTAATGATCTACACGTAACAAACACAACCTCCGGCTAGCTCAGGCTACCTCCGACCTCCGACTTTTACCAACACCCATAAAATGTTAACCTACAACGACCATTTTGAAAACGTATTATAGCGTTACAGAGACCCAAAATTTTAGACCCCTATGGCTCATGGGGGAGCCTGTTATTTTCTAGAATAGAAGTAAGTGTCACCATAGAGGAAGGCGTGCACTTCTGCTTACATTTCAGTTGGCCAACAAATTTGTTTCATATTCAAATCTGGTTTAAAGTTTGTTTTACAAAATTCCTTTACAAATTGATTCTTCAGCTAACCTTTTTCCCCGTGGAAGAAAACTGGACGCCGCTTCCCCTGGTGAAGACGGGAAACTCCAAGCCAAAACGGCAACCATCATCAGTGATTTCATCTCATCTCCATCTCCATTGAATGATTGATTAAGTCAGCAAAATATCCTGCCGGATACATCAACGCTAACTTGCGCACTGCGTGTGGAAATAGACTACTGGTGGATATTACTGATATGTCCCTTGAATTCAGCTAGTGTTGCGCTGTTCACAGCAGCCGAGGAGAGTGAGTTCCCGTGTTTAACACTCAGTTGATACGAAGAATGTCTTTGAAGGCCCTAGCTTTGTGACTGACTTGAATGAAATTTTTGTTGTTTCCCCTTGTATCTCTGGTATTAGGCTGAACATAGTTGTGAAGTGGAATGTCGACCAACCCATTTTTCATCTTGTAGAGCATACATAATTTCTGTTGAATTCTTCTGTTCTGTAGTGTGTCCCATCCCAAGTCATCCAGAAGTTTAGTAACAACAGTTCCCGTATCCCTTTGGTAGTTTCCTGTGCAAAATCTAGCTGCTTGACGTTGAACTCTTTCAAGTGAGTTAATGTTCTGCTTTGTTGAGGGGTCCCATGCGGATGCAGCATATTCTAAGAGTGGTCTCACTAAGCTCAAATAGGCAGTTGCTTTCACTTCACTGTTACAGATCCACAAATTCCTGCGGATAACATTCTGCACTCTTTGAGCTTTCTTGATGGACTCCTGAACATGGATGTTCCAGCTGAGGGTAGATATGTGATTTCCTTCGTAGATGAAAGCCGTCATGTTGTCCATTCCCGGCGTGCAAAACAAACAAGCCCAAACATCACTTGAGACAATAGAGACTGTGAATTGACAAAAGGAATTCACCGGTGGACATTATTTTGTTATAATCCCAACGAAAGACTGAGCTTTAAAGATCTGTCAACTTGTTGCATGTCACATTCTTCGCAGGCGCAGACGTTCTCTCTCTCTTTTTAACCCATATAAAAATGACAAGGCGCCCGCTATCTTCACTGCACATGAATACCATACAGACGTCTCGGATTTGGACAAGACTTGGGGAATAGATGTCCCATCGGCCACTAAACCAATCTGTACATCATTTGCATATAATTAGAATAACTTGGTTACGGCATGGAGCAATAAACTATGCTCCATTGGTACAGTTAGTGAATGGCAGAATTTTAAGTCTCAAAGCTTACTTTTTATACACTTCTTACAACTCAGTACAAGAACAGTTCGTCCTGGGAAACGTTTCCATATACTCCAATGTGAGAGAAAACTAAACTAGACTAAAAATTGCCTCGTGTGCGGCCAGTGTAATGAAGGTCAAAGGTAATAAAAGAGTTTTTTTCTGACCATGTTTGACAAAAGTGCCATTTTATCTTTAACATTGTTACCTTAAATATTGTTTAGACCTGGATCTGGACACTGGTCCAGATCTTGTTTCACTTTTCAAACCTCAAAAAACCTTTTCACATCAAAAACCTTAATAAAAAAAATAATAATAATAATAGAATTTCTATAGCACCATTCCATCTAGATCGCTCAGCAACAAGGGGGAAATAATTTTTTTTTTTTTTTTTTAAAGAGTAACTGGAAACAGGTTAGTTTTTAAGTTGCTTCTGAATGACGAAACAGTGTCCAGTAATCTGGTGTGAGAGGGTATATCATACCATCACGGCACTGGATCAAAGACCTTTTTTTCAAATCGTCTGGATTTCAAATGAGGCTATAAAACTGAAAAGAAAATATTTCAGCAACTTTTTAAAAGGCACTCCAATATGTGTGTTTAACACAAAGTAGAAACTTCAGCAAATTAAAGAATAGCATGAACATTTGCTGTCACACATCAAGGCTCACCCTTGCAGATACAGATCATCCATGCAGTGTCTAGTTAAAGACTTGTTTGTGCAAGTATAAGATTTGCCCTGGCGAATGCACACCTGGAACCCCATTTGAAAGAGCTGCTAAGGTAGAAAATATTGCTCAAAAAGATTCTGATCAACAGAAATGAGCAGGATACCAGCACAGATGATATATACGTGTCACGGTACTTTAGCTGGTAACCTTATTCTGGTAATAACAATGTTGTTGTGCTTAGCTACTTTTTGTTCTTAAGAAGCTTCGTCATGACGATGGGCCAAACTTCTTCATAGAATAGCAGAAAATGTTGCTTAACAACTTACTGATAAGCAATAATTAGCAGGATACCAGTCACACATGGTAAATGTAGGGTGGTATTACTATTTTGGCTGGTAACCTCATTCTGGTAAGCATAATTTTGATGTGCTTAGCTACACTTTGTACTTAAACAACTCCTTAAATTTGGCCCTGGGCCCAAATTCTTAGAGCAGCTTAAGCAGAAAAAAGCAATTTTCTGCTTAGCAGAAATGAGCAGTATACCAGTCACACATTATACACATGACATGGTAGTTCGGCTGGTAACCGTAATCTGGTATGCATCATTTTTGTTGTGCTTAGCTCCTTTTGTGCTTAAAGAGGTTGGGCCACGCTAGAGGTCACTCTTAAAAAAAAATTTACATCCCTAAATACACCTATATCTACCAAGCAAACACTGTGACAGAGTTATAGAATGAATGGGTATTCGTTTACAACGCAGTTTCTAAGCCTCTTTTCACCCCCGCAAAATAGGGAGACTGCCAACAATAGGACTAGATAGCTCAGTTGGTAGAGCGCCGCTACGTTAATCTGGAGGTTGCAGGTTCAAATCCAGCTTCAGTAAAATTGTCTTTGTGTAATCTTTGTAGTACTGATTTTATTATAAGTTTAAATGCTCCTTATCACCCAAGGTTGACTTGACGCCTTGAGAGAAGGGTTTGACTCACTTACATAATTGCTCTTTACAATGCCAGTAATGTCAATACCCTGTTGAAAATTACTACAAAATTAATTAATGCAAACTTCCCAAATTATAAAAACAAAACATGATTCCCCCCAACATCTCTGCCCTTTTTATAATTGTCCGTTTACTTCCATTCTAAGGTCTTTCTAGTTTAAAGAGAAATCTTCATTACTTCCCTCAGCACCTTAGGAGTTTTTCGTTCTGTAATACAAGCCAAGCCTGTGGGAACAGTGTGTGCTTTGTGAGAGCAGCAACATTATTTTGTAGCTGGTGTGCTGGATTGAACTAAGGGAACTTTTAGTAGACATGTATATTGCACATTATGGCATAATCATCCTCCAAATCAAACTAAAATTGTCTTTAAAATCTGCAATAATTCCAGTGAAAGTAAGAATGTAAAAATGGTTGCTCAATTTGCCCTTTAGGGGTCATGCCAAAATGAATTTAGACTTTTAAACTTTGATCAAACTGCCGGTCGCCAAAAGAACCCAGCACACCCAGGCCAAACAAAACCCCATCATTCCAGCAGGCTTGAATATAGAACTACACTTAAAGCTTACGACTTAAAGGAACATTACAGAATTGGTTTTTGCTAACAGTTGCTGGCAGTGTCAGCACTTTATGTAATCCACCATATACATAAACTGACAAACCTGTAGAAGTTTGAGATCAATCGGCCATCTGGGTCACGAGAAAATAGTCAAAAACCGATTACACATTTGCATAAAATCATACAGCTTCAACAAATGAACAAAACGCTCACTTTGCGATAAACTCCAATCGGAAAATTAGTTTATTCATTTCTCATCAAATATGGCATTTCAGACAGAAATATTTCAAGGGATGTTTTCTACTATCATCATCATTAGACCTTTTAAGTTTTATGTAAATCTGTGATAAAAAAGTACATTTTACAAGTTTTTTGCTTACCAATTCTGTAAAGTTCCTTTAAAACCTTGCAGCGAGGCACCCAACCACAGTGCTGTGGCACATATCAAGAAAAACATAACCATTTCAAAATGGTAGATCCCAACCCCGTGATACTCCTTGATATCCTGCAGTGTACCAATACACACGTTTTAGGAGTGGTGTCAATCAACAGGGGTTGTAAATTTGGTCAGAAGGGGTGGTGAAAAAAAAAAAAATTCCCATAGCTCATGCACAAACTCCTATCTCTGAGGCACGTGCACCACAGATCACTACCACAGCTTGGTGGTAAGGCTTGTTGTGTCTGACAGCTCTAGGTTCATTGGCCTTTTGTGAATGAAGGTCTTGTGATCTTGTGCCGACAGCAGACTGGTTCAGCAGACATAAATCATTGAGATAAGGCAGAACAGACCCTCTTAACCTAACAGACCCTCTTAACCTACATGTATCAAATGGGCCTGCCACACCTCTGTGGCATGATGACGTAACATCGTTGGGCCAAACAGGTGCTCCGTTGCAAGGTTAAGGACACGACTGTCCAGACTGGGACTCAACCCCACACTCTGAGGGACTATGATGAAAATTGATGTTCCTATCTACCATCTTAGAGGCAAATCAATCACGAAACAATGGACCCGCATAGCTATATGTACACAAGTGTACTTGATGGGCCAATAAGTAACCTTCTCTTGGCCTCATAAGAGGGCACCCTACTCTGGTCACATTATGCGCATAAATAATAGTGGTTTCTTATATAGCGCTCATATCGGTCACTCAGTGACGCTCAAGGCGCTTCAACATTCAGTATTTTCCTGCAAGTAATTGTGGAGCTACGTTTTGAAGTATTAGACTTACTCCTTTACATAGCACCATGTAATGGTTTACAAGGTGCTGTGGCGCATAATGCAGCCAATCAAACCAGGAACACCGGGGCGAACCCCTTCTCTTTTCGATAAGTGCACTGGGTTCTTTTACGTGCATTACACAACACACGGGACCTACGGCTTTACGTCCCATCCGAAGGACGCAGCAATAATGGTCTTGCTTAAGGACACAAGTGTCACGACCAGGAATCGAATCCACACTCTTCTGAACAGAAACACCAGAGCTTGAGTCCGGTGCTCTTATCCCCTCGGCCACGAGACGCCACGAAGTCTTTCCTTGAAATGAAGATTACCTTTTTATTGTATGGTCTGATGTACTCCCACAGCTGTAGTAGTGTACTGAATTTGCTGAACAAGCCAGTGAAATTCTGTGGATGGATAGAAAAATATAAATTGGATCAAACAACAAATTATAAAGTACACAAACTTCTACTAAATGACATTGTTTTGAATGTTGTTTCTAAATGACAATGTGGGATTGAACAATGAAAAATTGACTAGAGCGGGATTTGAACCAACGACCTCCGGATTAACGTACCGGCGCTCCACCAACTGAACTATCTAGCCCTATGTTGGTGGTCTCTATTTTTTGTCAATATCTTTGTTCGGGGGTCCCAGTCAGAAACCATACAACCGTTAACTGCCATGTAGCCAGGGATCACACCCAAGTTTACGATACAACCTGGGAAGCGGCAGCCAGGGGATCACCTTAAGGGGATGCAACTTTTTTATTTTAAATATCAAGTAATGAACCACAAGGGCAACTGACTGGGTAAATTTTTAAAAATTTGTGGTTGAACGAAGAAAAAATTGACTATAGCGGAATTTGAACCAATGACCTACGGGTTAACGTCTCCCTATTTTGTCAATATCTTTGTTCGGGGTACCAGTCAGAAGCCATACAACCGTTGAACAATTTTCCCAGTCAGTTCCCTTTGTGATTACTTACT
The DNA here is from genome assembly GCA_032158295.1 of Pycnopodia helianthoides. Taxonomy (NCBI): domain Eukaryota; kingdom Metazoa; phylum Echinodermata; class Asteroidea; order Forcipulatida; family Asteriidae; genus Pycnopodia; species Pycnopodia helianthoides. The sequence goes on along the minus strand of CM063244.1, from coordinate 17,762,376 downwards.
TGAAGCTTTTGAAACATTTACAGACACTTCTGGTGCATTCAATTCTAAAAGATGAATTAAGTGTAAAATGGTGTTGTTCCCTTTTAGCTACCTGAACACACCCAATATAAGATCGTTTTCATTTGTAAGAAATTTAAACTGAAACAAGGCTAAAAACCACTTGTGATAAGGGGCTACATAGGAAGAAAATCTAAGTCCTAAAAAACTCAGGGAATTTGAAGGTGGCATTCATAACTCTCTTAAAACTGGTTTAGATGGATGGAGGGAAACATGCACCGGGGAAGGAGTTCTAAATAGATGCAGTATATGGCTCTACATCCCGGCATATAGTGTATGGGTGAGAACAAGCAGAAAGCCTGGTTTCACATTCAAACCCCCTGATTGCGGAACTAAGTTGCATACAGATCTACAGAGAGAAAGAGGTTGTAATGATGAGTCCAACTCTTCACCCCCAAAAATAAGAATAATCTTGTCTTTTTCTAATTGACCATAAAAATGAATGTACGGCAACAAAACATGGAGTCTTACCTGGCAAGTTGCAATCAGTTCCTTGTTGAGTTCTTCGAATGACACTCTGGGCATGTTATAGATACCTTCGTAGTAGGACTGGACCAGAGATTCAATGCGTGCAAGGTCTTTGTTAAACAACAGCTTGCTCAAGTCTGAGTTCTAAAGGAATAAAACAAAACAGCCACAGAAACAAACCACACAAATATCTTTCAAAACTCACCCTCTACGTCCCCACACTTAGTGTCTAGAATGTAGTGCACAATTGTAACGACTGCCAATTTCATAAGGGTCATAACTTCTCCGAGATGCTAACTTCATGAGTTTCACAGAAAGTCCGAGCAATGACTAACATACTAAGCTTCCCCACCCAAACCCACACTAATCATACAATCTTTGTCTTGCCGATTTTCCGATTGCTAACTTCATGAGCCCCATAGAACGAATGAATGTCATAGATTGCCTGTGCAGCGATCACTATACTAAATTCCCCCTATCCCTACCAACACTGACCATACAATCTTTACCTTGCCGATCAAGTGTGGTTTGCGGTGACACCATGTGAATAAATCTCTTGTGAGTAGTAGTGGTTCTGAGAAGAACTGGTGGTTCTAAGAAGAACCAGTGGTTTGACAACTCAATGTTTCTACCAGTTAATCTCTTCGACAGTACTTAAGCATGCAGCAACAGAGTCCAGCATTCCCCAGAAGACAATCAGAGCATACTGATCGAAACGTTGAGTTGTCAATTTACAGGTTCTTCTCAGAACCACCACTACTCCCAAGAAATCTTATGCACATGGTGTCATCGCAAACCCCACTTGATTGTACTGCCACTATGCAAAATTTCAAATCCTACAATTACCTTGCCAAATTTCCAAACCCAGGCTTCATGAGCATCATAGAACGCCTGAGCAATACAACCCCTGTGATCCTAATACATGTACATGTAATTACGTGTGTTCAACGCACGCTGTCAATCATTCTCTGTGTGTAAGTCCGTTAACCCTAGTGGGCGGCGCTAATCCGTTATGAAGGTTCTAGAATGATCTAGGTTAGTACTTTCCAGAAAACAACACAAATCCTTTATATACGGGCTGGAGATAAATCTTGGACAGGACACAAATACTCAAGACTGGTGGAAGCTACGACTTCTGTGATTGTGATTCAACTCGATGGAGGAGCTTGTGATAGAGTTCGCTTTTGACCGAGTGCAGTTAAAGGACAAAGTAACAACGGTCAAGTGTCTCGCCCAAGGGCACAAGTGTCAAGACCAGGACTCAAACCCACACTCTGCTGAACAGAAACACCAGAGCTTGAGTCCAGTGCACTCTACTGCTCGGCCACGACCTGCGACATCTAGCAGTAGAGGCTTCACACTCACGTCAACTGTTCTTGCATCATTAATAGAACCCCTGCACAGGCCGCCATTGCTGAGGTCAAACAATGAAACTGTGCATGTGTGTATGCCCCATGCACACAACTCTCAGCCATTCAGAGGTCATTCTTTGACGTCAGTGAGGGTGCTGTTTGAGCTTGTGACATCATAATGCAAAGGATCTTTTTCTTACTGACACTCTACAATAGTTTTTCATGGTCGTCGGCATTTTAGCCTTAGCCAGCAAATGTAGTAAAGTCACCCAGATTAAGGTTGTATCAGAATTGGTGGCTACAGCTACAGCTAGGACTGTTGCTAAGGCTGCTGAAAATCTAGCAGTAGCCGGAGCTGTAGCCGCCATTTTGAACACTGCCTAAAATTCAGTCGTTTTGTGGAATAAAAATCAGTATTTTTCTTTTAAACACTGATCTGCCAAAAAAAAGGTTTGTTGCTTTGACATTTTTTAACATAGATGGGTCTCGTGCTTGGCACACTAGTCTTTCTTGAAATATTGGTAGACAGCAAATTGGCAAACAGGCTTCCATACACACCTCCCGAAAGGAAATGTGAGTTGGTGAACTATGTAGATGAAGTCACCACAAGAAATCATATTACAGGCTGGCATAGTTAACCTATCATTCAATACTGCAGTGGATTATATTGAATGGTCAGGCAGTACGAGGGTTGATTGTGGAAGTTGGTGTGCTATACTCTGTAGATATAAACGTTTTCACGACCGGATATATTGTGCGCTAGCATAGTTAACCTACCATTCAAACCACAGTAGATGATATTGTGAGGGTCCAAGATATCCCCCTAAACACTCCACATTTTTCTAAACAGGCTGACATGTTTATTCATCAGGAAATTCCACTGTGTATTGTGCCCTGGCATGCCCCTACCGACTGGAGGTACTGGATTTCATGCTTGTAACCTCCCTTTTTCTGCGGGTTACTTTGTAGACAGGCTGTCACCATTTTTGTTCAAGGGAAAGCAAGTCCGAGTGGTCCGAGATTCCAGCAAACCATGGCAGATTATCTGCAGTGGCATACAGCCAAGGTTTTGCAATTCCTGGTGAATGCATACTTATATTTTCTCAAAACAGAACAACAAATCCGGTGCTTATTGTGAGAACCTTTGTTGTCATTCCTTTGTCAAATCAGGGTTTCATTATGGCGTTGGTATTTTCAAAGGAAAACGATTACTCCCAAAGCTAAAAAAAAAGTAACACAGCACAAAATTTGGAAAACCGACGCAAAGTGGTTAACTACTGTCTTCTTTGCTAGAGTGGAACTTACATGATAGTACTTCAGTGTGCCAACTCTTTTCCAACCTTCAAGTGTTGGGCTATTAGGTTCAACATCGTGAAGGATTATGTGTCCGGCTGTTCCAGTTCGCCACTCTGAAAGGGAAAGAATTTTTTTTAAATGGTGTTAAATCAAAATCACAATAAAGAGAGGTTTGTGGTAGCACCATGGAAATATCTCGTATGAATTGTGTGGTCTCTTAAAAGAACTGGTGGTGTAACAGCTCACAATCTAGAGAGGCTAGTAGTAGCACCGTTGAAATATCTCTTTTAAAATTAAGTGGTCTTTGAAAAGAGCTGGTGGTGTAACAACTCACAATCTAGAGAGGTTTGTGGTAGCACCAAGGAAATATCACATTATTGTAGTTGTATATTGTTGTTGCCAAGCATATATTAGGCCCCCAAAAAATCGTAAAATTTTATTTTAATTTTTTTTTTTTACAAAAATTTTATTTTTTACGAAACAAAAAGCGGAAATAAAAAATTGTATGTGGCTGACAAAGGATTCCAAGTAGACTCAGTTAACCCCAATGGAAATAAGGCTCTTGGCTTTCTTGAGTTATCCTTGGATGAATGTTCTTGTGTTTTATTCTTGTACTGTTCAGTGTGACTTTTTAAAAAATTGATTAGTCGATGACCTTTCACATACCACTGCAAGTGTATTCTGATAAACCAATATCGAAACTTGTATCCAAAAAACCAAAATCTTGTCATTGGGCAACTCCAAATGCCCAGCCAAGTTTAAAACATGAGTTTAGGCCTTTGGGCCTACTTATAACACTCACACCAGCATAATCTCTGGCTTCTTCATACCCAGCAATGTCCAGTCTATCCAGTATCCACGTCTGATGCAACATTTCAGCAACCAACTCCCATTTCTTGTATCTGCTGTGTAAAAGAAAACTTTCAAAAATACCATTAATTTATGTTAATAAATACCTCAGATTTTGTTGCACTCTGATTTGTCAAAGACTGGTCACATGGGGGTTGTATGAACGTGTAATATCGAGACCTGCTCTGTAAACAAGCGAATAAATGAACAAGCATATTCTTGTGTGAAAGTTCTGTATGCACTGTTCTTGTTGTGCAGGAACTATCAAATCAACTGTTTTCTTTATACATACATACAGACGTATTGTTTTTGTTATTTTGTTACTTTGGCAAGGACAGATGGTGCCGCGTCCACGCACATACCACCCGTAGGCCTGATCGCACAGACAATGCATCAATTTAAGGTTGCTGGTATGTTCATGAAACCAGCCTAATATATACCATAAAGCCGAACACCAACCAAAGTATTTGTAATTATGGTGCTGTTTATTTTCAAAACTCATAGTCTGGTTCTTGAAAAGGTGCATAAACAGTTGATTATGGGTAAGAGATTAGGTCCCACACAAAAAAGAACAGCCTACAGAATGGCCCTAGAACATACATGTAAATAGAACAATTCTAAAATATCATCGGAAGAAAAATCACAAACTCTGATGATTTTCACCCTTTTAGTTGTTGTAGGTATTTATCAATGGCAACAACAGTGTGAGGACCCAGTCCTTGGAAGAACACTTCTCCAATGAGGCAATCCTGGACTTGGGCGTAAGGCAGCGTCGTTGACCCAGGGTTTGTCTTTGGTGTGACGTGTGGCTACCTTGTCTGGGAAACATGATTCCATTAATGAACTCAGGGTGGACTAGTAAATCAAAAATTGTTCCTGACAGTTGTCAAAATTAGACAGTTCTTCCCAGTCGATCACAGATAACGCTGATGCAAAAGCGTCCTTCTCCCGACAGCCCATACACCTGGTGGTGACTTTGAGGGTGTAGCCAGTGTTTAATAATGAAGCGTTTGCTGGCGACAACAATACCATGTTGTGATCGGATGTTCCCAGTTGGGAGAGTACTGGTGCTGGCTGGGTTTTCGCTTCCTGGTTATTGCTTCCTGGTTATTGATAACGTATCACATTTCTTGATGTTAAATGGCATCAGCCAGGTGGATGACAAACCAGCAAGCGCCTCAAGATCTTTCAAAGATCTTCAAAGAGCAGTGCGACGATCTAGTAAAAACAAAGTCCATCCATCAAGGCTGGAAAATAACAGCCTGCAAAGTATTTGGTCTTTTTTATAGTCAATCGGATCAAGAGTTTCTGGGTAACTGTGAGCGAGAACCCTTGACAAGTCTTTGCACTTTTGACAAATCACGCATGTTTTTTAGATCGAATAGTTGACATAACTTGAATGTGCAATTAATTGTATAAGGTACCCCAAATTGTAGCTTGTACAGCATTGTGAAATATATCATCACAGTGGCATAAACCCAAAGACTGTGTGATTGTTTTGAATGAAATTTGTTTTTGGATAAGTGTTCTTTTTGCATTTGCATGTAGTATGGGGATCTTTTCCGAGATCCTTAATTTTGCAGGCTTACATTTCAGGTCAGCTACATGTAACTATTGATTTGTTAAAAGTTGTAGTTTACTTTTGTTAATTTATCGCCCAAACTAAACCAAAAGGCTTACATTGTAGCATGGTGCAGACATTAAAGCATCAATAAAACTTGTTAAAAATTTTAAAATTGCAATTAACTGCTGAGAGGCTCTAACTCTGATTAAAACACAAAAACGCCAATTTGTAAAAAGCTTAAAGTTCTTTTAATGAAACTAGAACATGTATGTTACTGTCACGGTTTGAAATGTAATCAACTGCAATACACCATCAACGTCAGTGATATGTGTATCGACCAATCTAAATGTGCAAGTGATGCATGCCTCGCCGCCATTGCTGGGCTGGTGGCAACGCAAGGTTTTGTACACAAAGAAATGGAATAATCGTCATCTTTTAAACTTTTTTATGTGAATTAAGTGTCTTCCTCAATGATTTACAAAATTTCCCTGACAGGACAGCATGGCATAATGCTGTTGTAGAACATTCTTATTAAATATTTGCATCTAAACAGAAATTGAATACTGAAATTCTGACCCCCAAAATTGCTGGTGTAATGCATTTTAAACATTTTCGACACACTGTACTGTTTTCAGGATTCAGCTTATGTTTTTAGTTGCAAATAATTATGGTCAGTGTTCTACATTATGTCTTGCTGTCCCGTCAGGTAAATTGTGTAAACAATTGAGCAAGACACCTAATTCGCATGAAAAGTGAAAAAGAGTACTATTTTTCCATGTCTTTGTGTACAAAACCTTGCCCTGCCAGCACCTCAGCAATGGTGGCGCTGCGTGCAGCACTTAATGCCTACGGATTGGTCTATATAAAACCGATGACTGTTCTTGTTCTCAAATGAAATTTGAAACAAGATGTACTGAAAAAATAATGACGAGTACAAAACAAAACATCAAATCCTGTAAGTGTATCAAGTCGAACTTGTTTTAACCATGAACCAATAACAAATACTGGCTTCGACAAATTTAAAGTGTTTTTAAAACTACACTCACACAGAAGTTTTGGAGATGGAAGTAGCATAGCCCTACATGTATATAGGACTCTTCCTCTGTGCTATAAACGGATACTGTACAGAATCCCAAACATGAGGGTCCAATTCCGGGAGTAACACTTTCAGTGCTCCATAACTCAAATCTTACCTGTAAGAAGCTACTAATCTCACCGGATTAACATTCCATGGCTGCATACGTTTTTTAGTGCTGGGTTTTTGGCAGTTGACATTCCTCATACATCTGTCATTCTCGTTAAACAATTCAGATCTCAACGTTAAACATTCATCCTGTAAATCTATTGAACAAGTGTTTGCGCAGGCGCTGCTAGCGCATACCGCAATTCAAATGAATATCCTTAGCCTACTTTGCTAGTGTACGTCCACATGCGACGGGCATCTTTATGATAATGAACAAAACGGATTTTGGAGCTGATATATTTCGCGAAAATTATGGATTTTTGAAGAATATATCACATCCAAAGCCCACCGCCAAAAAATATTTGCTGCCATGGAATGTTAATCGTAAGAGATTAGTAGCTTCTTACAGGTAAGGTTTGAATTATGGAGCCCTAAAACGGACCTTATTTCCATTCCCTTACTGTAGTATTTATAAGAAAGTGAAAGGCCTCCATGGCTGGAAGTGTTTTTCAGAACATCAGGCGTATTGACACATTCACTGGGACAGATGAGTGGAGCTTGATTCATTCATCACATTGGCCATTACTGGGGGTTGAGTATACACAGTTATACATTAAGTGAACCACACTCCGTGGACCAATGATTTTCCAGGTCTGTCAGCAGACAAAGCAACGACCAATAATACGCACAAATCCATCCTCCAGTAACGTCAGAACGAGTCTTTCACAAACTTCAAGACATCCATGAGGAGTTCCAAAAATTTCTGATCAGGTGTTGATGGTAGCCCCCCCCCCCAACAAAAAAAACCCCAATAATAATAATAATTAAAAAATCCTTGGCGGCATTTACAAAATTGTTCTTTTGTTCAATCCTTGACTCTATCGTTTTTCACCGACGCTTGTATCCATGGAGCTATCTAATGTGGTATCCATTTGTATTTCAAGCCCTTTATCATCCTCTGTGGAAAAAGTAAAAAAGACATAACAATTTTTAGAGGACCTTTTTTGTAATAGGTGCTCCAAGGTCAAAATCAGTATGGTGAGGCACTTGTTTTCCAATAGATAGAGTCCTTGTGAAAGCTGAGATGAAGGAGGTAAAATACATGAAGCAATATCTGTCAATTATAAACGGGTCATTTGATGAGGTTGAGGAGTTGTGTGACATTTGTGCTCATTAAAAGTATTTCATGTAACATTCACTTTTGAATGGGAAAGTATTCTGAATGTGTATAATCACTGACAACTTTAACAAATGTTGTCCTTGGTGCACTGTTTCATATAATTACTACATAAAAGTGAGTTTGCATGTGAGGGTTGACAAAGATTTAAAAACCAACAAGCCAGACGTAAGACTGACATAGTCTTCATGTTACGCATAAATAATGTAAATTTTGTAAATTTTGAATCATATTTTGAAACTTTTATCAAAAACCTTCCCACTCAAAGCCAAATGTTACATGAATTGTTTATATAATTTGGGGTTGAGCTATGAAAAACTGACTAAAGCAGGATTTGAACCTGTGACCTCTGGATTCTAGATGAACGTGCCTACGCTCTACCTACTGAGCTATCTGTTGGCAGTCTCCTTATTTTGTCAATATCTTTGTTCGGGTGAAATTCAGGAACCGTTCAACCTGTACTCTGCCACATAGCCAGGGATCACATCCAAGTTTACATAACAACCTGCTGCTTCCCAGGTTGTATGAATACAAAACAAAACGTCAAATTTTGTAAGAGTATCCTGTTGAATTTTTGTTTACCATAAATCAAAATACAAATACTGGCCCCAACCAATTTAAACAGTTTTTAAAACTACACTCACACAAGAGTGAGAGAGTAGGATAGCCCTATATTGACTCTTCCTCTGTGCTGTACACAGATACAGAGTCCCAGACATGAGGGTCCAATTCTAGGTGTAACATTTTCAGTGCTCCATAATCGTAAACTTGGGTTTGATACCTGGCTAATTACAGGAATCAAAGTGGCCTCTTTTTTTTCGCAGGACTCGTATACATCTCTCCTCTCAATCACGTTTTTGAACAGTTTTGTACATTTTTGATTGCCATTGTTCACTTTTTCCTGTGCAATTTTTTAGGTTTGTATTTAATTGTTTGTATTGTGTGTTTTTTAAGGACCTCGATGGAAATAAGCCGATTTTTTCTTCTTTTTTTTCTCTCTGTATGCTTGATTTTAATGCCGAATAAAATAATAATAATAACAGTCCTTAATATCAGACATTCGTGTCGTGTCAAAAAATGAAAATAATACAAATGACAACCAGTCAACTCACCTTCTAGAATTCTCTGTAATTCTTGGATAGAACTGATGAGAACGTGAAACTGTTTCCTTCTGTCTTCCAGCTGGGAACATTAATAACATTACTAGCACAATTACAAAAATGCTTTGTTAAATAACTTCACATTTATATAACGATTGTGGCAGCCAAGCAAGGCACACATGACCCTGCACTTAGTTTCCGACCCGAGGTGGCTGTATATTTATCCTTTATTGGGCTCTTTCTTTTTCATGGGGAATCATATTAATTACACAATCAAACGTACAGCACAGCAATGTGAGAAAATAGTAATGAACTATTCATTTATATTTCTAATTATGCAACACCTTTGCTGAATAGAGCTGAAGCAACAGCCCAAAGGTGGACTTTACAATGAAACAAAATGAATTACTCTATGAATCAAGGGGTGTACAAGCCACATCTCTGTTGGTAAAATAAATCAACTTCAACAGTATTGAACCGTGCTGTGTACTTCATGACAAACCAAAAGAAATTGAACATTTTATTAAAAAAAGGAGATACAATACAGCATTGGTTTTTGGAAGAGTAAAAGCTTATTATCTAGTTTTCAATACACGAGCCCATACATGACACAACCAATTCATGAAAGTTTCATAACATTTTGAGTCCAGTTTTTTTTAAAGAAATCCTTTGAAAAACAATTTGCTTTCTCTTCTGATTATTTTGATTGCTGAAGCAGTACATACTGTAGATGAAGCCATTAGACAATTCAACAATCAAACTCACTATAACCTCTCACACTGATCAACAGGCACCTTTGCAAAGGAGATTCAATCAAACATTGGCTGAAATGCATGACAGAGACCACCTCTCTAAGAAAGCCCACAAGTTTCTTTCCCCAATCGACTGTAAAACAGACTTCTTCCCAAGGTACATAAACCAGACAACCCAGGGAGACCCATTGTATCTGGCAATGGTTCCAAGCGTTCCCTTTGATGTCACTTTCCACCTCTCCCATTTGTAAAATAACCAGTTCTAATCATCATATTCTTCACACATCAGACTGACTTCAATGTGCTGGGCCCAATTTCATAGAGCTGCTTAAGCACAAAAAGTAGCTAAGCACAACAAAATTATGCTTACCAGAATAAGGTTACCAGCCAAACTACCATGTCACAAGTACAATTTGTGACTGGTATCCTGCTCATCTCTGCTTAGTAGAAAATTGTTAAGCAATATTTTCTGCTTAAGCAGCTCTATGAAATTGGGCCCTGCACATGAAGAGCCCATAGTTGCCTACAGATGCCCACCCAATCTAATGGATCTCGTTGTCCGGGCAGAAGTCCCCCCTGTAATGATACTGTTAATCCCACAAGTGCTACAACACTTCTAAATAAATCGTCTGTGGACAACACATCAGATAATCAGATTCCCTCACCAGCCATGCCTGTGGTACCAACCATATGACAAGGGGGTCATGTCGCTTGCAACACCACTAATCTCATCTATCTTATATCTTGCAAAGTTTATTAGCTATTTCTATTATTTTCATTAACTATTTCTTCAATAAATCTTTTAAACATTGAGCTTCCAGATTAAAACTAACATTTTCTTTCTTCAAAAATTACAAATCTTGTCCGTAGTCTTTAAATAAAAAAAATAAAAAAATTCCTTCTCGAAATGAACATCCACGAAAAAGGGAAAAAACTAAAACAACCCTTACCTTCTGCTCCAGAGTCTGCTTACTGTTTTTCAGGGTGGATAGCTCTTTATCCAGATCCTCCAGTTTCCTGCATTAATCGGAGCAAAATGTGAACACTTTTTATTGTATTTTTTCTTTTGGATCGTTGTGGCTGAGCAGTTTACTTCTCAGTCTCAAGCTCTGGGCCAAGTTTCATAGAGCTGCTTACGCAGCAAATATTGCTTAACAATTTTCTGTTTACCATAAATGAGCAGGATACCAGTCACAAATCGTACATATGGAATGGTTATTTGGCTGGTTTTCTTATCCTGGTAAGCAACATTTTGTAGTGCTTAGCCACTTTGTGTGCTTATTAAGACTCTACAAAATTGGACCCGGGTGTAGTCAGATTGTGGGTTCGGTTCCCGGTCATGGCTTTTGTGTCCTTGAGCAGGACAGTTAACTATAATTGCTTGGTCCCTCGCTGTAGGTCACATGTGTAATGCACGTAAAAGAACCTACATGTAGTATATTTATTGTTAAGAGAACGTCATGTGCCTGGGAAAAGGGCATACATGTTCTATATGTCCAATAGGGAAAAACTCTAAAGCACTGAGCTTCTCTCTTTCCCTACATGCCAACAGGATGTATACATTGATAAGATCCTTTTGTACAAGTCAACGTAACATCATAATACATGTATATATAATGTGTATTAATTCTGAAAAGTTATAATGTATGTACATTGTACATTCTGTTAGTGTGAAATATATGTCAATTTTTTAAATAACAAAACTGTGATCAGCAAAAGGCTGTAAGCAATTATTGTCCTAAATTGAGTTTGAAGAAAACTGAGTGTGAAAGTTTGGTTGTGTTTTTGCCATTTCATAAGCCATTGCAGGAAAGTTAAATTCCACATGGGACAGAAAAAAACATGTCTTGTGAGTAAATATAGCAACAATTATACAACAGTCATGCTTATACTTAATGTGAAGTGCTTTGCATAAATCAACGTTAGGGTAAAAAACAAATAATAGTTCTTGTCCCTGATGCAGATTTATCACCTACTGTATATAAGATGATGTTACTGAAAACCAAAATTTATACTGATACTCAACCATGCAATGCATCACAACTTATAGCACCCTTAACCACTTCACATCGGATGACGTCATATTACGGAAAACTTTTCAGAACTGAAAATGGTGAATGTTTATGTACATTTTGGAACAGTTTCAGAACATCCTCTTTTGGTTGGGTTGGTTTCACCGATTGATGTATAATTATGGGGTTGATGTGTAATCCCATGTCCAGACCTTCTGGGTTCTGGCTCAGGCCTCAAACAGGCCCGCAGATCCTAAGCTGGACCCCCAGCTAGAGCCTATTTTAGTGAAAACAAGCATTCAGAAAATGTGATCAAGATGGGCCATAGGTCTGACTGACTTCATGGTTTCTTGTCTAAACTTACTTCATGGTATCTTTTCTGTCCGGTTGGGTCTGAATCACCTTTGCGAGAGCATCGTACTCTTGTTTGTTCTTACGGACTCTCTTGGCCTCCTGTACTTTCTGTTTGCAAGCCGTTATCTTAGTATGTGCCTCTTGAATACTCAACTCTGCCGGAATAAAAAAACATTTACAATGTGATTTCCAATTTGCAGGGTCATGGCTGTGCAATAAAGGACCTCGCCTTCGGCAAGGTCCTTTATTGCAAAGCCACAACCCTGCCGGTTTTAAATGGCTGGTTAAGACTCTTTTTATTTCCTAATTGTAACCAATTATGTAATACATGACTACAGATCTGACCATGTATTATCCTTCACTGCAGGTTCTGAATGTAGTTGGTTTATGCACGTGTATACACACACAATTACAACTCTGCTATGCCATCATTGGGGGTTTCGGTCATTACGCTGAAACCACCTTAGTTTTCGTCAAGATTTTTATTTTTTGTTCACTATTATTATTATTATTATAGTTCTGTCCGAAAATTCTCAAAGCATTTACACGTGAAATTTGTATTACTTCGTTCTCAGGAACTACAGTCTTAAAATACACAAACAATACATCAAATGAAAGCCTGTGCTCTAACTTAGATCCAACAGTAGTTTGATCAAGGGTTTTTATTCCTTTGTTGACGATATTAACGATTTAAAAAGACGCATCGTCAAGAAAGCACGATCGCCATGACTGTGTACATTGCACGTAAGACAGGGCATGGAGACCATTGCCTCCTACACCTCCATAAAGTATCAAGCCTGTTCATGGTTTTACAAGTCTTAGAATCAAAAACATTTATTGTCTATTGGGGTTTTGTAACTTTGGATTTAACATTTTTTTCCCTTTTAAATTGGTTGTATATAATTGTGCACACTTTTTGTTGGAGAAGTTTTTAGGTAAAGCCATACATTGTAAAAAAGAGAAATAACAAATCAAGGACAGTGTTGTAGTTGAGACCACAAAGTCTGAGACCAAGGCCGAGACTGAGACCAAGACTACCAGACCGACACCGAGACCTCTCCATCCAAGGGAAAGACCCAGACCAAGACCTTCCCATCAAGACTGTTGGTCTACTCAGTCTCAGTCTTGGTCTTAGCCTCGACTCTCCGTGGTCTACAAGTAGGTTTCGACATGGTCTCGATCTCTGTCCTAGACTTTAAGGTTCAGACAGACAACACCAGTTAGTTGCTTTATAGCCTTACCTATGTCACTGTAGAGGTCTTGATAGTTGGTTATCTCCTTGGTGTTCATGTCATGTATCAGCTTTGTCTTCTCCATAGAGAATTCCACTTGGGCTAAGATTGACTGCATCTTCTGATAGGTTGCAAGACTAGAGGGAAGAGACAATCCAAACCACCCATAATGTTACAGTAAATTACATCAACATCAGTGGTTTTCTGGCATCTAGTAAAACTCATTTCCATAATTTATTTTTCAATACGGGAATAAAGAGTGAGCAACGAGGTCTTAAGCGCCCGTTTAAAACAGGCAGGGTCATGGTCAGCCAAAGACAATGTCCTTTAGTAACCACTCTTTTATTCCCATTTATAGCTTTCTGTTAAAAACATCAAAAACCTTCAAAAGTTGAGAACAAATCTGACAGTTTAGCCTCAGCTCAGCTTGACTCTGCATTGAATTATTATGCATGTGTTGAGCCCTAAGTAGGTCCTCGCATAAGTTTCGAACGTGTGCACTTTAGTTTCAAACTTCGCACATATGCGACCTACATGTACCACACACTTAAATTGGGCCATGAAATTCGGCGCTCGGTGCAATCATCTGATAGCACCCTGTTTGACTCAATGTCGTCGGGTCATGTTTAAACAGACTGCAACCCTGTTTATTCAGCACGTTTAAACATGGCCACGTGATCTCCTCTCGACCAATCATTCCAATCAGAATTGCTAAACTGTCCCACTTATTTAACTGTCCCAGTTATTTATGAATAAATGACAACGACACCACCATCCAATCAAACTAGGTGCTCCTACATCCGTAATCTTCGACATATAAGCCACCTGGCTTATAATGTAGTACACCAAATTCGGCAAATCAAGATGAAGGTGTCAAGATAAAAACCATGCAACCTTTGTTTACAAAAAGATTGACCTTGTAAATTCCTGGGCATTTCCTGACAGGCAAGATACCACAAACTTTACATTGGAAATGATTGCTACAAAATTGATGTTTTGTCAGTAATTTTGTGGTTGTTCATACAGTCTATATATATGCATATTGATTGGGGCCAATTGTAGTAAGAAATAATGGCCAATGGTCTTTATTTTCTGGATTTTGACAGCAGTTCATATGGGAAAATTTCTCTAGAGGATTAGTACACATGTACTGGTTTGAACTTTATACATAATTAGTGAGATTTTAGATTCAAGGGGCGACAGTCAATGCCAACAAAAAGTATCAAACTAAGATCTGAAATCGAGGAGGCCGGTTGAAATTAGGCCATCTCTACCTTTTGGTATTCTCTCGAGTTACAGATTTCAAGGAGCTTTCGGTGACAGTACCCTCAGCAACACAGAAGTAAACCAAAGAGCATGATTTCTCACCAGGCAGACGTAAAAAAGTCTGCATGCAGATAAAAGTCTGAAATCTCTCAGATTGAAAAGCTAAAATTTTGTTTGATTGAGTGGCGAGTTAGAACGAAAATAGGTTCTGTATATGCCTGTCGTTTAGCCTTCCAAAGTTGTATATTGCTGGAGTGATGTGAAAGAATTAAGAATTAAGAATTACAATTTGTTTTTAAATGAACCGATTTGATACTCGGTTTTATGCACATTTTGTTTTTATCAGCTTAATTTACATACCTCTCTTCCTCGGAGGAGTTGCTATTGCACCATTTGATGAACATCTTGAGGAGGGTGTTGATTCGACGATCATCTCCTCCGCTCTCTCCCTCAATTAAAAGCCGTCTACGAATCACTTCATCTGATCACAAACAATCAAAGTATGGGAAAGTGTTTAATCTAGTTCAATGAATGTTGTACAATGGACTGTATAGACACTTGTACTGTACAACCAACAAGTACAGTGTATAGGGTCAACCTGAGCTAGAAATTTACACTGGGCGGAGTTTTTGACATTGCTGATTACGAGTTTTTCCCAATCAAAGTTACATGTACATGTAGCCTTAATTTTTGTGTTTTGTTTTTAACCTGATTTTAAAAAAAATACATTTCTCAAAAATGTATTTGAAATTGACAATAAATTGTCTCTTTGTTACCCTTTTATTGATGTAAGTTTCAATTGTTTTTCCTTGAAAGAACTGAAAGAAGTTCTAACGTTTTGTGTTGTTATAGTCTTTTTCGTAAATGTGAGGCCCTGAGAAGGGCCATTGGCGTTGAGACAATGATTAATGAGAAAGCGTCTTCAGAAACAAACCGCTTGAGACAACAATAAACCAAATTATTTTGAGAAATTACCAATAGTGTCCAGTGCCTCTAACTGATCGAATCTACTCACTTCACACTACACAGTCACATTTCTACATTCATGACATAACTAACACAGTACATAAGTAATGGTAGATGCGGCTTCAGAAAGTTAACCCAAAATGGGATCACTTAAAACAAGTTTTTGTCTTCCATGAAATGATTTTCCTTTGCTTTTCCAACGCAAAACAGTCTGGACTTTGTTTCCGGTGTTTAAACACACAGAAATACACTTGCGTATGAGTTTGTGTGTGTACTGCATGCGCCCTGCATGCTGCATGACAGCATGCAGAGACCGACTTTGTTTTACTTTTTACTTCGTTTAAAGAGCGGCTCCAGGATGCTCTGGAAATATTTAGCTTTTACATTTTTCCAATAGATGGAGTCCCCAAGAAATATGAAAAATTATTACGAGTCCCTTACCTCACGCTAAAACCGGGTAAAAATGTATTTTCCTCAAAACACTTCCAGCCCCAAATCTGAAAACGCAAGGTCAAACAACCCCGCGACTAAGGACTCATGACGTCACCGGCGGCTAGATAGTTTGGACCTGCCTATATGAATGTACTGAGCTAACGCAAATACACCGCCAAACTTCATTATTTGCAATAAATACGACAGTAAATGTGACTCTTTTAAGGACAATCCAACAGGCATTGATCAGCAAGCCAATTTACAACGGATTTATGATTTGGGGATTTTCGTTCTTTGAGAGGCGAGCGATTCCGCAGCTCGGCTTGATTTTTAGTGCATCGCTCTTCACGTCAAGCATTCAACCCTAACATAATTTAACATAATAATTCACTAAACAAGTGCCACGAAAAAACGCAGACTGCATTATCACGGGGAGGCCCCAACACACCTTGGCGTTTCTGCGCATGCTCGGGAATACTGTTATTCCCACGACATCGCAATAATCATCATTGGTGAACACGTTTAAACCGTAAACAGCACTGGTCCGCACGCTCATGGTCTGCGGAGCTTAGTTCATTTGAATTTTTAGTTTGTTTATAGAAAAAAAATACCCAACGTGTAGGCTTCATTTTACAATGACACAATTTAGGATACTCTGGATAGACAGAAAGAGTATTTTAAGTTTGGTTTCTTCTCGATTTTG
This sequence comes from Pycnopodia helianthoides, assembly GCA_032158295.1. Classification (NCBI taxonomy): domain Eukaryota; kingdom Metazoa; phylum Echinodermata; class Asteroidea; order Forcipulatida; family Asteriidae; genus Pycnopodia; species Pycnopodia helianthoides. The sequence continues at coordinate 17,745,613 of CM063244.1, read as the reverse complement.
TTTTGTTTTCCAAGCAAGGAGACATTTATGTGTGTGTTTATAATGCTAACCGTGAGTTTTTAGCCGCCAATGACGTCAAGGGGTCAGTCAATGCATACCATTACCATAGATAAACAGTTTTTGACTTTTGGTTGAAAAAGCCGCACGGAGAGGTGCATTTTTGACTTGAATTCTTTATTACTAAATGCAAATTTTAAGTGTAAAATGATTATTAACTGGTATCTACGATGTCTATTTGGCCATAAAAGTACTGAGAGCATCCTAGAGCCGCTCTTTAATATTCAACAGTCAATTTCTCGTGATTAAAACCCACGTGGTAATTAGGTGTTCGGCACATCAGCCGAAAAACCTATTTTTATTGTTAAGTTTTTTTTGTTTTTTTTTCCCCACTTCTTCTTTTTATCCCTGTACCTTCTCATCAAGATTTCGCAAAAAGTAAAGGTTGTACAGACTTGAAACTTGGCATATACTTGGATCTTAGAATGAAGACGGCACCTGCACAATGACCTCATGATGACATCATCAGGTGTCGAAATACAAGGGTTTTAAGGTTGAAAAGTGACCATTTGCTTGTCACTGTAGTTTCAGCAATTTGACAGCTTTGATATTCATAATTGGGCATCTGATAGATCAAGACTGCCAGGGCAACATTTAAAAAGTTAACACCAAAATTGTATGACCTTTACTTCTGGTCGTACCGGAAGGTCAAAGTTTGCTTTTGGATTTTTTCTTTAAATAATCATTTTCCGGGCTTATCTACAGCATAACTCAAGATTGAAATTGAATTAAACATTGAAACTCATCAGACAATTTAACCTCAACATCAAAATGACACATACTTCATGACGTCACAATGACGTCATTGGGTATTGATTACATTAAATCAGTTTAATATATAAAAAAAATCATAACTCCTGAACCACTTGTTGGATATTTACAATCTACACATCATCGAAAAGGTTTGTAATAGGTACACAAAAGCCACACAATGTAACCCCTTTTGACTTGAACTTCCGGTTCAAACCGGAAGTTGAAATTTTCAAAATTCATATCTCAAGAACTACAAATCACTTTAGCACAAATTTCGCATCAGGCTATAGATCTGTGAGCCTTCTCAAACTTCTGCTCAAAAATGACCACATTTTAACATACATCTGGTCAAAACCGAACGTTAAAGCGCACGTTATTGTTGACCCACATTGATAATGCACGATAGTGCCCTAACACATGTACAGTCGTAAACCAAACCATGTACACATACATTGTACAAGAATAGTTTGGTGTACATGTACGTGTACATGTGTGCAGCGTAGATGTACTGTATGAATAGTCCATCTATATTTGAAAAATTCATAACTACTGAACCACACATTGATTTAGGGGTTTCAGGTGATTTTTTTATATACTCCCCACTGCATTAAAAGTAGTATCATTGGAAAGGTCTTTACATGTGGAGTAGTCTAAACTTTGTTTGAGGAAAATCTGACTTTCCTTTCTTGAGATACAACATTTTAAAGAGTGAAAAAATGTAGTCTTTTTCGGACGACTAGTTGCATACGGGTATATGGAAGGACATGGCACCATTTTTGTAGAACGAAAAATAGATTTTTTAAATATCATCATCAGCTTTCATCCGATTTCTACAAAATTTTCACCATTGCTAGATGGACAAATGTATTCAACTTCAGATGTGTTCCTTTACTGAATTTCGACTGTTGCCATGGAAACTGACCGCTAATTAGAATATACATCATAAATATAACAACTTGTGATTAATCTCAAATGATTAGTGTTAAATGTAACCTCAATGGTAAAGAGCATGTAGAAGAATGTGCTAAATTTTATGTCTCTTGATATCTGAAACTAAAGCCAGTTTTTTTCATAAAAAGTGTTGCCATGGAAACAAGCCCAACGTTGCTTGCAGTGATTAAAAATAAAAAGGGAAAGACCAAAACAAAAAATAATAATACAAATAAAAAATAAACAAAACATGGAGGAAACAAAATCTCAACGAAAACATCCCTTGTGATTTTTGTTTCTGGTTGGAAAAAATTAAGAAATTATTTGAAAGAATTCGAATTCAGTAGGCCCCTATCTGGGTTGTTGACATTCGATTTTGTCCAACCATGGACATGACAGAGGAAAGGAATGGTCCAACCACAAGAAAGTTCAACATAACAGACAACAAAACAGTAAATAATCTCGAAAGTATGTTTCTTAAACCATTATGGAATACAAAATTAACAAGTCTTTAAACAAACTGCAAGGTATTGGAAGTAAAGCCATGAAACTTTCCGTTTACCTCTAGATTTTGCGGCTCTTGGTTCATTCATATCATTGCTTTTACAAACTTTCACGCAATCAACGCACATTTTGTTCGATCGGTAGATATAGTCAGATCCCCGATTGAACGTGTGTACAGTAAGCGCAAAACAACGCGGGGATCTAGACCACAAATCAGTGTAAAGCTCCCGGATGCTATAATTTGATCAGTCCGCTTGGAACACACCATTTTGAAAGCGGTGGGAGCATGACTTTCTTTCAAAATATTACCACAAATAAAATATTAAACTGAAGCATATAAATGACTTTTAAAAATTAAAACCCGAACGGGCGGAAACAAAGAGATTTAGTTGATCTTTAATGCCGCTGAAATACTCTTTTTATTGTATCTTTCGTAATTCTAGGCCGATTTTTTCGTTCGACCCCTCAAAATGTAGCGCATTACCCCCCTCCACTACCATGTATTTTCACAATGGTACGACCTTCGCAGCCCGTGCTCCGGCCGAGTCAAAGGCGAGTGACACGGACCGTGCACGGCAAAAACTGTGGCCGTCGCGCGCGACGTAGAAACCCCCAAATTTTGTAACATTTTCGCTCTTTCTCTCACTGTAACTTTGTTAAATCTGCTTGTATTGAACTGAAAACTTTCGCAAATTTGAGCCTAGATATTTAGTAAATATATCAAGATGACAAATTATATGTCGGGGATCAGACTTTTTTAATAATTATTTTTGTATAATATTGAGTGCTTTTCAACGCGAGTTGTCCGAATAAATTCATGACATCACTGAAATGCCTAATTGAATTATTACAATCTGGACATCATTGTACTACAAGTAGTCATTAATTCCAAGACGCTAAACAGAGTGTGACCCAATTTGACCTTGACTTCTGGTTCAAACTGGAAGATAAAGTTATATATTAAAAAAAATTATAACCACACATTATTGGATTTGTATAATCGATACATCACCAGAAGGGTCTTTGAAGACTTAACAATTACTACATAAAGTGTCAGTGACCTCATTTCACCTTGAATTCCGGTTCAAACAGAAGGTTGGACTTTAAATAATAATATTTGAAAAATTCATTAACCACACAAGTCATTAATTTACCACATTCATTAACCACACCAGTCAGTGACATACTGTCACTGACTGTCATGTCATGACTGTACTTAAAAATCTCAACGTCATAAGTTTCCAAATTAGGCTTGAATTTCAAAAATGCAAATACTTAGAACCTCAATTTACTTCACTTATATCATTATTTACTTTAAAGACATGTCTACCAAATGTTCTCTTTATATTTCACCAGCTCTGCTTATTTTGGCAATGTGTCTTCCATGTCTTCCGAACACCTTGTTTTTGTTTAAGTCTAGTTGTATTTGCAATACTAATTACAATTGATCTGGCACACTAAGGCCTGACCTGTACCTCGAATAGGAAATGTACTCTCTAACCCTCAAGACAGCAATCAAAAAT